>JAAGEH010002088.1:0-33177 GCA_011751065.1 Lasiurus cinereus
GCGGAGCCCCCGCGGCTCACGGGGCGGCCCGGCCTCCCTCAGCGGCGCTGCCCGGGGTCGGGTCCCCGCCCCGCCGGCCCGCCCGCCCGCCCGGCCCGGCCCGGCCTCCCCGTACCTGCCGAGCGGCGCTGCGGCGGCGGCGCCTCGTCTCCTCTGAGGGCTGCGAGCGGCTGCCGAGCGCCGGCGGCCCTGGCCTGCGCCTTACGTAAAGCGGCGGCGGCGGCGGCGGCGGCGGCGGCTCCGGCGGCGCCACTCGGCGGAGGGCGGGAGGCTGCGCGCGGAGCCGCTCCGCTCCGTTGCCCGGCAACTGGCCTCAGCGCCCCCGCCGCCCGGGCGCGCTCCATATCCTTCCGCCCAGGCGCCGGGATTACATCAGCGCCGCCCCGGCCACGCCCCCCAGGCCCGCCGACCACGCCCCCAGGCCCTCAGGCCACGCCCTCCCCGGCTCTCCGGCCACGCCCCCAGGCCCTCAGGCCACGCCCCCCCCGGCCGCGGCGCTGCAGGCGCGGAGGCGGGTGGAGGAGGACGCCGCCGCCGCCGCCGCCGCCGGAAGGGGGCCCCAGGCTGGCAGCTCCCCCCGCCCCCGCCAGCGTGCGAGGCGTCGGAGAGGAGACGCCCCCTCCGGAGGGGCGCGTGGGGTTGCTTTTTGCAAAAAAAAAAAAAAAAAACCCCTAAACTCCGGCCCTCGCGGGGGGGTGGGGGGTGGGGGGGAGGGGGGTTCGGCACAGCCCCCCGCTCCCCTCCCCGCCTTCCCGGGCGCTCGCTCCACCTGTCGCGTCCTGGGATGGCTGGAGTGGGCGGTTTAAAAGAAAAAGACGTTTTAATTTAAAAAAAAAAAGAGAGAGAGAGCTAAAGGCATGATGTCACGTGGCTCTTTTTATGAAGCAGGCAAAAAAAAATAAATAAATCTGGAAGATAACGGAAGTGGGAACCCATAAATGTGCGCTAAACCTCTTCATGAGCCTCTCTTCTCAGCCGCCCACACCACCTTCCCCCTAAACGCGATCCGAGGAGCCAGAGGAGCAGGGAGGGGCTTATTTACAAAGAGGAGGGGGGTTCAGACAGAGAGGGGAGCGGCCTATCTGGGGACCTGGTTCACCGATGGAGGCATGGAGCTCCCACTGGGTGCCAGGCCCCCGGAGCTGTGCAGTTCAGGACTTTGCAAAAGCGCCCGCACCAGCTCCCAGGCTCTGGCGGGAAGCAGCAGTCCTCTGGGCTGGGAGGGTGCTGGGTGCTGGAGGGACAGACCCCGGAGAGCGGGCATGGACACCCCACCGTCAGCGTGGTGTTCTGCAAGCATTCCCCTCTCATTCTGCATCCCCGTTTCACAGGTGAGGAAGCCGAGACTCAAAAAAAAAGTGACTTCACCTGAGCCGGGCGTGTGGTCAGTGGGCAAGGTCTTTTTTTTTTTTAATAGTTTTTTTAGATGTTTAAATATACTTTATTGATCTTTCACAGAGAGAAAGGGAGAGAGATAGAAAGTCAGAAACATCGATGAGAGAGAGAGACATCGATCAGCCGCCTCCTGCACACCCCACATTGGAGATGTGCCCACAAGGAAGGTACATGCCCCCGACCGGAATCGAACCTGGGACCTTTCAGTCCGCAAGCCGACGCTCTGTCCACTGAGCCACACCGGTCTCGGCGGGCAAGGTCTTTTGACGTCCCTGAGCCACACTGCCTCTTGCAGGAGAGAGGCAGGACTTGAACCCAGGCTCCTGGCGCCGAGGTCGGGGAGAGGGGGGGCTTTTCCTTGACGCAGCTCTCCCCGGCCTTGCTCGCAGTTGTCCCCTCTGAGTGTTCCTGTCATCGTGAGTCACAGTGCATTTATTCCATCAGTGTCTTGTGGGCACCTGTTGTGGGCCTGGCCGGCTGGAGGCCAGGCAAGGGGTGGCCCTGGCCTTTGGGAGAGCAAACTCTGGAAAGGGAGGAAGGGGGTGAGAGCCTGTGGGAAATCCAGAGTGATCTGGCATCAAAGGCGGGGCAACCACCGAGCTTCAAGCTTCGGAGGCTAGCTCCCAAGTGCCCCCAGACCTCAAAATCACAGTAAACTGTCCCCCTCCAATATCATAGGGCAGCGGTTCTCAACCTTCCTAAGGCCACGACCCTTTAAGACAGCTCCTCATGGGGTGGTGACCCCCAACCATAACATGATTTTCGTGGCTACTTCATCGCTGTAACTTTGCTACTATTATGAACTATAATGTAAATATCTGATAGGCAGGATGTATTTTCCTGGTTACAAATGGAACATCATTAAAGCATAGGGATGAATCACAAAAACAATATGTAATTCTATATTGTGAAATATTTATTTCTAATGACAAATAAATGAAATTTTGTCTGGAATCATGGTATAGCATGGGTAACAACAGTCTTCCTAGGACAACAGTAAACGACATGGCTACACGTTGCTACACCGAGGAGCGGCGTGTTGGTTCCTAAGACCATGGGAAATAGGTGTTTTCCGCTGGTCTTAGGCGACCCCTGTGAAAGGGTCGTTCGACACCCAAAGGGGTTGAGACCCACAGGTTGAGAACCGCTGTTATAGGGGTTTTGCAAGAGTGGCCAGCTTTTCCTTTTGCCACATGGGTAACACTGTTGTCATCAACCTTCATTATTTTGTGAAAGGACTCGCTCAGAACAAAAAAAAAAAAAGGGGAACACTGTCTCAGAGGAAACAGTAGCAACTTTGTAGCCACACAGATTAGAGAAGGAAACCCGCTTGGTTACTTGGTTTCCCCCTTCAGATGGTTTGTTTTGATACAAGTCCTAGAAGGATGGCTGACTCCCGCCCCCACTGCGCCCCAGGGCCTTTGCACTTACCAATTCCTGTTCATGGAGCCCTTTCTCCCCAGATCTTGGCCGAGCTGGCTCCTCCTTGGTCAAGGCTCCGTGTCACCTGCTCAGACACGCTTTCAAGTCCACCCTGAGTCCGCTTTTAAATGAATGATAACTGCCAAGACCGGTTTGGCTCAGTAGATAGAGTGTCGGCCTGCGGACTGAAAGGTCCCAGGTTCGATTCCGGTTGGGGGCATGTGCCTTGCTTGCGGGCACAACTCCAGTAGGGGCGTGCAGGAGGCGGCTGATCGATGTCTCTCTTATCGATGTCTCTGACTTTCTGTCCCCCTCTCTTCCTCTCTGTGGAGGGTCAATAAAATATATTTTAAATAAATAAATAAATAAGTAAATGATAACCAGGCTAGCGTCCCCACCAGAGACACCCCCATTGCCCTCCCCGGGCCCCCGCGCCCTCCGTCAGGATTCTAACTGGCTATCTCAGCTTGGACACCGTCTGTCAAGGTGGTCAGCTAACCTCCCCCGGCCTGCACCCACCCGCCAGCCCTCCTCTCGCCCTCTCCACGCCCTGTACTCCTCTGAGGAGTGGCAGGGACCGCTCCAGCAGGGGAGGAGCTAGAGTCCAGGCTCTGACACGGCCTCACGGGCTGGGCTCCGAGACCTTCCCAGGGCTCCTGAGTATCAGAAATGACGGGGAGACAATGGTTCTGGCCCGGCCCGTCTGTGGTATTCAGAGGTGCGGTGCCCTCCACGGTCTCCTGGGTGCATAAATGCCACGTCTCATCCTTACAATCTCGAGTGTGTCCCCAGGGGTGATGGTTTTTCTCACTCCTACCCCTCCACCCCGTCCACAGAGCCCGCCAGGCTGGAGGGAGGGTAGTGTGATGGCGAAGCCCCGGCTGGACCGCTGAGTTGAGGCCGGATCCACCTCTTATTAGAATCTGTGGGTTGCGACCCCTTTGGGGGTCGAAGACCCTTTCACAGGGGTCGCCTAAGACTATTGGAAAACATTTATTTCCCATGGTCTTAGGAACCAACACACCGCTCCTCGGTGTAGCAAAGTGTAGCCATGTCGTTTACTGTTGTCCTAGGAAGACTGTTACCCATGCTACACCACGATTCAAGACAACATTTCATTTATTTGTCATTATAAATAAATATTTCACAACATATAATTACATATTGGTTTTGTGATTCATCCCTATGCTTTAATGATGTTCAATTTGTAACCATGAAAATACATCCTGCCTATCAGATATTTACATGACAGTTCATGACAGTAGCAAGATTACAGTGATGAAGTAGCAACGGAAATAATTTTTTAAAAATATATTTTATTGATTTTTTACAGAGAGGAAGAGAAAGGGATAGTTAGAAACATCCATGAGAGAGAGACATCCATCAGCCGCCTCCTGCACGCCCCCTACTGGGGATGTGCCCACAAGCAAGGTACATGCCCTTGACCGGAATTAAACCTGGGACCTTTCAGTCTGCAGGCCGATGCTCTATCCACTGAGCCAAACCGGTCTCGGCAATGGAAATAATGTTATGGTTGGGGGTCACCACCACATGAGGAGCTGTCTTAAAGGGCCGAGGCCTTAGGAAGGTTGAGAACCGCTGTATTAGATGGCGACACGGGAAGGCCATTTGGCCGCGCGGTGTCCTCACCTGTAGCGGACATCAGCATGACAGGGTCTGCCTGCGAGGGCGGCGGTGAGGCGGATGAGGGATCCACAGAGAAGGTCACAGCCGTGCCGGCCTGCAGTCAACAAACGCCCGGCCTCCTTCCTTCCCAGCCTTCCACCCCGCCCCTCTCCGGTGCCCCTTTATCCGTCCTTCCCGAATGATGGGCACTTAGCCCGGCACTCACCTTGCTCCGGGCAGTGCCACGTGCTCTGCAGCCAACGTGAAGGTGGGACCTTCCTCCCAGCCCTCAGACCTGCCCCTCACACCCCCCACCTTACGTCTGAGCCCCGCCCACCTGCCCACCGCTGACCCACGCAACCGGTGCTGCACCTGGAATTGCACCCGGAGAAGGCGATCCAGGTTTACCCTGTGAGCAGCGGATGCTTTCACTGAGCACCTACTGTGTGCAGGTACGGCGCTAAGAACCTACGCTCTGTGTTTTCCCCCTCACCTACGACCCCCCGAGCCCCGCTCACCGGGAAGGCTCAGAGCGGGGAGTGACTTGTTCAAGGCCACCGGGCCCAGCGTCTGACCAGGCCACCCTCTCTCCTTCTAGTGACCTTCCCAGCCGCGGCTGCTGCAGGATGGACGGACCCTCTCAGGGTGGGTAAGAGCATGTATGGGAGGGTTTGCGAACGGGCCGGCCACTTGGCTGACCCTGTGGGAGACGTGGGAGCGACCGCACAGTCTGGACGGACGCTTTCTGCCCAGCAAGTCTGGAACTTAGGACTAAAGGTGGCTAAAGAGTGCCGGCCAGCGGGGCTCAGTGGTTGAACGTCGACCTCTGAACCAGGAGGTCATGGTTCGAGTCCCCATCAAGGCACATACTGGGGTTGCAGGCTCAATCCCCGGTAGGGGGCATGCAGGAGGCAGCCGATGGATGATTCTCTCTCATCACTGATGTTTCTCTCTCTCCCTCTCCCTCTCCCTCAATTATATATTCCTAACCGGTTTGGCTCAGTGGATAGAGCGTTGGCTTGCAGACTCAAGGGTCCCGGGTTCGATTCTGGTCAAGGGCATGTACCTTGGTGGCGGGCACATCCCCAGTGGGGAGTGTGCAGGAGGCAGCTGATCGATGTTTCTCTCTCATCGATGTTTCTAACTCTCTCTTCCTCTCCCTTTCTCTCTGAGATCAATTAAAAATATATAAATACATTTTTAAAAGAGTGCATTTACTATGCCACGTGCTGAGGAGGAGGCGGGGTGATGGTGATGGTGGCGGGGAGTCTGCAGCTGCCTGCTGATCCTTTGGGATGAACTCGGGGCCTGAAAGAGCCTGAAGCCAGAGGCCATTGTTGGGTTTCCCTCGGTGCCAGCAAAAGGGGCGGCCGGTGCCTCTGCCAGTCCCCGCAGGCTCAGGTCCAGGCCCCCAGAGAAGTGAAATCAGTCCGGTGGGGGTGAAGTGTGCATGAAGGCGGGGCCCTCAGCTGGATCCTCGCTGGTCGGGGGGTTGTGGGGGGGCATATCCTGGGCCAGAGCCCTGGCCCTCGCCCAGCCTTCGTTTCCTCACCTGTGGAATGGGTGTGGGGCGCTGGGCCCTGCCTGCCGGTGGGTTTGCAGGGAGTCGAGCTCCGCGTAAGGAAAGTGCTTGCTCACCGTCTGGCGCGGAAACGGAACCAGCAGGCGCTCCGGATCCCGGGCTGCGGGAGGCTGTTCACCGATCCGATCGGCGGGGAGACAGCGCCAGGCGTCTGAGAAACGCAGTGACAGGAGCTGAGAGGTCCAACAGGAAGGAGGTGGCATGTGCGGGGGCAGGGCCGCCACTTCCCCTTTCCCCTCCTCCCCCCAACACCCTTCAGGGAGCCTGGGAGCTTGGCGACACTGTGGGAGCCAGATTTCACTTCTGGGGGGCATGTAAAGTGGGCTGCTCCCCCCTGGGTCTCATCTGAGCTGCAGAACCGGCCACATCGGATCCTGCCACCATGTCCCCCCAGCCCTGCAGCCGTCTCCCAGGGCGTGCAGAGTGAAGGTCACAGTGCCTTACAGCGAGGGCCCTCCCCTCCGACTTCCGACCTGCTCGCTCTCACTCCCCCCCACCCCCGTGCCACTTCCTCGGGGCCTCAGTGCCCTCCTCCACCCGCCCGCGTGTGGCCGCCTCGCGGTGCTCAGCGTGGGTCAAAGGTGTGTGTGTGCGTCCGCGTCCCGGGCCGTGGTGACAGGTTACCACACGCCGGGGCTCGATGACAGAGCCGCATTCTGTGCCAGCCCCAGAGACGGGAATCACGGTGTCACCAGGCCGAGCTCCCTCCCGGTGCTCAGAGGGAACCTGTCTCCTCCAGCTTCTGGCCGCTCCGCCTGCCTGGGCTCCTGGCCACCCGCTCCCACCGCGGCCCTCTGGCCCTGGCTTCTGGGGGCGTCTGTGCCTCGTCTTCTGCCTCCTCAGAGGACTCCTGTCGCTGGACGGAGGGCCCACATCTTGAGCTCCTGGCTCCATCACATCTGCCAAGACCTTTCTTTTCACACACGGCCCCTCACAGCTTCCGGGTGGACCTGTCTTTCAGGGGGGCCATCCTTCAACCTGCTGCATCGTGGTTCTAAAACCTTCCGTGAGCCGGAACCGTGTGGCTCAATGCATAGAGCGTCGGCCTGCGGACTGAAGGGGCCCAGGTTCGATTCCGGTCAAGGGCATGTACCTTGGTGGCGGGCACATCCCCAGTGGGGGGGCGTGCAGGAGGCGGCTGATGGATGTCTCTCTCTCATCGATGTTTCTAACTCTCTATCCCTCTCCCTTCCTCTCTGTAAAAAAATCAATAAAATATATTAAAGAGCCAAAACCGGTGTGGCTCAGTAGATAGAGCGTCGGCCTGCGGACTGAATGGGCCCAGGTTCGATTCTGGTCAAGGGCATGTATCCTGGTTGCGGGCACATCCCCAGTGGGGGGCGTGCAGGAGGCGGCTGATCGATGTCTCTCTCTCATCGATGTTTCTAACTCTCTATCCCTCTCCCTTCCTCTCTGTAAAAATCAATAAAAATATATTAAAGAAAAAAACCTTCCGTGGTCACAAACAGCACCTCCCCCCACCCCCACCCCGCTCCCCCTCCTGCTACCCGATCTCTCCACCGCCCACCTCCCTGGGGGGCCTCCTGTGTGCTTACTGGTCCGGGCCCGTCCTGCCACCCCAGCGGTCAGTGCCAGGGCAGGCCGGCCTCTGTGACCCCATGCCCTGCCGCACCCTCCCCCCCCAGGGGGCCTCACACCCCGGAGCTCGGAGCTCACAGTAAACACGCTTTCAATGGCTGGAAACCGAGGCCAAGGCCGCAGAGGCACAGCCCCAGCTGGGTCCCTCCCCAAGGCCAGAGGGCCACAGCCCCTGAAGGGGGGCGCGGGTAATAGAGGCTGCTGTGTGTATGTTTACGCGCCCCCACCTGCCACACCCTGAGGCAGCCCCCTGCCCGGGGGGGGGGGGTGTGGGGGAGGGGAGCTGGGCCTTCCAGGGGAGGGGACGTGAGTGGGAAGACACCTGGTTGGTCTGCTTCTTCCAGCCTCTGCTTCTACACGGAATGGGGGCGCTGGGGGCTGCTCCCGGGACCTTTCAGCTCAGAGAGGAGGCCGTGGTGGTGGTGGGAACGCCCACTTGCCCCTCTCTGGCCGCCCCCCCCCATGTCCTCACCCAGCGGGGTCCCTGGTCCTTCCAGCGGGGGGGGAAGGGAGAGGACCCGGAGCTGTCTGATGGAGCAGGAGTGCCTGGGGCCTCGCCAGCCACTGGCAGCAGCAGGAAGAAGGGTGCCGTCTGCCGCCTGGACGGTGCTTCCGATGGCGGGTGGACATGGTTGGGCTGGGTGCGGGGGCTGGGGGCTCCCCATGAGGATCCTGGAAGCTGCAAGGAGAAGACAGCTATGGTAGCAAAGAGGCTGGGCCAGGGTCCGAGTAGAGCGTGACAGCCATACAGGGCTGAGAAGGATAGGAAGGGGCTGTCCCTGCATCATCCTGCTCCTTGCGCCACAGTCCCCCCCAAACAGCGCCCGCACCAGGCGCCCCGAGTGCTCCCCGTCATGACCTGAATGGGGCCCGGGGTTCGAGGCAGAGTCACCAAAAGGGTCCCAGCATCCGGATTGGCACCCAGCCTCTGCGGCGGGCCTGGCCTTCACACATGCCACTCCCGGAGCCAAAAAGTAAGGTTCCTTCACCCACCCTTTGAAAACAGAGCGGAGCGATGGCAATCAAACCCGTGCAGGATCATGTGGAAACTCCTGCTTCATACACCCTCTGGGGGGAATGCTAAGGATATACATCAATGCCTCAAGCATCCACGTCTAACACGCAGCCCAGCCGGGTGCCCTAGGGGTTGAGCGTCAGTCCGGGAACCAGGAGATCCCGGTTCGATTCCTGCTCAGACCACATGCCTTGGTTTCGGGCTTGATCCCCAGTCAGGGCATGCAGGAGGCCGCTGAGGGATGATGCTCTCTCATTATTGATGTTTCTGTCTCTCCCTCCCCCTTCCTCTCTGAAATTCATGAAAAACATCTATATATTTTAAAAATCCATCATGTGGTGTATTTCTTTTTTTATTTCTTTTTTTAAAGAATATATTTTATTGCCGAAATCGCTTTGGCTCAGTGGATAGAGCGTCGTCGGTCTGCAGACTGAAAGGTCCCGGGTTCGATTCCGGTCAAGGGCACGTACTTTGGTTTCGGGCACATCCCCATTGGGGAGTGTGCAGGAGGCAGCTGATTGATGTTTCTCTCTCATCAATGTTTCTAACTTTCTCTCCCTCTCCCTTCCTGTCTGTAAAAAATAAATAAAACATAAAAAAAGACTATATTTTATTGATTTTTTTACAGAGAGGAAGAGAGACAGATAGAGAGTCAGAAACATTGGTCAGCTGCCTCCTGCACACCTCCTACTGGGGATGTGCCTGCAACCATGGTACATGCCCTTGACCGGCATCAAACCTGGGACCTTTCAGTCCGCAGGCCGACGCTCTATCCACTGAGCCACCCCGGTTTTGGCCATGTAGTGGATTTCCATGATGGGGTAGAGGGAAGGCTGGCCTCACGTACAGAAGTCACGCCTGGAGGGAGAGGTCTGGTCCAATCCTCACCCGCTCAGGGGAAATCACAGGCCCGTGCTCCGTTTGTGGCTGGATCTATAAGTTCAGGACAATTGGAATTTCTGCCTCGAGACCAAAGTCTGACCCCGGGGCTGGCACAAGGCCTGAAGCTCGTCTCGGTTTGGAGGTGCTGGCCGGGACTCGAGGAGCCCTCTCCTGGGCCACCCCTTGTCAGCCGCCTGCAGGCAGCGTCGGCCTGGTGGGGACACCCGTCCCTGCGCAGGCTTGCAGAGGTCCACTGGTTCTTCGTCTCCAGGAAACGAACAAACAAACACAGTCTTTCGCCCGAAGGTTTGGCGGTTGGGGTGGCAGCAGAGCATGTGTTTGTCATGGTTCTTTCTGTCAAGACCATAACCAAGGCTCCAGGGACCCGTTTCCCCGGCTGGTGACCCCTGCAGCCCCCTCGCTCCCCGAGTCAGCGAGGAACCCCAGCTTCTGAAAGGCCCGGGGGTGTCCAAGGCTGCAGAGCAAGGAAGCTGCGGAGGCAGGATTCGAACCCAGATCCCACGGAGGCCGAAACGGTGCCCTTTTCTCAGCCCCCGTGCGGTTCACTTCTCCGCTCGGCTTTTTGCCTGGACTGTCCCCCTAAGAGAGCCTGGGCGGGGGCGGGGCTTGGAGGGTGAAAGGCCCACCAGATGAGAAGGGACTTGAGCCCGGCCGTGTCGCTCAGGGGTTGGGCATAGACCTGTGAACCCGGAGGTCACCGTGCGATTCGGGTCAGGGCACATGCCCGGGTTGTGGGCTCGCTCCCCATGAGGGGGCAGGTGGGAGGCGGCCGGTCAAAGATTCTCTCTTCATTGATGCTTCTCTCTCTCTCTCTCTCTTCTGTTCTCTCTGAAATCAATAAAAATACATTTAAAAAAGAAAAAACAGCCGAAACCGGTTTGGCTCAGTGGATAGAGTGTTGGCCTGTGGACTGAAAGGCCCCGGGTTCGAATCCGGTCAAGGGCATGTATGCTGGTTGTGGGCACATCCCCAGTAGGGGGTGTGCAGGAGGCAGCTGGTGGATGTCTCTCTCCCGTCGATGTTTCTAACTCTCTATCCCTCTTCCTTTTTCTCTGTAAGAAATCAATAAAATATATTAAATAATAATAATAATAAAAAAAACACGGAGAAGGGACTTGACCTGCTGGCTGTGACGGGGAGGAGGGGAGCAGGAGCCAGGCACCCGGGTGACCTGCAGGAGGGAAGGACCGGGCCTCTCCCCAGAGCAGCCCTGCCCACACCCCGATTTAGCCCGGGCACGCCCTGTGTCAGATGGCTGACCTCCAGACCCACAGACACAGGTGCTGTTTGAGCTGTTACATTGGGGGCCATTTGTTACAGCAGAGATGGGAGACTTACTCAGCCGGGGGAGGGGCACTTGGGGGTGGGGGAAGGGGGCGCCGGCACCCCAAGTTAGTCCACTTGCCCCAGAGCCACCTCCAAGGGCCCAGGGCCCTGGGGGCAGGGGGACAGGAGTGGGGCAGGTGGGAGGGGCTTTAACTCTGCGTCCCTGGGCCCTCGGGAGGACTAGCAGGGACGGGGTCCAGGCCTCTGTGTCACCGTCTCACTCAGTCAGGAAGACCCAGGCTCCTAAGATGCTGATCTGGTGTGTCACCTCCTGCTCCACAACCACCCTTGGCTCCCAAAGGCCCCAAGGTCCTGTCCTGCCTCCCCTGTGGGGCTGCCTGCCTGCCTAGCCCGCCCGTCGCATCCTCCCCCACAGGCCCCACCCTGCAGACCCTCCCGCTCCCTGCACTTCCCCGGGGCCCACATTTGTTACTTGGAGCCTTTTTAAAAATATATATATTTTATTGATTTTTCACAGAGAGGAAGGGAGAGGGATAGAGTTAGAAACATCAATGAGAGAGAGACATCAATCAGCCACTTCTTACATGGCCCCCACTGGGGATGTGCCCGCAACCAAGATACATGCCCTTGACCAGAATCGAACCTGGGACCTTTCAGTCCACAGGCCGATGCTCTATCCACTGAGCCAAACCGGTTTCGGCTGTTACTTGGAGCCTTTGCAAATGCTGTTCCCACTGCCTGGATCCCCTCCCCCGCCCCTCTCCCTTCTTAACTCCGTGTTCTCTGTCCTGGGACCCGGGCTCTGCCCCCTGCGCACCTGGCCAGGGCCTGACACCCAGGATGCTCAGGGCAGGACCCTGCTCTGCAGACCCCAGGCCGGGAAAGGCACGCCTGCCGCCCACATCCCAGCGTCCTCTCCGCTGGGCTATTTTTAGCTCCTCCCCCTGCAGAGCAGAGCCTGGGGCAGGTTCTCAGCGGGAGCCAGCGAGGCCGACCAGAGGGAGGACACTGGTCCGTGTGCCCTGGCCAGAGGCCACCAGGAGAGGCCGCGGAGGCTCCTCCTCTGGAGCACGGCCCGTGACGCAGCTGCTGGGGGTGGGGGCTCAGCGGGACTCAGCCAGCCTCTCGCTGTGTGACCTTGAGCAAGTCGGGGTACCTGTGTGCCAGACAGGTGGGGGCCCGCTCGCCCTGGCAGGTCATTCTGAGGACCGATGATAAATCAAGAAGTCTAAGACAAACGCCATTTTCTTTACTTTTACTTGTTAAATATATATATATATTTTTTAAATATATTTTTATTGATTTTTTACAGAGAGGAAGGGAGAGAGATAGAAAGTCAGAAACATCCATGAGAGAGAGACATCGATCAGCCGCCTCCTGCACGCCCCACAGTGGAGATGTGCCCACAACCAGGATACTTGCCCCCGACCGGAATCGAACCTGGGACCTTTCAGTCCGCAGGCCGACGCTCTATCCACTGAGCCAAACCGGTCTCGGCTTACTTGTTAAATATTTTTATTGATGTCAGAGAAGAAGGGAGAGGGAGAGAGAGAGAGAGAAAGAGAGAGAGAGAGAGAGAGAGAGAGAGAAACATCAATGATGAGAGAGAACCAGGGATGGGCTGCCTCCTGCCCATTTCCCCCCACCCCCACCCCCCCAGCTGGGGATCAGGTCCCCAACCCGGGCATGTGCCCTGTCCGGGAATCGAACGGTGACCTCCTGGTCCATAGGTCAATGCTCAGCCAGTGAGCCTTACCGGACAGACGAGAGGACATTTTAAATAAGTCACGTGATCCAAAATTCAAACACAGAAAGGGGCATTTGCTCCCTGCCACGGCCCCCCTCCTCCGGAAAGGCTGTGTTCTCTGTCCCTCCTCCCTCCTCCCCCTCCTCTCAGCGTCTCCCTGTAGGTGTGTTTCCTGGTTGTGCACAGGTGAGCACACAGGGAGAGGAGAGGCTGTTAGGAGAGTGTAAGCTTGTACTTGCATTCGCACCCACGTGGCAGCGCCACGCAGAGCCCACGCCGCGCCCCATGCTGCACCCCGAGCAGGTGCTCACAGACGCAGCTTTTGTGCCGTGCGCTCGCCGTCATCAGCGTCAGCGTTTGTGGCTGCAATCCCGTCCGCCGAACGAGCGGCTCCCTGGCCCTGTGCTAGGCTCCCCGCAACTATCACCCCATTTTGTGGACGAGGACGCGGAGGCTCAGGGAGGCGGGGGGACCGGGCCGAGATCGCACCCCACACCCCGGACCCCACAGTGTGTGGGAGCCTCAGGGCTGCGTTCTGCGGCCCCTGTGATGCCTCTGTCCCCAGGAGGCGCCCTCTCCTCCTCGCTCCATCCCGGGCACCCGCCCCAGCGCCCAGGCCCACGGGCTCCGCCAGGCTGTCTCCGTGCGGCCCCCCTCCTTTCGACCAGCCACAGGGGGAACGTGTCTGCCCGGCAGCCACACGCACCTCGGGGCCCCACCTTCCTCCTGGAATCACCCCTGAGTGTGCTCCGATGTCTGATAGGGCAGGACCTTGCCATAAGTCTCACAGCGAGAGAGAGAGAGAGAGAGAGAGAGAGAGAGAGAGAGAGAGCATGGGACCTGCCCCGCCCTGCCCTGCCCTGCCACAGGGGGGAGGAGGGCCATGGTTCATCTGGCTCCAAACTGCCCTCCCTGAGCTGTGTGACACAGACGCTGCACAGCAGCCTGTCCAGAGCCCCCCCACCCCACCCGACGCTGCCGCAGTTCCATCGGGGAACCTGTCCCCAGCTCTGAACCGCAGCTGGCGGAGGCCTGGGCACAGCTCTGAGGACCCCCTGGTCCCTGATGTTCTCCTCCATACCTGTGTCCGCCAGGTGTGCTCCGGTCACCTCCTGCTCCCGGCGCTCCTGGTGCACAGGAAAGGTGTGTTTCACCTCTGCTGGTTGGGCAATGTGTGTGTGTGTGTGTGTGTGTGCGTGCGCGCGCGCGCGCGATCGTGTCTGTGGAAGGATCATGCAGCTGGAGAGTGAAAGCAGAGTGTGGGCCAGAACCGGTGTGGCTCAGTGGATAGAGCGCCGGCCTGCGGACTGAGGGGTCCTGGGTTCGATTCCAGTCAAGAGCATGTACCTTGGTTGTGGGCACATCCCCAGTAGGAGGTGTGCAAGAGGGAGCTGATGGATGTTTCTCTCTTATCGATGTTTCTAACTCCCTATCCCTCTCCCTTCCTCTCTGTAAAAAATCAATAACATATCTTAAAAAAAGAAAAAAAAAGAAAAAAGAAAGCAGAGTGTGGGCGGTGTGGACAAGCAGCACAGACTAGCGCAGGGGCGGCCGCCCCTGGAGGTGGGGGGCTGGCAATCCCAGGTGGGGTTCACTGAGCCTGGCACTGACCGCGTGTGTGAAGAAGACCCACGTCCCGCGTGGTTCAGGATTTGGGCTCTGGAAGAGGGGCTGCACACAAATGACAGAGACAAGAAAGAATAATTTGGAAATAATTGGGGGACCAGGCGGGAGCCCAGCTCAAGAGGAAGGACTCGGGCCTTGCTGCCCTTTTATCCAGTGAGGGATCCACCTCTCGCCCTCAGGCAGGCATTTCCAGGAACCGGCGGACTTATCAGCAAGGATTTACAGGGCCGTCTGCTGGGAAAGGGCTTCAGCCACCATTGTCTGGACTAAACCTTGGGTGCACAGCCCTGACCTTTGCCCGGGCTCAAGGGTCACCAGCCTTCTGGGCTCCTTGTCCCCACCTCTCAGCTGGTGAAGACAGCGGCGGCTTCCCGCCCGTGTGCTTTACTTGGGCGCACCCTCTAACCCCCCCTGGCATCCCATGAGGAGGACACCCCATCACCCCGTTTTGCAGACGAGGAAAGAGGCCTAGAGAGGTCAGTTCCTTAACCAGGCCACACCAGGCTGGCGTCCTCGGCACTTTCTGCTGGAAGTGGTCACAGGCCCACCGGGGCCAGGAGTGAGGACATGGGCCCCTGCGCCCAATGCAAGGAGTACTGGGGGGTCGGGGGCCACGTTTAAAGCCATCTGCACGTAATTAGACCTGCTCCTTCCCGACGAACTGCTGCCCACGGCCTCCTGTGTGACCTTCTGGACATGCTCTACGTGTGTGGGAGCTCGTGTTTGCCAAGCGTGAGAAACCTGAATAATCCTAATAGCTCCCGCGTGTCCAGGGTTGGCGAGGGGCCGGGCTCGCCGACGGCGCCCCTTGGACCCGACCCGTGTCCACAATCGGCTCTGTGAGCTGCTGCTGGAGCAGCCGGGCGTGTCCGGGGCCGCGGAGGTAACCACTGGCCCCAGCTTCCTTGGGGCTGCCGGCTCCCCAAGTAGCCTCCCCGGGAGCCTGGCACTGCCACCTGGGCTGTCAGATGGGGAAACTGAGGCTCGGCAAAGGGAAGGGAGACGCTGAGGCTGCCGGGGAGGAGGGAGGCGGGTGTCGCAAGCCCGGGCCTCGCCCACAGTGTGGGCCAGAGGCCGAGCCGACGGGAGCAGCCACCCCGACGAGTCCCTCCAGATTCAGGCTGGTGCCCGGCTCCCGCCCACCCGCGTGGCCAGGCGGGCGAGGCTCTGTCCCCACACGTGTCCTCCCGCCACTCTGACCTCAGGACTCCACTTCTGGAAATCGGGGTCACGGGGCGGGGCCAGCAGCCTGATGGGGACAGAGCTGTGGGGTGCGGGGCCTGTGGTCGGTGCAGCCGCCAAAGGGTCAGCCACTTTGACGGCCGCTGGCCGGTGAACCTGAGCCGGGGCGAGAGGCTGGCCTGTATTCCTTCTCTTCCGGGAATGGAGGTGGCCTCTGCATGCACAGAGTCAACGATTTCAGAGTGCCCGGCTCACAGTCACCATGCTCTGTGACCACACACCCCCTCTCGTTCCAAAACAGTTGGACCCCCACCGGCCACCGCAGGCCCGCGAGGCGGCGCAGTGAGCAGATCACGGCTCTCAGCCAGGAAGGGCGGGAAGCAGGGTTTCAGCCCATGGCGTGTTGTATGTTGGGTACAAAGAGCCGCACTCAGTGGCTGCCCCTCCGGCGTGTTACCATCGGAAGCGGGCTGGTTGGCCGGCCGGGGTGGCCCAGTGGTTGATCATCGAACTCTGAACCGGGAGGTCACAGATAGATTCCGGGTCAGGGCACATACCATTGATGCCGGCTTGATCCCCAGTGGGGGGACGGGAGGGGGCGGGCGTGCAGGAGGCAGCCTACCCATGATTCTCTGTCACTATGGATGTTTCTAGCTCTCACTCCCTCTCTGAAATCAATAAAAATACCTTTTTAAAAAAAATTTGGTATGCCGAGACCGGTTTGGCTCAGTGGATAGAGCGTCGGCCTGTGGACTGAAGGGTCCCAGGTTCGATTCTGGTCAAGGGCATGTACCTTGGTTGTGGGCGCATCCCCAGTGGGAGGCGTGCAGGAGGCGGCTGATCGATGTCTCTCTCTTATGAATGTTTCTGACTTTCTATCCCTCTCCCTTCCTTTCTGTGAAAAATCAATAAAATATATTTTAAAAAAAAATTTTGGTATATTTTTTAGCTTTTCCAACTTTATTATGACAACACGCAAGTTTCCCTTTTACATCCAGAAAGAAAGTGATTTTCTGAGACAGACGGACAGACCTTCCGGCGGGGACCCCCAGGGTGTTCCTGCGCCCTGTGGCTGGGAGGCCGCTGTGCGGGTGGGGTGACGCCGTGCGGCCAGCCAGGAGCTCACGGGAAGCCGTCAGACAGGGGTTTCCTGCGCGAGGGCCAGACCCAGGGATGGCTAGCCTGACTGCCATTTGTCACCCCGTCCCCACCCCAGGGACAGAAAAAGGACACCCCGACTTCAGGCATCTGGGCATGGCCACCTCGACCCGGCTGGTCCTGGGCTCCCACGGTTCCACCCCTCACCTGTGCGTCTACCTGTTTCCACCTGGACTCCCTCCCCCTCGAGCTGTTCCAGGAGCTGCCAGGCCCATGGAGCATGGACAGGGGCCTCCCCGATCACCCTGGGGCGGTGCCCGAGGCCCTTCTCCTCAGAGAGGCAGCGCAGCCTCCCGATCGAACTGTCCCGGGTTCTAGGACAGGCCGGCACCCAGAGGGCTCTGTGCGTGCCGAGTGCATGGCCCTGGTGCTGGCCCGACGAGACGGGAAGCATCTGAGGCCCAGAGAGGTTGAGCCACTTGGCCCAGGCCACACAGCCAGGGCCGCCAGCAGCCCTCCGGCTCCGGGCAGTGGAGCGAGGCCTCACCCCGGGGAGCGGCAGTGGAAGGCGGCCGGGCAGGGAGCCACGCTGACCCCTGGGCCACCTTTGCTTTGGCGGGACGCCAGGGAGCCCGCCCCCGCCTGGCCCTCGGGGCCAGGAGAGCAGGTCGGAGCAGGACGGGCGGGGAGGGGCGCTGCCTGGGCGGCCCCCGACCTCCGTGGGCCTTCCCTCCCGCCCAGCCCTGCGCCCTGCATCCAGGCCACCCACCTTCCCTCCCGCCCTGCCCTGCACCCTGCATCCAGGCCACCCGACCCGACCTGGGAGCTGGCAGGTCAGGGACACCAGCGCAGGGCGGGGGAGGGGAGCCCAGGCCTGTCCCTGCCCAGCTGTCCCCACCCCTCCACCTCGCTTGGCCGCGTCTGCCCGCACAGCGTGGCCGGATCTCGTCAGGGACCACTTGGCCTGCTTTCGGGGTGTGCGTGGGGTCAGCCCCGCCCTCCCCGCTCCGGAAGCATCCAGGCCCCGGGCTGGACGGTGCAGTGAGCAGGGTGGGGGGTGTGGGGGGTGTTGCTGGATGCCATACCTCACCATTACCCCGACACCTGGGGGCCGCTCCCCTGCCCGGGGTTTGAACCAGCTCTGCTCTGGGGAGCCCCGGAGCCGGGCGGGTGCTGCTTGGACCCTCCGTTTCCCCAGCTGTAACCACCTGGGCGGGGCGGGCCCCGGCTCCACAGTGGGGGAGGCTGCCCCCCCCGGGAAAGGCCAAGGTCAGCCAGGGGGCGGGGCCGGCCAGGGCTGCTCCAGAGCCCGAGGCACTTGGGCCAAGACCAGGCCCCTGACCTGGCCACTGACCTGGCCACTGACCTGGCCATCCCCGCCCCGCGGGCCCCTCCCCCTAGACTGCTCGCCGCTCGCTCTCCTGCCCCTCCCACCCATGGACCTCAAGGGGCTGCCATTCCTATGCGGCCACTGCTGGGGGCGGGCCCGACGCCTGGGCCCACAAAAGCCATGGCCAGAGGAGACAGACAGACAGACAGACAGACAGCCGCAGCTGGCACCTCCTCTGAGCTCAGGCACCGGGGCCAGGCACCTCGGGACGGGTCGGGCACGGTTCTCCGGAGGGGGCGGCCCTCGCTGGGGACCTGGGAGGGGCCCACCATGCCCAGGTCCCCGCTTCAGACCCGGAGTCCCCACCACGCCCCGTGGGTGTCTGTGAAAGGAGCGAGAAAATGAAACGACACCCAGGATCCTTCTCGGGGAGAAGGTGACTCCGGGCACTTAGCTGAGCCTCCCGGGTGGTGATGGAAGCGTCAGGGAACCTTGGGCGGCTGAATGGGGACAGTCCCCCCAGGTCCCGCCCCCCCAAGTCCTCTCAGTCGGGGCTCCTCCCAGCCCAGACCGCCCACAGACAGAGACGTCCTGGCAGCTGGCGCCTCCGCCTTGCTCTGCAGCCTCAGGCCGTCCCCTGGCCCTCCCCGGCCTCCGTCTGCCCGTCTGAGAAATGGGGTCATGACCACAGTGTGTGCCCGGGGCTGTGCGGGGGTGGGAGGGCTCAGCTCCCCCATCTCTGGAGCCCCAGGGTCCCCGGGAGACTTCCTGGAGTTTCGGAGCCGGCCAGTCCCTTATCGTCCATGCTCCCGGGCACCCCGGTGCCAGCCGGGCTGGCTGCTGGCACCCTCTTTAATGACCATGTATGTCCCACTCCTGGTGCAGCTGCCACTGCCGAATACATGCATGTAGACCCACGAAGCGGTGGGAACGAGCGTGTCAGGGATGAGGAGACAAGGCTTTGCGAGGCGCTGGGGGAGGGGGAGGGCAGTGGGCTGTCTGCCAGAAAGGCCTGGCAGTGGAGAGGAGAGAGAGAAAGAGAGAGGTAGCCCAGGAGGGTGGGAAGGAGAGAGGTGAGAGGCAGGGAGGGAGAGGAAGGCAGTCAGGGTATAGCTGTCGGACATGGAGGGAGGCTGGGACCTGGGGGGCTGGGCCAGGGCACAAGCCTGGGGGCAGCCCTGGAGCGGGGGTGCAGCCCTCCGCCTGCCCCCTCCCTCCCTGCTCTGAGCAGTGGCCAGCCCTCCCGCGATCTCCCGCCCAGCACACACACGTGCCCACCGCACACTTGGCGCACACGCAGCACACACACAGCCCGCCACTCACGTTACGGCCTGGTGATGCACGCAGGCCCACGCCCAGCCTCGGGCTCCCACGGTCAGCCTGACCCGGGCCCGCAGCCTGCCGGGAGGCCAGGCAGGCCCAGGCTTGCAGAGGCCGGCTCCTGGCATCCGTCCGTTCGTGGCCAGAAGAGCCCTGCCCCGCCCGGGCCCTGGGCTCACACTGCCCGGCAGGGCCTGCAGGGGCCGGGCACCTCCTGGACCTGCTGCTGGAGGGCTTTTCCCTGCGAGCAGGTGATGCCCACTCTCCATTCCGCCCACAGTGCCGACAGCGGGCCGGCCCGGGCTCCTGTAGGGGCCTTGCTGTCTGTGCTGTCCGTGCTGTCCCTTGGGTCCCAGTGTGACCATGAGCGCACAGCAGGGCTCAGGGGTCGGTGCGGGGTGGGGGGAGGGAGGGAGGAGGAGGCAGACACAAGGGGCTTCTCAGGACAGGAGTGCCCACCCCCTGCTCTCCATCAGGTCCCGGGCGCCCACCAGCACCTGCCAGGGCAGTTCTGGGCATTTTCTGCCTCGAGTGGAGGAGTGAGCTCCCTGGCTTCACGCTGGGGGGTGGGTCTGTCAGCTACAAATTCCAAGCCAGGTCACCGCGCACAGGCGCACAGGCGCACAGGCGCTGGGTGAGGTCCCCGGACCCCACCTGATGGGGGTAAGGGGGCCACAGGATGACTGACCAGCACAACCGCTGTGGCCGTGTTTACCCATTCACAAACCCCACCCCCTGCAGGTACGCGTGCTCAGCTGCACTTTTATTTACGTCCGTTCACGTCACATGCCATCTGTCGTTTCAAAGTGTGGCCGAAACCGGTGTGGCTCTGTGGCTAGAGTGTCGGCCTGTGGACTGAAGGGTCCCAGGTTCGATTCCGGTCGGGGGCATGTGCCTTGGCTGCAGGCACATCCCCAGTAGGGGGCATGCAGGATGCAGCTGATAAGTTATTCTCTCTCTCATTGGTGTTTATCTCTCTCCCTCTCCCTTCCTCTCCGAAATCAATACAAAAAAATTTCTTTTTAAAAAATAATTTTGGCTGAAACCGGTTTGGCTCAGTGGATAAAGCGTCGGCCTGTGGACTGAAGGGTCCTGGGTTCAATTCTGGTGGCGGGCACACCCCCGGTAGGGGGCGTGCAGGAGGCAGCTGATCGATGTCTCTCTCTCATCGATGTTTCTAACTCTCTATCCCTCTCCCTTCCTCTCTGTAAAAAATCAATAATATATATATTTTTTAAAAAAGAATAATTTTGGAGACGCCATGAGCAGGTGACAGCTGTCCTTTCTTGTTACCGTCCCTCCTGTGAGAACAAGTCCCTCTTTTGCTTAGTGGTTTTTCTCTTAAGAAAGAATGGTGACCTTAGGTAAAGTTTGTGACAAACTGATGGATGCACTCCAGCCCATTTCCACGCCCCTGGCCCGGAATCCCTGGGCTGATGACTTGACACAGCTTGTCCGGCCGTGACCTTCTCGGTAGCAGAAGGCAGGTGGTGACCCCTGTCCTGAGGGCCTCTCCCCACGGCTTCCAGGAACCCATCTGCGCAGAGGAGACCACACTCACCGCCTGCGGGGAGCCAGACATTCCTCCCCTCCTGCTCCCGCCGGCGGGCGGCTCTGTGCGGAAGGGCAGGGCAGGAGGGCCCTGTGGTCACGTCCGCCCGGTCACCAGGTGGGGAGCCCGCCTGCTGTGTGCTCGTCGCTCCTTGCTCCCTGCCGTCGGCTGGGGACGAGGAGAAAGGATGTTTGCCCCGGACACGCGGGTCTGGGAGTGGCCGTTCGGATAGGGTGGGGGAGGGTGAGAGGAAACGTGTCCATTTGTCTGTTACAAATCACGTGTACTGAGCCCGGCCGGCCTGGCTCCGTGGCTGAGCGTCCACCTGTGAACCAGGAGGTCACGGTTCCGTTCCCGGTCAGGGCACAGGCCCGGGCTGCGGGCTCGATCCCCAGTGTGGAGCGTGCAGGAGGCAGCTCACCCATGAGGCCCTCTCACCATGGATGTTTCTATCTCTCTCTCCTTCTCCCTTTCTCATGCACAAAGAGTTTATCTGAACAGTAACACAATAAAGTGAATTGACATTTTATTTTTATTTATTTATTTTTTAAAATATATTTTATTTATTTTTTTTTACAGAGAGCAAGGGAGAGGGATAGAGAGTCAGAAACATCGATGAGAGAGACATCGATCAGCTGCCGCCTGCACACCCACCCCACTGGGGATGTGTCTGCAACCAAGATACATGCCCTTGACCGGAATCGAACCCGGGACCCTTCAGTCCGCAGACCGATGCTCTATCCACTGAGCCACACCGGTTTCGGCCGAAGTGACATTTTAAAACTAGGGAAAGAAAGAAAGAAATCGCCTCTCGTCTCCCCCCTCCCCTCACCCCCATAAGCACACATTCGCAGCAGAAGGAAGTGTGCACCCAGCGCACAGGAAGCGGCCGGTGCCGCCTCGCAGGGGTAAAGGCAAACGCACAGCCAATGGGGCGCAGAGCTGGACAAAGCGCGAGTATTCGGGCAAAGCGGCTGCAGCAAGGCGCCAGGGCCAGTCAGCGGGGAAGACACGCTTTTCAGCCCACGGTGCTGGGAAAGGGGTGTCCACTGCAAAAGGAGGAAGCCGGACCCTTGTTTAACGCCGCACCCCAACGTCGTTTCCCCATGGACCTGCACCTGGGAGCTAAACGGCAGAACTCTCAGAAGAAAGCTTCCCGACTCGAATGCAGCCATTGTTTCTTGGACACGACACCAAAGTTCAGGCCACAAAATTAAAAAAAAACAAAACACACATTGGATTCATCAAAACGAAAATATCTGTGCACGAGAGGGGGCGGCCAACGAGGGAAAGGCAGCCCAGGGAATGCGAGGGGAGGCTTGCAACTTAAGCCTCTCCTAGGACATTAGTGTCAGATTATTATTATTTCTTTTTTTAAATATGTTTTATTGATGTTTTACAGAGAGAAAGGGAGAGGGAGAGTTAGAACCATCCATGAAAGAGAACCATCCATCAGCTGCCTCCTGCACTCCCCCTGCTGGGGATGTGCCAGCAACCAAGGTACATGCCTTTGACCGGAATCGAACCTGGGACCTCTGAGTCCACAGGCTGATGCTCCAACCGGTGAGCAACACTGGTCAGATTGTTAAAGAACTCCTACCACTCAACAGCAAAAAGCCACTGAGGGCTCGAGTCAGCAGGGTTGGGCTGATCCTTGGTGCCACCTGGTTCTGAGCGCCCTGGCGTTTCCGGTGACAGGGAGACGTTTCCGATGACGGGGAGGCGTCTCCTGGAGGTGGTGGAGGGCAGAGGAGGGCTAGCTTTTCCCAGGCCGAGGGCTCCTGGCCCCCGGGGAACGCCACTGGGCCCACCCGCCTTCCCAGGCCCGGCCCTGCGCTGGGCCCTCCTGGGGGGCTCCCAGCCAGCTGCCCACCTCCCCCCACCTCCCCCCCAATCCCCGCGGGGGGGGGGGCAGTGGCCGAGCCACACTGGTGGGGAGCAGAGCCGAACCAGGTGGCCCCTCGGCCTTCCCCACAGGGTGGCCGGCTCCCTGGGGAGTCACCGCCTGCAGGGCACGGAGAGCAGGCTCGGGGACCACCAGGGCAGGGAGGGCCGTGCCTCCCCAGGGGACCGTGGGTGATGGTGACATCATGTCCACCCGTGGCTGCTCCAGGTGGAGGCTGAGTCCCTGTGGCCGTTGGGCACCTTGAACAATCCACGAGGCAGCTCCTCCGCAGGGAGAGGGCTGGTTCCGGAAGTCAGGTTCAAAGGCAGCCGGGCGGTGGGGCTCTGGGCTCCGTTATCTGCCCTCGCAGAGGTGGCTTGGGGAGGCCCCGACAGCCTGCACGCCTGTTTGCCCAGATAAGTGTCAAGTCTGCAGCTAAAGGAGCCGTACAAAACACGGGAGAGTGGGGGGAGGATGGAGTGGCCACGGCACAGCGGACCTTTCTCTGCTCCCCACTCGAGGGAGTGGGTTGTTCTCGCCGATCCCGCCAGACGGAGAGGGAGCCGCCAGGGACGGTGGGGTCGTCTCTCACGTTCTGTTCGGCGGGGAACTGCCCGCTCGGAGCTCGGCAAACCGGACGGTTCTGTAACCCCGAGTCTCTCTGTTTTCTCGGAGCCTTTCTCAGGGCACACAGAAGCGTGCTAGGATCCCCAGTGTGGGGAATCCAGCCACACGGAGACCCAAAACCACCTGAACCCGCCTCCCAGCAGCCACGTGTGGCCACTCCCAACGCCCCCTCAGCTTTGCCTGCAGCCTCCTTGGGGGGAGACGAGACATTCTGACTTGTTTCTAGCATTTTCCTCTCTCCGCCCCAGCCCTCCCCCTCATCAATGGGCTTATGCTTTATTTTTATTTATTATTTTAACCATGTTTTTATGGATGTCAGGGAGGAAGGGAGAGGGAGAGAGAGCTAGAAACATCCATGCTGGAGACAATCGTTGGCCGGCTGCCCCCTGCACGCCCCCCACTGGGGAGCGAGCCCACAGCAGGGACTATGGCCAGAGCGGCAGCAGACCGTGACCTCCTGGTTCATAGGCTGACGCTCAACCAGTGAGCACACCGACCACCTGGGCTTGTACTTAAAAAAAAAAAAAAAAGCCGAAACCAGTTTGGCTCAGTGGATAGAGCGTCGGCCTGGGGACTGAAGGGTCCCAGGTTCAACTGCGGTCGGGGGCATGTACCTTGGTTGCGGGCACATCCCCAGTGGGAGGTGTGCAGGAGGCAGCTGATTGATGTCTTTCTCTCATCGATGTTTCTGGCTTTCTATCTCTCTCCCTTCCTCTCTGTGAAAAATGAATAAAAAAATATATTTTTAAAAAAGATTGCCTCGATGTCTCTCTTTTCTTTTTAATTTATTGATGTGAGAGAGAGAAAAGAGAAATAGAGAGAGGGAGAGAGGGAGGGGCATGGATTTGTTGCTCCACCTGACGGGGACCGCCGCTCTAACCTGCTGACCACTGGGCCCGGTTGGGTGGCACCTCGCACCCACCAGAAATGACAATGGAGGGTGACAGGCCAGGCCCGCCTCTCGGAGCCCCGTCTGGGGAGAAGCACAAAACAGGCCCCAATGGGCTCCCCATTCTCTGGTTTCCTGTTGCCGGTGGCGCTGTGCTGAGCGGGGTTCCAGCCACGCGGGTCGCCCCGGGGACTCTCAGGAAGCGGCCTGTGAGGTGGTGCTGCCGCCACGAAACCGCGGCGGTCGGTCGGTCGGTCGGTCGGTCGGTCGGTCGTGTCTGTGCGCAGCCGGTGAGGAGCTGCTGTTCCCGGGAGATTCCAGACCTCGAGCTCCCCTCAGCCTCCCCCCTCCAGCTGACAGACCCCCTCCCTGCACAGCGAGCTCACTCCACCTCGGGGCACCCTGTACCCTGGCTGAGGGTGCGGTCCTCCGGGCTTGCCCGCTCACCCGGCCCTCGAGGCCCGCAGAGCGCATCCAGGCCCCTCCTCACCCTGCCCCGCGGGCGGGGCAGGAGGCCAGCTCCCGGTCCCCTTCCCACAGCCACAGCCCTGCTGAGTGGCATTTCCTAACTGGGACTCCGCCCAGGGAAGGCCTCACCGCCTCCGCCCCCTCCCCCCAGCCTCCCTGACCCCCTCTCTCCAAGGGACACCCGCCTCTGTCCCGTCCCTCTCTCCCCTCGGCAGCTCCAGCCTCATCGGGAGGAAACCGGCCGTGAACAGGAGGACAGATCCCGGTGCCCGGCTCCCGCCTCTCGGACGGACTGGGACCTCCCTCACAGCCGCGTCGCGCCCGGGCCTGTGTGGTAACTGGGCTCAGAGTCAGCACCGGGGCTGCTGCGCCCTGGACACGCCACTGAGCCCCGATCACGAGCCCCGCACGGTGCCCGGGACCCCACCCCCGCCCCCCGGGAGCAGGGCAGGTGCCAGCCCGGCCCTTCCCTTGTGGTGGAGCAGGCAGACGGACCCTGACCTCCCTGAGGTCCAAGGAGGAGCTCTGCGGGGCAGGGCCCTGGGCAGGTCACTGCGTGGCCGGCGGCCCACTGGCTCCTGCTGAGACCGGAGGCAGGCGGGGCCTCGTGGGAGGAGGTGGGGACCGGGCACCGCAGCCGAATTCCAGCCCAGGGGCAGCCAATGTGAAGGCCCTGTGACAGGCAAAGCCGGGCGACCCCACACGGACCAGGGGCAGTGGAGCTCCAGGCCGGGTCCCTGGGGTGGGTGCTGGCCCCTGGGCGGAGGCCCCCACACCCTGGGAGGCTGAGAGGTGGGGACGGCCAGGTGACAGAGAGATTCGGGGACTCCTGCCTGGGCCTCGGGTCGCCGTGGTTCAGTCACTGCCCATGGACTCCCGCCTCACGGCTCAGAGCGGGGCCGTCAGAGGGCGATGTGCTCACCCTCCCGCTGAGCAGGCTGGCTGCAGCCCTGGGAGCCCGCGGTGCTGGCCTGGCGGCCGGGACCACAGGACACACGGTCCTCAGCTCCCAGTGCAGGGACTGGACCAGCGCTAAACGGGGGAAATCAAACAGGCCCGGACAGTGTCCTCCTTGGTGGATCTGGGTCTGAGGACGTGGAGGAGGAGGAGGAAGGGGAGGAGGTGGAGGGAGAGGAGGGGTGAAGAGAAGGGGGAGGAAGGGGAGAAGGGGGAGGAGGAGGATGGAGGAGGGGGAAGAGAGAGGAGAGGGAAGAGGAAAGGGGAGGAGGAGGAGGAGGAAAAGGGAGCAGGAGGAGGAAGATGAAGAGGGGAGGAGGAGGAGGGGGAAGAAGAGAAGGAGGAAGAGGGGGAGAAGGAGCAGGAGGGGGAGGAGGAGGAGTGGAGGAGGGAGGCAAGAGGGAGGAGGAGGGGAAGAAGGAGGAGGGGAGGAGGGGGAGGAAGAAGAGGAGGGAGAAAGAGGAGGAAGGGGAGGGGGAGGAAGAAGAGGGAGGAGGAGGAGGAGGAGAAAGAGGAGGAGAAGAAGTGGAAGGAGGGAGAGGAGGAGGAGGGAGAAAGGGGAGGAGGAGGGAAAAGAGGAGGCAGAGGGGAAGGGGGAGGAGGGGAGGAGGAAGAGGAGGGAGAAAGGGGAGGAAGAAGAGGGGGAGGAGGAGGAGGAGGAGGAGGAGAAGGAGGAGGAGGAGGAGGAGAAGTGGAAGGAGGGAGAAAGGGGAGGAGGAGGGAGAGGAGGAGGCAGAGGGGAAGGGGGAGGAGGGGAGGAGGAAGAGGAGGGAGAAAGGGGAGGAAGAAGAGGGAGGGGAGGAGGGGGAGGAGGAGGAGAAGGAGGAGGAGGAGGAGGAGAAGTGGAAGGAGGGGGAGGAGGAGGAGGAGCTGAGCCTCAGGTGGGGAGGGGCCCAGAGGAGGCAGGAGCACGTGCAGAGGCCAGAGGAGGCGTGGGGAGCCCACCCCAGGGGGGTGTTTGCTCTCACAAATCGCCCCCTAACACGAAGGGGTGCCCGCCTCAGGCCACACACGGCGCGTCCTCCTGGAGGCAGGCGGGCAGCCTCGGGCGGCTGGCACCGCTCCTCCCGGCGGGCGGGCGGGCGGGCGGGCGGCGGGCGGAGAACAGGGCCGCATTGTGAGGCCCCGGGGCCGGCGAACAGGAGGCGCGTGTGTCCAGGGCGGCGCTGGGCTCAGAGGCGCTCATTGAGCGCCGGTGGCCGGCCGGGCCCGGGAAGAAACAGGCCTTTATGGGCGGCCGCCCGAGCAGAGGCCACGCTGGGCCGTCCTCGCCGCCTTCCCGCCCTGCGGCTGCGGCTGCGGCTGAGGGGCCGGCACAGCCAGGGCCCGGACAGACACCGGGAGGGACAGGCATAGCCCGCAGCCCCGCCTCCCGGGAATTCACACACACACACATACACACACACACACACACACACACATGCACACACATGCACATACACATACATACATATACACATACATGCACTCACGCACGCACATGCACATGTCTTCCTCCCCTTCTCCCAAAGGCAGGAGGAGATTAGGTCCCAATGGCGGTGGAGGTGGGGAAAGGCCAGCAGCTGCCTGAGCTCCTCGGCCCCTCCCTGCCACGTGCTGCCGAGGACCCCGAAGTCCGACAGCATCCTCCAAGGCAGCGGTTCTCGACCTGTGGGTCGCGACCCCTTTGGGGGTCGAACGACCCTGTCACAGGGGTCGCCTAAGACCATCGGAAAATGCAGAGATTGACATCACGATGCAGAACAGGAGCAACATGTCATGGTTGGGGGTCACCACCCCATGAGGACCTGTATGCAAAGGTCGCGGCCTGAGGAAGGTGGAGAACCACTACTCCAGGGTCACAGCTGGTGAGCACGGAGCAGGGGCGGAGCAGGGACGGAGGCCCGGTGTTCCCGAGCCCGCGGCTGCGTGTTCCCCTGAGGGGAGCGTGTGGCTGTGTGTGAGCATCAGTGCGCGTGTGTGGGAGTGCGGGCAGGTGCGGGGTCTGCCTGTTCTAGGCCCAGACGAAACGCCACCGGCTCCGGCACACCGCGTGGGCACGCCGCACGGGCACACCGTGGGCAGCAGCAGCGTCTCGGGCGGGGCCATCCGGATGGGAGCCCATCACTGCCCTGCCGCTAAAAGCCATCGCTTTGCCGAAACCGGTGTGGCTCAGTGGATAGAGCGTCAATGTGTTGCCTGAAAGGTCCCAGGTTTGATTCCGGTCAAGGGCATGTATCCTGGTTGCGGGCACATCCCCAGTGGGGGGCGTGCAGGAGGCGGCTGATCGATGTCTCTCTCTCATCCATGTTTCTAACTCTCTATCTTTCTCCCTTCCTCTCTGTAAAAAATCAGTAAAATATATTTAAAAGCCATGGGTTTCGCTCCCCGGTCCTGTGGCCTGGTCTCCGCCCTCCGAGCCGGTGGCCTCTCTCCCCGGGGCAGCCTGTGCGCTGTCCCCTGGGGCCTGGCTGCCCGCTGCCAGCCTGGGCTTCTGCACAGCAGGCGGCCAGCGTCCCCACAGGTGCAGGCGGGTGGAGGGGCGCTCCCAGGAGAGGGACCCAGACCCTCACTGCCCGGGGGATGGTTCTGGTCCCGGTGTGAGGAGGGCGCACGGGGTGGGCCGATAGGAAGATGCAGCCCCCCATGCACTGCACCCCAGCCCGCTCAGGGCCGCCCCCAGGTTTCTGTGGGGCTCACGTGGTCCCATCACAGCCTGGGGAGGAGGAACCAGAGACTCAGAGATTTGCAGTAACTTGCGGGAGGCCCTCCGCGCTGGTCCAGCTGCGCCCCCCCGCCCCCTCGTGGCCAGAGCCGGGATGGCCCGGAGGCAGGGCCGGAGCCTCTGCGCTGACTGGAGCCTGACCCTGTGGCTCCCGGGCCACATGAGTAAGCAAACCTGTGAACCTGGGCAGGGGCTGGCGCAGCGAGAGACCCAGGCTCATGGCGTCATCGCACCCGTCACCCCGGTGACCCCAGCCGCTCTCAGTGACGCCCTGGGCGACCTCTGCCGTCACTCCGGGGCAGCGTGGTGCGGATGGCGCCTGCTCCTGGACAGACCTGCTCCCCGTTGCGTGCCTGCAGGCGTCCAAAGGTCAGAACACGCTGACGTCCGTGGGAAGGCCGCTCTGCGGCTCCCGCTGTCCCCGGGATGAAGGCCACACCAGTCTGAGACGTGGCTTGGGAGGCCCCACCTGCTGCCTGTCCTCCCCCAGCCTCCCATTGGCAAGGCCCCCCACTCCCTGGGTCCGTCATCAGCAGAACAGGGTGCCAGGCCCCGCGGGCTGTGAGGGTCAGCTAGCAGCCCACGGGAGCACTCTGAGCAGAGTATGGTGAGCAGGGCGGTGCCAATGCCAGCATCCTGGGCCTGGGCAGTGCCGGATGGTTATGGGAGAGGCAGGGACGGGGTGAGGGGGGCAGTGTGTGTGGGGGGGGGCGGTGAGCTCTCTGAGTATTTCTGCAACCTCTATACACAGCCATAACTACTTCAAGCCCCGCCAGCGTGGCTCAGTGGTTGAGCCCTGACCTAGGAACCAGGAGGTCACAGTTCGATTCCTGGTCAGGTCACAGGCCCGGGTTGTGGTTTGATCCCCAGTGTGGGACGTGCAGGAGGCAGCCGATCCATGATTGTCTCTCATCACTGGTATTTCTATCTCTCTCTCCCTTTTCCTTTCTCTCTGAAGTCAATAAAAATATACTTACAAAAAAAAACAAAAAACAAATAAAAAATAAAACGACTTCAAAATTCAAAGGTCAAATAAAGAGTCCACTTCATCCAACGACAGCAGAAGACAGGTTCTTCTCAAGCTCACATGGACCGTCCGCCAGGACAGACCTCCCCAAGGCAGACGGTGAATGCACCTTCATCTGAAAGGGTAGGAGCCACTGTGCTCTCAGACCACAAAGGAAGGGAACGAGGAATCAGCAGAAAGAGACAGAGAGAGAGAGAGGGAAAGAGAGGGAGCAGGCCCTGGATCACCCCAACACACTCCGAGAGCAGACAGCACTCTTCTAATTAACACACGGGTTACAGAAGAGCCCTGAGGCGAAATGTGAAAGCATTTTGAATAAATGAAACCGAAAGGACAGTGTGCCAGAGGCTGAGGGCGGGCGGCAGCCCTCAGAGGACCTGGCTGGCATGGAGATCCTGTTTGGGAAGACAGATTTAGAACCGTCACCCAAGCTTCTCCCTCAGGACCTGGGAGAGCAGAGCAGATCCGACCCCCAGGGCGGAAAGAAGCGCAGGCCAACCAGAGGATGCTGGGAGGGACCAAGCGTGGTCCTCAGTGGTCTGTGCAGCGTGAGCAGACTCCCACGTGGCGGAGCATCGACTTAGGAACTAGGAGGTCAGGGTTCAATTCCCTGTCAGGGCACCTGCCCGTGTGGGGCGTGCAGGAGGCAGCCGATCCATGACTCTCTCTCACCGTGGATGTTTCTATGTCTTTCTCCCTCTCCCTTCCTCTCTGAAATGAGTAAAAAAATATTTTTTTAAAATATATTTTATTTTATTGATTTTTTACAGAGAGGAAGGGAGAGAGATAGAGTTAGAAACATCGATGAAAGAGAGACATCGATCAGCTGCCTCCTGCACGCCCCCTACTGGGGATGTGCCCGCAACCAAGATACATGCCCTTGATCGGAATCGAACCTGGGACCTTTCAGTCCGCAGGCCGATGCTCTATCCACTGAGCCAAACCGGTTTTGGCAAAAAATATTGTTTAAAAAAGGAAGGAAAGTCGGACACCGGCTAAAATGTATGAACAGAGAACACATTATGCTCAGTGAAATGGGACACGGACCATGATGGCATTCATGTGAGGTCCTCAGGGAGTCAGATTCATAGACAGGAAGTAGTCGGAGGGGGAGGGGGAGGGGAGGGGAGGGGACAGTAGGGATTGTGTGATGGGAACAGAGTTTGAGCTTGGGGAGATGAAAGAGTTCCAGAGATGATGGCGGTGACGTTTGCACAATGATGTGAATGAACTTAGTGCCACGAACTGCACACTGAGAAATGGTGGAAGCAGCCAAGACCGATGTGGCTCAGTAGACAGAGCATCAGCCTGTGGACTGAAGGGTCCCAGGTTCGATTCCGGTCAAGGGCACGTACCTTGGTTGCGGGCACATCCCCAGTGGGGGGCGTGCAGGAGGCAGCTGGTCGCTGTTTCTCTCTCATCGATGTTTCTAGCTCTCTATCCCTCTCCCTTTCTCTCTGTAAAAAATCAATAAAATATATTTTTTTAAAAAGAAAGAAATGGTGGAAGCAGTAAATTGAAGTTGTGTGTATTTTACCACAAATTTAAAACAGGAAAAACGATGACATTGTTTACATTAATGGGATGATAACACTTACACCCTGGCTGGTTTGGCTCAGAGGATAGAGCGTCGGCCTGGAGCCTGAAAGGTCCCGGATTTGATTCCAGTTAAGGGCACACGCCCGGGGTGTGGGCTCGGCGATCCCCAGTGTGGGGCGTGCAGGAGGCAGCTGATCACTGATGTTTTTAGTCTCTCTCCCTCTCCCTGAAATCAATAAAAAAAAGAAAAAGAGAACGCTTACATTTCCTACCGAAAGGCTTTCCTGAACAAGCTCGTACCCAACCCCTCCCACATCTCATCCCGAACACCCCCCACCCCCCACCGCCCTGCGAAACCTCCCATCCTGCCGGTTCTTATCTCCAGGAACAGGGACACGGGAAGGAGGGAAGGATGCGCTATGTAAAAGCCTGCCAGGAAGCATCTCCACAGCCTGGCAACGGTGAGATATTCCAGGGGGCACAGGGGGCGAGGAAAGCCTGCCTCTCCCCCCCCTCCACCCCAGAAGACACTGCAGCGGGTGTTCTGGTTCCGCCTGGACAGGCGCTAAGCAACATCCCAGCCGCCGGTGGACGCAGGCACCGCTCCGGTGCTCTCGAGCACTGACTGCTCCCGCTCCATCCCCTTCCATTCTTCTTCTTCTTCTTCTTCTTCTTCTTTTTTAAATATATTTTATTGATTTTTCACAGAGAGGAAGGGAGAGGGACAGAGAGCTAGAAACATCGATCAGCCGCCTCCTGCACGCTCCCTACTGGGGATGTGCCTGCAACCAATGTACGTGCCCTTGACCAGAATCGAACCCGGGACCCTTCAGTCCGCAGGCCTACGCTCTATCCTCGGAGCCACGCCAGTTAGGGCCCCTTCCATTCTTTCCGCAGAAGCGTTGGCCAGGCCTGCGCTGGGATTCAGGGGCTCACGGAGCAGAAAAAGGCCCGCTCCTTGCCCCGCTGGGGGACAGCACAGTAAGCACACCCGTGGGTGAGCACGCTCCTCCTGCAGAGAGGGGCAGGACGCGGCCTCCTCTGTGTCCACCCAGACTGGCGCTCCCCTCCCTCCGTCTTCCCTCCTCCTCCCTCCCATGCCCCGAGCAAGAAGAGCAGCGGGGGGTGCGCAGAGGTCCCCCGCTGTGGGCCCTTCAAGTGGACAGACCGCCCAGGGCCCCGGCCCTGGCTGCTGGAGGCTGGTGTTGGGTTCCTGGAGGCTGGACGGGACCAGCGGCTTTTCTGCTCCGCCAGCGCCCCCTGCCGGGCAAGGGCTGTTCCTGCAGCCCCTCCACTGGCTCCTGCAGGCGGGCCCACAAGGTCTGACCAGCCCTGACCCCTGTGCTTTGAGGATGAAGATGAGCAAGAAGCCGGAACCGGTGTGGGTCAGTGGATAGAGCGTCGGCCTGTGGACTGAAAGGTCCCAGGTTCGATTCCGGTCAAGGGCATGTGCCTTGGTTTCCGGCACAACCTCAGTGGGGGGCGTGCCGGAGGTGGCTGATCGATGTCTCTCTCTCATCAATGTTTCTCTCTATCCCTCTCCCTTCCTCTCTGTGAAAAATCAATAAAATATGTTTTAAAAAAAAAGATGAGCAAGAAGCATTTTAACATAAATCATTTCCCCGCTGTGACTGGGACTAAGGACTTAGGTGTTGGAAATGTTTTTTCAATCCTCAGCCGAGGATGTTTTCCCTGATGGTAGAGAGAAGGGAGAGGGAGAGAAACACTCTGGCAGGGGAGCGGACCCACAGGCTGGGTGAGTGCCCTGATCGGGAATTGAACCCACGACCGCGTGGTGCCCAGGAAGAGGCCGCGCCGGCCGGTGAGAAATGTTTCCTGAGCCGCGCGTGCTTCCAGCCTTTCGGCGGTAAAAGGCAGGCAGGCCGGTCGGCCCGCAGGTCCGGGGGGCGGGGAGAAGGCCTTCGCTTGGCCCTGGCCTCGTTGGCATCTGACCCTGCGGCCCACGGGCAGGCCCACGGTGCCCTCCGCCCGGCCGGGGGTTGGCTCTCCCGCGCCCACTGGTGGAGCTGCCGCCCCTGCCTTCCTGCAGGTCTCCCCTCCTTCGGGTGCGCAGGCTCCGTCCAGCCCCTCACTTGCCCACCAGCTGCGGGTGTGCCGGGCCTGGTGCCTGCGGGGACACCGGCGAGACAGACAGACAGAGTCCTGCCGGCCCTGGTGATGGCATGACTCAGACACAACCGGGACAAGTGCCACGGAGGCGCGCAGCGGGCATCTTCCGGGCGCCGGTCCGCGGGAGGGCCTGAGCGGGGGAGGCCGGAGCGGCAGACCTTTGGATGTAAGACACCACCGACCTCGGGAATTTCTGCGCTTATTTGAGCCGAACGGAAAGCTGCCCGGACGCAAATCCCAGCGGATCGGGAGGCTGGCCGGGCAATG
>JAAGEH010002089.1:0-13401 GCA_011751065.1 Lasiurus cinereus
GCGGAGCCCCCGCGGCTCACGGGGCGGCCCGGCCTCCCTCAGCGGCGGCTGCCCGGGGTCGGGTCCCCGCCCCGCCGGCCCGCGCCCGCCCGGCCCGGCCCGGCCTCCCCGTACCTGCCGAGCGGCGCTGCGGCGGCGGCGCCTCGTCTCCTCTGAGGGCTGCGAGCGGCTGCCGAGCGCCGGCGGCCCTGGCCTGCGCCTTACGTAAAGCGGCGGCGGCGGCGGCGGCGGCGGCGGCGGCGGCGGCGGCGCCACTCGGCGGAGGGCGGGAGGCTGCGCGCGGAGCCGCTCCGCTCCGTTGCCCGGCAACTGGCCTCAGCGCCCCCGCCGCCCGGGCGCGCTCCATATCCTTCCGCCCAGGCGCCGGGATTACATCAGCGCCGCCCCGGCCACGCCCCCCAGGCCCGCCGACCACGCCCCCAGGCCCTCAGGCCACGCCCTCCCCGGCTCTCCGGCCACGCCCCCAGGCCCTCAGGCCACGCCCCCCCCGGCCGCGGCGCTGCAGGCGCGGAGGCGGGTGGAGGAGGACGCCGCCGCCGCCGCCGCCGCCGGAAGGGGGCCCCAGGCTGGCAGCTCCCCCCGCCCCCGCCAGCGTGCGAGGCGTCGGAGAGGAGACGCCCCCTCCGGAGGGGCGCGTGGGGTTGCTTTTTGCAAAAAAAAAAAAAAAAAACCCCTAAACTCCGGCCCTCGCGGGGGGGTGGGGGGTGGGGGGGAGGGGGGTTCGGCACAGCCCCCCGCTCCCCTCCCCGCCTTCCCGGGCGCTCGCTCCACCTGTCGCGTCCTGGGATGGCTGGAGTGGGCGGTTTAAAAGAAAAAGACGTTTTCATTTAAAAAAAAAAAAAGAGAGAGAGAGCTAAAGGCATGATGTCACGTGGCTCTTTTGATGAAGCAGGCAAAAAAAAATAAATAAATCTGGAAGATAACGGAAGTGGGAACCCATAAATGTGCGCTAAACCTCTTCATGAGCCTCTCTTCTCAGCCACCCACCACCTTCCCCCTAAATGCGATCCCGCGAAAAAGGAAGTCATTCGGGATCAGAGGAGCCAGAGGAGCAGGGAGGGACCTACTTACAAAGAGGAGTGGGGTTCAGACAGAGGGGGGAGCGGCCTGTCTGGGGTCCTGGTTCACTGATGGAGGCATGGAGCTCCCACTGGGTGCCAGGCCCCCGGAGCTGTGCAGTTCCGGACTTTGCAAAAGCGCCCGCACCAGCTCCCAGGCTCTGGCGGGGAAGCAGCAGTCCTCTGGGCTGGGAGGGTGCTGGGTGCTGGAGGGACAGACCTGGGAGAGGGGGCATGGACACCCCACCTACAGAGTGGTGTTCTGCAAGTATTCCTCTCATTCTGCATCCCCGTTTCACAGGTGAGGAAGCCGAGACTCAAAAAAAGTGACTTCACCGAAGCCAGGGCGTGTGGTCAGTGGGCAAGGTCTTTTTTTTTTTTCAATAGTTTTTTTAGATTTTTAAATATACTTTATTGATCTTTCACAGAGAGAAAGGGAGAGAGATAGAAAGTCAGAAACATCGATGAGAGAGAGACATGGATCAGCCGCCTCCTGCACGCCCCACATTGGAGATGTGCCCACAAGGAAGGTACATGCCCCCAACTGGAATCGAACCTGGGACCTTTCAGTCTGCAAGCCGACGCTCTGTCCACTGAGCCACACCAGTCTCGGCGGGGCAAGGTCTTTTGACGTCCCTGAGCCACACTGCCTCTTGCAGGAGAGGCAGGACTTGAACCCAGGCTCCTGGCGCCGAGGTCGGGGAGAGGGGGGGCTTTTCCTTGACACAGCTCTCCCCGGCCTTGCTCGCAGTTGTCCCCTCTGAGTGTTCCTGTCATCGTGAGTCACGGTGCATTCATTCATTCCATCCGTGTCTTGCCGGCACCTGTTGTGGGCCTGGCCGGCTGGAGAGCAAACTCTGGAAAGGGAGGAAGGGGGTGAGAGCCTGTGGGAAATCCAGAGTGATCTGGCATCAAAGGCGGGGCAACCACCGAGCTTCAAGCTTCGGAGGCTAGCTCCCAAGTGCACCCAGACCTCAAAATCACAGTAAACTGTCCCCCTCCAATATCATAGGGCAGTGGTTCTCAACCTTCCTAAGGCCACGACCCTTTAAGACAGCTCCTCATGGGGTGGTGACCCCCACCCATAACATGATTTCCGTGGCTACTTCATCACTGTAACTTTGCTACTATTATGAACTATAATGTAAATATCTGATAGGCAGGATGTATTTTCCTGGTTACAAATGGAACATCATTAAAGCATAGGGATAAATCACAAAAACAATATGTAATTCTATAGTGTGAAATATTTATTTCTAATGACAAATAAATGAAATTTTGTCTGGAATCGTGGTGTAGCATGGGTAACAGTCTTCATATGACAACAGTAATCGACATGGCTACACTTTGCGACACCGAGGAGGAGCGGTGTGTTGGTGCCTAAGACCATGGGAAATAGGTGTTTTCCGCTGGTCTTAGGCGACCCCTGTGAAAGGGTCGTTCGACACCCAAAGGGATCTCGACCCACAGGTTGAGAACCGCTGTTACAGGGGTTTTGCAAGAGTGGCCAGCTTTTCCTTTTGCCACATGGGTAACACTGTTGTCATCAACCTTCATTATTTTGTGAAAGGACTGGCTCAGAACAAAAAAAAAAAGGGGAACACTGTCTCAGAGGAAACAGTAGCAACTTTGTAGCCACACAGATTAGAGAAGGAAACCCGCTTGGTTACTTGGTTTCCCCCTTCAGATGGTTTGTTTTGATACAAGTCCTAGAAGGATGGCTGACTCCCCCCCCCACCGCGCCCCGGGGCCTTTGCACTTACCAATTCCTGTTCATGGAGCCCTTTCTCCCCAGATCTTGGTAGAGCTGGCTCCTCCTTGGTCAAGGCTCCGTGTCACCTGCTCAGACACGCTTTCAAGTCCACCCTGAGTCCGCTTTTAAATGAATGATAACTGCCAAGACCGGTTTGGCTCAGTAGATAGAGCGTCGGCCTGCGGACTGAAAGGTCCCAGGTTAGATTCCGGTTGGGGGCATGTACCTTGCTTGCGGGCACATCCCCAGTAGGGGGTGTGCAGGAGGCGGCTGATCGATGTCTCTCTCTCATCGATGTTTCTGACTTTCTGTCCCTCTCTCTTCCTCTCTGTGGAGGGTCAATAAAATATATTTTTAAAAAAATGAATGAATGAATAAATGATAACCAGGCTAGCGTCCCCACCAGAGACGCCCCCATTGCCCTTCCCGGGCCCCCGCGCCCTCCGTCAGGATTCTAACTGGTCATCTCAGCTTGGACACCGGCCATCAAGGTGGTCAGCTAACCTCCCCCGGCCTGCACCCACCCGCCAGCCCTCCTCTCGCCCTCTCCGCGCCCTGCACTCCTCTGAGGAGTGGCAGGGACCGCTCCAGCAGGGGAGGAGCTAGAGTCCAGCCTCTGACACGGCCTCACGGGCTGGGCTCCGTGACCTTCCCAGGGCTCCGAGGATCAGAAATGACGGGGAGACAATGGTTCAGGCCGGGCCCGTCTGTGGTATTCGGAGGTGTGGTGCCCTCCACGGTCTCCTGGGTGCATAAATGCCATGTCTCATCCTTACAACCTCGAGTTCGTTCCCAGGGCTGATGGCTTTGCCTCACTCCTACCCCTCCACCCCGGTCCACAGAGCCCGCCAGGCTGGAGGGAGGGTAGCGTGTTGGCGAAGCCCCAGATGGACCGCTGAGTTGAGGCCGGATCCCCCTCTTATTAGAATCTGTGGGTCGCGACCCCTTTGGGGTCGAAGACCCTTTCACAGGGGTCGCCTAAGACCAGCGGAAAACACCTATTTCCCATGGTCTTAGAAACCCACACACCGCTCCTCGGTGTAGCAAAGTGTAGCCATGTCGTTTACTGTTGTCCTAGGAAGACTGTTACCCATGCTACACCACGATTCAAGACAACATTTCATTTATTTGTCATGAGAAATAAATATTTCACAACATATAATTACATATTGGTTTTGTGATTCATCCCTATGCTTTAATGATGTTCCATTTGTAACCATGAAAATACATCCTGCCTATCAGATATTTACATGACAGTTCATGACAGTAGCAAGATTACAGTGATGAAGTAGCAACGGAAATAATTTTTTAAAAATATATTTTATTGATTTTTTACAGAGAGGAAGAGAAAGGGATAGTTAGAAACATCCATGAGAGAGAGACATCCATCAGCCGCCTCCTGCACGCCCCCTACTGGGGATGTGCCCACAAGCAAGGTACATGCCCTTGACCGGAATTAAACCTGGGACCTTTCAGTCTGCAGGCCGATGCTCTATCCACTGAGCCAAACCGGTCTCGGCAATGGAAATAATGTTATGGTTGGGGGTCACCACCACATGAGGAGCTGTCTTAAAGGGCCGCGGCCTCAAGAAGGTTGAGAACCGCTGTATTAGATGGCGACACGGGAAGGCTGTTTGGCCGCGCGGTGTCCTCACCTGTCGAGGACATCAGCATGACAGGGTCTGCCTGCGAGGGCGGCGGTGAGGCGGATGAGGGATCCACAGAGAAAGTCACAGCCGTGCCGGCCTGCAGTCAACAAACGCCCGGCCTCCTTCCTTCCCAGCCTTCCACCCCGCCCCTCTCCGGTGCCCCTTTATCCGTCCTTCCCGAATGATGGGCACTTAGCCCGGCACTCACCTTGCTCCGGGCAGTGCCACGTGCTCTGCAGCCAACGTGAAGGTGGGACCTTCCTCCCAGCCCTCAGACCTGCCCCTCACACCCCCCACCTTACGTCTGAGCCCCGCCCACCTGCCCACCGCTGACCCACGCAACCGGTGCTGCACCTGGAATTGCACCCGGAGAAGGCGATCCAGGTTTACCCTGTGAGCAGCGGATGCTTTCACTGAGCACCTACTGTGTGCAGGTACGGCGCTAAGAACCTACGCTCTGTGTTTTCCCCCTCACCTACGACCCCCCGAGCCCCGCTCACCGGGAAGGCTCAGAGCGGGGAGTGACTTGTTCAAGGCCACCGGGCCCAGCGTCTGACCAGGCCACCCTCTCTCCTTCTAGTGACCTTCCCAGCCGCGGCTGCTGCAGGATGGACGGACCCTCTCAGGGTGGGTAAGAGCATGTATGGGAGGGTTTGCGAACGGGCCGGCCACTTGGCTGACCCTGTGGGAGACGTGGGAGCGACCGCACAGTCTGGACGGACGCTTTCTGCCCAGCAAGTCTGGAACTTAGGACTAAAGGTGGCTAAAGAGTGCCGGCCAGCGGGGCTCAGTGGTTGAACGTCGACCTCTGAACCAGGAGGTCATGGTTCGAGTCCCCATCAAGGCACATACTGGGGTTGCAGGCTCAATCCCCGGTAGGGGGCATGCAGGAGGCAGCCGATGGATGATTCTCTCTCATCACTGATGTTTCTCTCTCTCCCTCTCCCTCTCCCTCAATTATATATTCCTAACCGGTTTGGCTCAGTGGATAGAGCGTTGGCTTGCAGACTCAAGGGTCCCGGGTTCGATTCTGGTCAAGGGCATGTACCTTGGTGGCGGGCACATCCCCAGTGGGGAGTGTGCAGGAGGCAGCTGATCGATGTTTCTCTCTCATCGATGTTTCTAACTCTCTCTTCCTCTCCCTTTCTCTCTGAGATCAATTAAAAATATATAAATACATTTTTAAAAGAGTGCATTTACTATGCCACGTGCTGAGGAGGAGGCGGGGTGATGGTGATGGTGGCGGGGAGTCTGCAGCTGCCTGCTGATCCTTTGGGATGAACTCGGGGCCTGAAAGAGCCTGAAGCCAGAGGCCATTGTTGGGTTTCCCTCGGTGCCAGCAAAAGGGGCGGCCGGTGCCTCTGCCAGTCCCCGCAGGCTCAGGTCCAGGCCCCCAGAGAAGTGAAATCAGTCCGGTGGGGGTGAAGTGTGCATGAAGGCGGGGCCCTCAGCTGGATCCTCGCTGGTCGGGGGGTTGTGGGGGGGCATATCCTGGGCCAGAGCCCTGGCCCTCGCCCAGCCTTCGTTTCCTCACCTGTGGAATGGGTGTGGGGCGCTGGGCCCTGCCTGCCGGTGGGTTTGCAGGGAGTCGAGCTCCGCGTAAGGAAAGTGCTTGCTCACCGTCTGGCGCGGAAACGGAACCAGCAGGCGCTCCGGATCCCGGGCTGCGGGAGGCTGTTCACCGATCCGATCGGCGGGGAGACAGCGCCAGGCGTCTGAGAAACGCAGTGACAGGAGCTGAGAGGTCCAACAGGAAGGAGGTGGCATGTGCGGGGGCAGGGCCGCCACTTCCCCTTTCCCCTCCTCCCCCCAACACCCTTCAGGGAGCCTGGGAGCTTGGCGACACTGTGGGAGCCAGATTTCACTTCTGGGGGGCATGTAAAGTGGGCTGCTCCCCCCTGGGTCTCATCTGAGCTGCAGAACCGGCCACATCGGATCCTGCCACCATGTCCCCCCAGCCCTGCAGCCGTCTCCCAGGGCGTGCAGAGTGAAGGTCACAGTGCCTTACAGCGAGGGCCCTCCCCTCCGACTTCCGACCTGCTCGCTCTCACTCCCCCCCACCCCCGTGCCACTTCCTCGGGGCCTCAGTGCCCTCCTCCACCCGCCCGCGTGTGGCCGCCTCGCGGTGCTCAGCGTGGGTCAAAGGTGTGTGTGTGCGTCCGCGTCCCGGGCCGTGGTGACAGGTTACCACACGCCGGGGCTCGATGACAGAGCCGCATTCTGTGCCAGCCCCAGAGACGGGAATCACGGTGTCACCAGGCCGAGCTCCCTCCCGGTGCTCAGAGGGAACCTGTCTCCTCCAGCTTCTGGCCGCTCCGCCTGCCTGGGCTCCTGGCCACCCGCTCCCACCGCGGCCCTCTGGCCCTGGCTTCTGGGGGCGTCTGTGCCTCGTCTTCTGCCTCCTCAGAGGACTCCTGTCGCTGGACGGAGGGCCCACATCTTGAGCTCCTGGCTCCATCACATCTGCCAAGACCTTTCTTTTCACACACGGCCCCTCACAGCTTCCGGGTGGACCTGTCTTTCAGGGGGGCCATCCTTCAACCTGCTGCATCGTGGTTCTAAAACCTTCCGTGAGCCGGAACCGTGTGGCTCAATGCATAGAGCGTCGGCCTGCGGACTGAAGGGGCCCAGGTTCGATTCCGGTCAAGGGCATGTACCTTGGTGGCGGGCACATCCCCAGTGGGGGGGCGTGCAGGAGGCGGCTGATGGATGTCTCTCTCTCATCGATGTTTCTAACTCTCTATCCCTCTCCCTTCCTCTCTGTAAAAAAATCAATAAAATATATTAAAGAGCCAAAACCGGTGTGGCTCAGTAGATAGAGCGTCGGCCTGCGGACTGAATGGGCCCAGGTTCGATTCTGGTCAAGGGCATGTATCCTGGTTGCGGGCACATCCCCAGTGGGGGGCGTGCAGGAGGCGGCTGATCGATGTCTCTCTCTCATCGATGTTTCTAACTCTCTATCCCTCTCCCTTCCTCTCTGTAAAAATCAATAAAAATATATTAAAGAAAAAAACCTTCCGTGGTCACAAACAGCACCTCCCCCCACCCCCACCCCGCTCCCCCTCCTGCTACCCGATCTCTCCACCGCCCACCTCCCTGGGGGGCCTCCTGTGTGCTTACTGGTCCGGGCCCGTCCTGCCACCCCAGCGGTCAGTGCCAGGGCAGGCCGGCCTCTGTGACCCCATGCCCTGCCGCACCCTCCCCCCCCAGGGGGCCTCACACCCCGGAGCTCGGAGCTCACAGTAAACACGCTTTCAATGGCTGGAAACCGAGGCCAAGGCCGCAGAGGCACAGCCCCAGCTGGGTCCCTCCCCAAGGCCAGAGGGCCACAGCCCCTGAAGGGGGGCGCGGGTAATAGAGGCTGCTGTGTGTATGTTTACGCGCCCCCACCTGCCACACCCTGAGGCAGCCCCCTGCCCGGGGGGGGGGGGTGTGGGGGAGGGGAGCTGGGCCTTCCAGGGGAGGGGACGTGAGTGGGAAGACACCTGGTTGGTCTGCTTCTTCCAGCCTCTGCTTCTACACGGAATGGGGGCGCTGGGGGCTGCTCCCGGGACCTTTCAGCTCAGAGAGGAGGCCGTGGTGGTGGTGGGAACGCCCACTTGCCCCTCTCTGGCCGCCCCCCCCCATGTCCTCACCCAGCGGGGTCCCTGGTCCTTCCAGCGGGGGGGGAAGGGAGAGGACCCGGAGCTGTCTGATGGAGCAGGAGTGCCTGGGGCCTCGCCAGCCACTGGCAGCAGCAGGAAGAAGGGTGCCGTCTGCCGCCTGGACGGTGCTTCCGATGGCGGGTGGACATGGTTGGGCTGGGTGCGGGGGCTGGGGGCTCCCCATGAGGATCCTGGAAGCTGCAAGGAGAAGACAGCTATGGTAGCAAAGAGGCTGGGCCAGGGTCCGAGTAGAGCGTGACAGCCATACAGGGCTGAGAAGGATAGGAAGGGGCTGTCCCTGCATCATCCTGCTCCTTGCGCCACAGTCCCCCCCAAACAGCGCCCGCACCAGGCGCCCCGAGTGCTCCCCGTCATGACCTGAATGGGGCCCGGGGTTCGAGGCAGAGTCACCAAAAGGGTCCCAGCATCCGGATTGGCACCCAGCCTCTGCGGCGGGCCTGGCCTTCACACATGCCACTCCCGGAGCCAAAAAGTAAGGTTCCTTCACCCACCCTTTGAAAACAGAGCGGAGCGATGGCAATCAAACCCGTGCAGGATCATGTGGAAACTCCTGCTTCATACACCCTCTGGGGGGAATGCTAAGGATATACATCAATGCCTCAAGCATCCACGTCTAACACGCAGCCCAGCCGGGTGCCCTAGGGGTTGAGCGTCAGTCCGGGAACCAGGAGATCCCGGTTCGATTCCTGCTCAGACCACATGCCTTGGTTTCGGGCTTGATCCCCAGTCAGGGCATGCAGGAGGCCGCTGAGGGATGATGCTCTCTCATTATTGATGTTTCTGTCTCTCCCTCCCCCTTCCTCTCTGAAATTCATGAAAAACATCTATATATTTTAAAAATCCATCATGTGGTGTATTTCTTTTTTTATTTCTTTTTTTAAAGAATATATTTTATTGCCGAAATCGCTTTGGCTCAGTGGATAGAGCGTCGTCGGTCTGCAGACTGAAAGGTCCCGGGTTCGATTCCGGTCAAGGGCACGTACTTTGGTTTCGGGCACATCCCCATTGGGGAGTGTGCAGGAGGCAGCTGATTGATGTTTCTCTCTCATCAATGTTTCTAACTTTCTCTCCCTCTCCCTTCCTGTCTGTAAAAAATAAATAAAACATAAAAAAAGACTATATTTTATTGATTTTTTTACAGAGAGGAAGAGAGACAGATAGAGAGTCAGAAACATTGGTCAGCTGCCTCCTGCACACCTCCTACTGGGGATGTGCCTGCAACCATGGTACATGCCCTTGACCGGCATCAAACCTGGGACCTTTCAGTCCGCAGGCCGACGCTCTATCCACTGAGCCACCCCGGTTTTGGCCATGTAGTGGATTTCCATGATGGGGTAGAGGGAAGGCTGGCCTCACGTACAGAAGTCACGCCTGGAGGGAGAGGTCTGGTCCAATCCTCACCCGCTCAGGGGAAATCACAGGCCCGTGCTCCGTTTGTGGCTGGATCTATAAGTTCAGGACAATTGGAATTTCTGCCTCGAGACCAAAGTCTGACCCCGGGGCTGGCACAAGGCCTGAAGCTCGTCTCGGTTTGGAGGTGCTGGCCGGGACTCGAGGAGCCCTCTCCTGGGCCACCCCTTGTCAGCCGCCTGCAGGCAGCGTCGGCCTGGTGGGGACACCCGTCCCTGCGCAGGCTTGCAGAGGTCCACTGGTTCTTCGTCTCCAGGAAACGAACAAACAAACACAGTCTTTCGCCCGAAGGTTTGGCGGTTGGGGTGGCAGCAGAGCATGTGTTTGTCATGGTTCTTTCTGTCAAGACCATAACCAAGGCTCCAGGGACCCGTTTCCCCGGCTGGTGACCCCTGCAGCCCCCTCGCTCCCCGAGTCAGCGAGGAACCCCAGCTTCTGAAAGGCCCGGGGGTGTCCAAGGCTGCAGAGCAAGGAAGCTGCGGAGGCAGGATTCGAACCCAGATCCCACGGAGGCCGAAACGGTGCCCTTTTCTCAGCCCCCGTGCGGTTCACTTCTCCGCTCGGCTTTTTGCCTGGACTGTCCCCCTAAGAGAGCCTGGGCGGGGGCGGGGCTTGGAGGGTGAAAGGCCCACCAGATGAGAAGGGACTTGAGCCCGGCCGTGTCGCTCAGGGGTTGGGCATAGACCTGTGAACCCGGAGGTCACCGTGCGATTCGGGTCAGGGCACATGCCCGGGTTGTGGGCTCGCTCCCCATGAGGGGGCAGGTGGGAGGCGGCCGGTCAAAGATTCTCTCTTCATTGATGCTTCTCTCTCTCTCTCTCTCTTCTGTTCTCTCTGAAATCAATAAAAATACATTTAAAAAAGAAAAAACAGCCGAAACCGGTTTGGCTCAGTGGATAGAGTGTTGGCCTGTGGACTGAAAGGCCCCGGGTTCGAATCCGGTCAAGGGCATGTATGCTGGTTGTGGGCACATCCCCAGTAGGGGGTGTGCAGGAGGCAGCTGGTGGATGTCTCTCTCCCGTCGATGTTTCTAACTCTCTATCCCTCTTCCTTTTTCTCTGTAAGAAATCAATAAAATATATTAAATAATAATAATAATAAAAAAAACACGGAGAAGGGATTTGACCTGCTGGCTGTGACGGGGAGGAGGGGAGCAGGAGCCAGGCACCCGGGTGACCTGCAGGAGGGAAGGACCGGGCCTCTCCCCAGAGCAGCCCTGCCCACACCCCGATTTAGCCCGGGCACGCCCTGTGTCAGACGGCTGACCTCCAGACCCACAGACACAGGTGCTGTTTGAGCTGTTACATTGGGGGCCATTTGTTACAGCAGAGACGGGAGACTTACTCAGCCGGGGGGGGGGCCCTTGGGGGGGGGGGGAGGGGGGCGCCGGCACCCCAAGTTAGTCCACTTGCCCCAGAGCCACCTCCAAGGGCCCAGGGCCCTGGGGGCAGGGGGACAGGAGTGGGGCAGGTGGGAGGGGCTTTAACTTTGCGTCCCTGGGCCCTCGGGAGGACTAGCAGGGACGGGGTCCAGGCCTCTGTGTCACCGTCTCACTCAGTCAGGAAGACCCAGGCTCCTAAGATGCTGATCTGGTGTGTCACCTCTTGCTCCACAACCACCCTTGGCTCCCAAAGGCCCCAAGGTCCTGTCCTGCCTCCCCTGTGGGGCTGCCTGCCTGCCTAGCCCGCCCGTCGCATCCTCCCCCACAGGCCCCACCCTGCAGACCCTCCCGCTCCCTGCACTTCCCCGGGGCCCACATTTGTTACTTGGAGCCTTTTTAAAAATATATATATTTTATTGATTTTTCACAGAGAGGAAGGGAGAGGGATAGAGTTAGAAACATCAATGAGAGAGAGACATCGATCAGCCGCCTCTTACATGCCCCCCACTGGGGATGTGCCCGCAACCAAGATACATGCCCTTGACCGGAATCGAACCTGGGACCTTTCAGTCCACAGGCCGATGCTCTATCCACTGAGCCAAACCGGTTTCGGCTGTCACTTGGAGCCTTTGCAAATGCTGTTCCCACTGCCTGGATCCCCTCCCCCGCCCCTCTCCCTTCTTAACTCTGTGTTCTCTCTCCTGAGCCAGCTCTGCCTCCTGTGTACCCGAGGGGGCCTGACACCCAGGATGCTCAGGGCAGGACCCTGCTCTGCAAACCCCAAGCCGGGAAAGGCACGCCTGCCGCCCACATCCCAGCGTCCTCTCCGCTGGGCTATTTTTAGCTCCTCCCCCTGCAGAGCAGAGCCTGGGGCAGGTTCTCAGCCGGAGCCAGCGAGGCCGGCCAGAGGGAGGACACTGGTCCGTGTGCCCTGGCCAGAGGCCACCAGGAGAGGCCGCGGAGGCTCCTCCTCTGGAGCACGGCCCGTGACGCAGCTGCTGGGGGTGGGGGCTCAGCGGGACTCAGCCAGCCTCTCGCTGTGTGACCTTGAGCAAGTCGGGGTACCTGTGTGCCAGACAGGTGGGGGCCCGCTCGCCCTGGCAGGTCATTCTGAGGACCGATGATAAATCAAGAAGTCTAAGACAAACGCCATTTTCTTTACTTTTACTTGTTAAATATATATATATATTTTTTAAATATATTTTTATTGATTTTTTACAGAGAGGAAGGGAGAGAGATAGAAAGTCAGAAACATCCATGAGAGAGAGACATCGATCAGCCGCCTCCTGCACGCCCCACAGTGGAGATGTGCCCACAACCAGGATACTTGCCCCCGACCGGAATCGAACCTGGGACCTTTCAGTCCGCAGGCCGACGCTCTATCCACTGAGCCAAACCGGTCTCGGCTTACTTGTTAAATATTTTTATTGATGTCAGAGAAGAAGGGAGAGGGAGAGAGAGAGAGAGAGAGAGAGAGAAACATCAATGATGAGAGAGAACCAGGGATGGGCTGCCTCCTGCCCATTTCCCCCCACCCCCACCCCCCCAGCTGGGGATCAGGTCCCCAACCCGGGCATGTGCCCTGTCCGGGAATCGAACGGTGACCTCCTGGTCCATAGGTCAATGCTCAGCCAGTGAGCCTTACCGGACAGACGAGAGGACATTTTAAATAAGTCACGTGATCCAAAATTCAAACACAGAAAGGGGCATTTGCTCCCTGCCACGGCCCCCCTCCTCCGGAAAGGCTGTGTTCTCTGTCCCTCCTCCCTCCTCGCCCTCCTCTCAGCGTCTCCCTGTAGGTGTGTTTCCTGGTTGTGCACAGGTGAGCACACAGGGAGAGGAGAGGCTGTTAGGAGTGTAAGCTTGTACTTGCATTCACACCCACGTGGCACCGCCACGCGGAGCCCACGCCGCGCCCCATGCTGCACCCCGAGCAGGTGCTCACAGACGCAGCTTTTGTGCCGCGCGCTCGCCGTCATCAGCGTCAGCGTTTGTGGCTGCAATCCCATCCACCCAAGGAGTGGCTCCCCGGCCCTGTGCTAGGCTCCCCGCATTATCACCCCCACTCTGTGGACGAGGACGCGGAGACTCAGGGAGGCCGGGGAACGGGCCGAGATTGCACCCCACACCCCGGACCCCACAGTGTGTGGGAGCCTCGGAGCTGCGTTCTGTGGCCCCTGTGATGCCCGGTCCCCAGGAGGCGCCCTCTCCTCCTCGCTCCATCCCGGGCACCCGCCCCAGCGCCCAGGCCCACGGGCTCCTCCGGGCTGTCCCTGTGCGGCCCCCCTCCTTCGGACCAGCCACAGGGGGAACGTGTCTGCCCGGCAGCCACACGCACCTCGGGGCCCCACCTTCCTCCTGGAATCACATGGCCAGGGTCACCCCTGAGCGTGCCCCGATGTCTGACAGGGCAGGACCTTGCCATAAGTCTCATAGCAAGAGAGAGAGAGAGAGAGAGAGAGAGAGAGAGAGAGAGAGAGAGAGA
>JAAGEH010002090.1:0-14342 GCA_011751065.1 Lasiurus cinereus
GAGAGAGAGAGAGAGAGAGAGAGAGAGAGAGAGAGAGAGAGAGAGAGGTGGCCCAGGGGGGTGGGAAGGAGAGAGGTGAGAGGCAGAGAGGGAGAAGGAGGCAGCCTGGGTACAGCTGTCAGACATGGAAGGGCTGGGGCCTGGGGGCCAGGGCACAAGCCTGGGGGCAGCCCTGGAGCGGGGTGCAGCCCTCAGCCTGCCTCCTCCCCCCCTGCTCTGAGCAGTGGCCAGCCCTCCCGCGATCTCCCACCCAGCACACACACGTGCCCACCGCACAGTTGGCGCACACGCAGCACACGCACGCTGCCCGCCACTCAGGTCATGCTCGGCGATGCACGCAGGCCCACGCCCAGCCTCGGGCTCCCACGGTCAGCCTGACCCGGGCCCGCAGCCTGCCGGGAGGCCAGGCAGGCCCAGGCTTGCAGAGGCCGGCTCCTGGCATCCGTCTGTTCGTGGCCAGAAGATCCCTGCCCCGCCCGGGCCCTGGGCTCACACTGCCCGGCAGGGCCTGCGGGGCCCGGGCACCTCCTGGACCTGCTGCTGGAGGGCTTTTCCCTGCGAGCGGGTGATGCCCACTCTCCATTCCGCCCACAATGCCGACAGCAGGCCGGCCCGGGGACCTGCAGGGGCCTTGCTGTCTGTGCTGTCCGTGCTGTCCCTTGGGTCCCGGTGTGACCATGAGCACACAGCAGGGCTAAGGGGTCGTTGCGGGGTGGGGGTGGGGGTGGACACAAGGGGCTTCTCAAAACAGGAGTGCCCATCCCCTGCTCTCCATCAGGTCCCGGGCGCCCACCAGCACCTGCCCGGGCAGTTCCGGGCATTTTCTGCCTCGAGCGGAGGAGTGAGCTCCCTGGCTTCACGCTGGGGGGTGGGTCTGTCAGCTACAAATTCCAAGCCAGGTCACCGCGCACAGGCGCACAGGCGCACAGGCCCACAGGCGCACAGGCGCTGGGTGAGGTGTCCGGACCCCACCTGATGGGGGTAAGGGGGCCACAGAATGACTGACCAGCACAACCGCTGTGGCCGTGTTTACCCATTCACAAACCCCACCCCCTGCAGTTACGTGTGCTCAGCTGCACTTTTATTTACTTCCGTTCACGTCACATGCCATCTGTCGTTTCAAAGTGTGGCCGGAACCGGTGTGGCTCAGTGGATGGAGCGTCGGCCTGCGGACTGAAGGGTCCCAGGTTCGATTCCGGTCAGGGGCATGTGCCTTGGTTGCAGGCACATCCCCAGTAGGGGGCATGCAGGAGGCAGCTGATAAGTTAGTCACTCTCTCATTGGTGTTTCTCTATCCCTCTCCCCTCCCCTCTCTGAAATAAATACAAAAAAAAATTGTTTTTAAAAAATAATTTTGGCTGAAACCAGTTTGGCTCAGTGGATAAAGCGTCAGCTTGTGGACTGAACGGTCCTGGGTTCAATTCTGGTGGCAGGCACATCCCCAGTAGGGGGCCTGCAGGAGGCAGCTGATCGATGTCTCTCTCATCGATGATGTTTCTAACTCTCTATCCCTCTCCCTTCCTCTCTGTAAAAAATCAATAAACTATACATATTTTTTAAAAAAGAATGATTTTGGAGACGCCATGAGCAGGTGACAGCTGTCCTTTCTTGTTACCGTCCCTCCTGTGAGAACAAGTCCCTCTTTTGCTTAGTGGTTTTTCTCTTAAGAAAGAATGGTGACCTTAGGTAAAGTTTGTGAGTAACTGATGGATGCACTCCAGCCCATTTCCATGCCCTGGCCCGGAATCCCTGGGCTGATGACTTGACACAGCTTGTCCGGCCGTGACCTTCTCGGTAGCAGAAGGCAGGTGGTGACCCCTGTCCTGAGGGCCTCTCCCCACGGCTTCCAGGAACCCATCTGCGCAGAGGAGACCACACTCACCGCCTGCGGGGAGCCAGACATTCCTCCCCTCCTGCTCCCGCCGGCGGGCGGCTCTGTGCGGAAGGGCAGGGCAGGAGGGCCCTGTGGTCACGTCCGCCCGGTCACCAGGTGGGGAGCCCGCCTGCTGTGTGCTCGTCGCTCCTTGCTCCCTGCCGTCGGCTGGGGACGAGGAGAAAGGATGTTTGCCCCGGACACGCGGGTCTGGGAGTGGCCGTTCGGATAGGGTGGGGGAGGGTGAGAGGAAACGTGTCCATTTGTCTGTTACAAATCACGTGTACTGAGCCCGGCCGGCCTGGCTCCGTGGCTGAGCGTCCACCTGTGAACCAGGAGGTCACGGTTCCGTTCCCGGTCAGGGCACAGGCCCGGGCTGCGGGCTCGATCCCCAGTGTGGAGCGTGCAGGAGGCAGCTCACCCATGAGGCCCTCTCACCATGGATGTTTCTATCTCTCTCTCCTTCTCCCTTTCTCATGCACAAAGAGTTTATCTGAACAGTAACACAATAAAGTGAATTGACATTTTATTTTTATTTATTTATTTTTTAAAATATATTTTATTTATTTTTTTTTACAGAGAGCAAGGGAGAGGGATAGAGAGTCAGAAACATCGATGAGAGAGACATCGATCAGCTGCCGCCTGCACACCCACCCCACTGGGGATGTGTCTGCAACCAAGATACATGCCCTTGACCGGAATCGAACCCGGGACCCTTCAGTCCGCAGACCGATGCTCTATCCACTGAGCCACACCGGTTTCGGCCGAAGTGACATTTTAAAACTAGGGAAAGAAAGAAAGAAATCGCCTCTCGTCTCCCCCCTCCCCTCACCCCCATAAGCACACATTCGCAGCAGAAGGAAGTGTGCACCCAGCGCACAGGAAGCGGCCGGTGCCGCCTCGCAGGGGTAAAGGCAAACGCACAGCCAATGGGGCGCAGAGCTGGACAAAGCGCGAGTATTCGGGCAAAGCGGCTGCAGCAAGGCGCCAGGGCCAGTCAGCGGGGAAGACACGCTTTTCAGCCCACGGTGCTGGGAAAGGGGTGTCCACTGCAAAAGGAGGAAGCCGGACCCTTGTTTAACGCCGCACCCCAACGTCGTTTCCCCATGGACCTGCACCTGGGAGCTAAACGGCAGAACTCTCAGAAGAAAGCTTCCCGACTCGAATGCAGCCATTGTTTCTTGGACACGACACCAAAGTTCAGGCCACAAAATTAAAAAAAAACAAAACACACATTGGATTCATCAAAACGAAAATATCTGTGCACGAGAGGGGGCGGCCAACGAGGGAAAGGCAGCCCAGGGAATGCGAGGGGAGGCTTGCAACTTAAGCCTCTCCTAGGACATTAGTGTCAGATTATTATTATTTCTTTTTTTAAATATGTTTTATTGATGTTTTACAGAGAGAAAGGGAGAGGGAGAGTTAGAACCATCCATGAAAGAGAACCATCCATCAGCTGCCTCCTGCACTCCCCCTGCTGGGGATGTGCCAGCAACCAAGGTACATGCCTTTGACCGGAATCGAACCTGGGACCTCTGAGTCCACAGGCTGATGCTCCAACCGGTGAGCAACACTGGTCAGATTGTTAAAGAACTCCTACCACTCAACAGCAAAAAGCCACTGAGGGCTCGAGTCAGCAGGGTTGGGCTGATCCTTGGTGCCACCTGGTTCTGAGCGCCCTGGCGTTTCCGGTGACAGGGAGACGTTTCCGATGACGGGGAGGCGTCTCCTGGAGGTGGTGGAGGGCAGAGGAGGGCTAGCTTTTCCCAGGCCGAGGGCTCCTGGCCCCCGGGGAACGCCACTGGGCCCACCCGCCTTCCCAGGCCCGGCCCTGCGCTGGGCCCTCCTGGGGGGCTCCCAGCCAGCTGCCCACCTCCCCCCACCTCCCCCCCAATCCCCGCGGGGGGGGGGGCAGTGGCCGAGCCACACTGGTGGGGAGCAGAGCCGAACCAGGTGGCCCCTCGGCCTTCCCCACAGGGTGGCCGGCTCCCTGGGGAGTCACCGCCTGCAGGGCACGGAGAGCAGGCTCGGGGACCACCAGGGCAGGGAGGGCCGTGCCTCCCCAGGGGACCGTGGGTGATGGTGACATCATGTCCACCCGTGGCTGCTCCAGGTGGAGGCTGAGTCCCTGTGGCCGTTGGGCACCTTGAACAATCCACGAGGCAGCTCCTCCGCAGGGAGAGGGCTGGTTCCGGAAGTCAGGTTCAAAGGCAGCCGGGCGGTGGGGCTCTGGGCTCCGTTATCTGCCCTCGCAGAGGTGGCTTGGGGAGGCCCCGACAGCCTGCACGCCTGTTTGCCCAGATAAGTGTCAAGTCTGCAGCTAAAGGAGCCGTACAAAACACGGGAGAGTGGGGGGAGGATGGAGTGGCCACGGCACAGCGGACCTTTCTCTGCTCCCCACTCGAGGGAGTGGGTTGTTCTCGCCGATCCCGCCAGACGGAGAGGGAGCCGCCAGGGACGGTGGGGTCGTCTCTCACGTTCTGTTCGGCGGGGAACTGCCCGCTCGGAGCTCGGCAAACCGGACGGTTCTGTAACCCCGAGTCTCTCTGTTTTCTCGGAGCCTTTCTCAGGGCACACAGAAGCGTGCTAGGATCCCCAGTGTGGGGAATCCAGCCACACGGAGACCCAAAACCACCTGAACCCGCCTCCCAGCAGCCACGTGTGGCCACTCCCAACGCCCCCTCAGCTTTGCCTGCAGCCTCCTTGGGGGGAGACGAGACATTCTGACTTGTTTCTAGCATTTTCCTCTCTCCGCCCCAGCCCTCCCCCTCATCAATGGGCTTATGCTTTATTTTTATTTATTATTTTAACCATGTTTTTATGGATGTCAGGGAGGAAGGGAGAGGGAGAGAGAGCTAGAAACATCCATGCTGGAGACAATCGTTGGCCGGCTGCCCCCTGCACGCCCCCCACTGGGGAGCGAGCCCACAGCAGGGACTATGGCCAGAGCGGCAGCAGACCGTGACCTCCTGGTTCATAGGCTGACGCTCAACCAGTGAGCACACCGACCACCTGGGCTTGTACTTAAAAAAAAAAAAAAAAGCCGAAACCAGTTTGGCTCAGTGGATAGAGCGTCGGCCTGGGGACTGAAGGGTCCCAGGTTCAACTGCGGTCGGGGGCATGTACCTTGGTTGCGGGCACATCCCCAGTGGGAGGTGTGCAGGAGGCAGCTGATTGATGTCTTTCTCTCATCGATGTTTCTGGCTTTCTATCTCTCTCCCTTCCTCTCTGTGAAAAATGAATAAAAAAATATATTTTTAAAAAAGATTGCCTCGATGTCTCTCTTTTCTTTTTAATTTATTGATGTGAGAGAGAGAAAAGAGAAATAGAGAGAGGGAGAGAGGGAGGGGCATGGATTTGTTGCTCCACCTGACGGGGACCGCCGCTCTAACCTGCTGACCACTGGGCCCGGTTGGGTGGCACCTCGCACCCACCAGAAATGACAATGGAGGGTGACAGGCCAGGCCCGCCTCTCGGAGCCCCGTCTGGGGAGAAGCACAAAACAGGCCCCAATGGGCTCCCCATTCTCTGGTTTCCTGTTGCCGGTGGCGCTGTGCTGAGCGGGGTTCCAGCCACGCGGGTCGCCCCGGGGACTCTCAGGAAGCGGCCTGTGAGGTGGTGCTGCCGCCACGAAACCGCGGCGGTCGGTCGGTCGGTCGGTCGGTCGGTCGGTCGTGTCTGTGCGCAGCCGGTGAGGAGCTGCTGTTCCCGGGAGATTCCAGACCTCGAGCTCCCCTCAGCCTCCCCCCTCCAGCTGACAGACCCCCTCCCTGCACAGCGAGCTCACTCCACCTCGGGGCACCCTGTACCCTGGCTGAGGGTGCGGTCCTCCGGGCTTGCCCGCTCACCCGGCCCTCGAGGCCCGCAGAGCGCATCCAGGCCCCTCCTCACCCTGCCCCGCGGGCGGGGCAGGAGGCCAGCTCCCGGTCCCCTTCCCACAGCCACAGCCCTGCTGAGTGGCATTTCCTAACTGGGACTCCGCCCAGGGAAGGCCTCACCGCCTCCGCCCCCTCCCCCCAGCCTCCCTGACCCCCTCTCTCCAAGGGACACCCGCCTCTGTCCCGTCCCTCTCTCCCCTCGGCAGCTCCAGCCTCATCGGGAGGAAACCGGCCGTGAACAGGAGGACAGATCCCGGTGCCCGGCTCCCGCCTCTCGGACGGACTGGGACCTCCCTCACAGCCGCGTCGCGCCCGGGCCTGTGTGGTAACTGGGCTCAGAGTCAGCACCGGGGCTGCTGCGCCCTGGACACGCCACTGAGCCCCGATCACGAGCCCCGCACGGTGCCCGGGACCCCACCCCCGCCCCCCGGGAGCAGGGCAGGTGCCAGCCCGGCCCTTCCCTTGTGGTGGAGCAGGCAGACGGACCCTGACCTCCCTGAGGTCCAAGGAGGAGCTCTGCGGGGCAGGGCCCTGGGCAGGTCACTGCGTGGCCGGCGGCCCACTGGCTCCTGCTGAGACCGGAGGCAGGCGGGGCCTCGTGGGAGGAGGTGGGGACCGGGCACCGCAGCCGAATTCCAGCCCAGGGGCAGCCAATGTGAAGGCCCTGTGACAGGCAAAGCCGGGCGACCCCACACGGACCAGGGGCAGTGGAGCTCCAGGCCGGGTCCCTGGGGTGGGTGCTGGCCCCTGGGCGGAGGCCCCCACACCCTGGGAGGCTGAGAGGTGGGGACGGCCAGGTGACAGAGAGATTCGGGGACTCCTGCCTGGGCCTCGGGTCGCCGTGGTTCAGTCACTGCCCATGGACTCCCGCCTCACGGCTCAGAGCGGGGCCGTCAGAGGGCGATGTGCTCACCCTCCCGCTGAGCAGGCTGGCTGCAGCCCTGGGAGCCCGCGGTGCTGGCCTGGCGGCCGGGACCACAGGACACACGGTCCTCAGCTCCCAGTGCAGGGACTGGACCAGCGCTAAACGGGGGAAATCAAACAGGCCCGGACAGTGTCCTCCTTGGTGGATCTGGGTCTGAGGACGTGGAGGAGGAGGAGGAAGGGGAGGAGGTGGAGGGAGAGGAGGGGTGAAGAGAAGGGGGAGGAAGGGGAGAAGGGGGAGGAGGAGGATGGAGGAGGGGGAAGAGAGAGGAGAGGGAAGAGGAAAGGGGAGGAGGAGGAGGAGGAAAAGGGAGCAGGAGGAGGAAGATGAAGAGGGGAGGAGGAGGAGGGGGAAGAAGAGAAGGAGGAAGAGGGGGAGAAGGAGCAGGAGGGGGAGGAGGAGGAGTGGAGGAGGGAGGCAAGAGGGAGGAGGAGGGGAAGAAGGAGGAGGGGAGGAGGGGGAGGAAGAAGAGGAGGGAGAAAGAGGAGGAAGGGGAGGGGGAGGAAGAAGAGGGAGGAGGAGGAGGAGGAGAAAGAGGAGGAGAAGAAGTGGAAGGAGGGAGAGGAGGAGGAGGGAGAAAGGGGAGGAGGAGGGAAAAGAGGAGGCAGAGGGGAAGGGGGAGGAGGGGAGGAGGAAGAGGAGGGAGAAAGGGGAGGAAGAAGAGGGGGAGGAGGAGGAGGAGGAGGAGGAGAAGGAGGAGGAGGAGGAGGAGAAGTGGAAGGAGGGAGAAAGGGGAGGAGGAGGGAGAGGAGGAGGCAGAGGGGAAGGGGGAGGAGGGGAGGAGGAAGAGGAGGGAGAAAGGGGAGGAAGAAGAGGGAGGGGAGGAGGGGGAGGAGGAGGAGAAGGAGGAGGAGGAGGAGGAGAAGTGGAAGGAGGGGGAGGAGGAGGAGGAGCTGAGCCTCAGGTGGGGAGGGGCCCAGAGGAGGCAGGAGCACGTGCAGAGGCCAGAGGAGGCGTGGGGAGCCCACCCCAGGGGGGTGTTTGCTCTCACAAATCGCCCCCTAACACGAAGGGGTGCCCGCCTCAGGCCACACACGGCGCGTCCTCCTGGAGGCAGGCGGGCAGCCTCGGGCGGCTGGCACCGCTCCTCCCGGCGGGCGGGCGGGCGGGCGGGCGGCGGGCGGAGAACAGGGCCGCATTGTGAGGCCCCGGGGCCGGCGAACAGGAGGCGCGTGTGTCCAGGGCGGCGCTGGGCTCAGAGGCGCTCATTGAGCGCCGGTGGCCGGCCGGGCCCGGGAAGAAACAGGCCTTTATGGGCGGCCGCCCGAGCAGAGGCCACGCTGGGCCGTCCTCGCCGCCTTCCCGCCCTGCGGCTGCGGCTGCGGCTGAGGGGCCGGCACAGCCAGGGCCCGGACAGACACCGGGAGGGACAGGCATAGCCCGCAGCCCCGCCTCCCGGGAATTCACACACACACACATACACACACACACACACACACACACATGCACACACATGCACATACACATACATACATATACACATACATGCACTCACGCACGCACATGCACATGTCTTCCTCCCCTTCTCCCAAAGGCAGGAGGAGATTAGGTCCCAATGGCGGTGGAGGTGGGGAAAGGCCAGCAGCTGCCTGAGCTCCTCGGCCCCTCCCTGCCACGTGCTGCCGAGGACCCCGAAGTCCGACAGCATCCTCCAAGGCAGCGGTTCTCGACCTGTGGGTCGCGACCCCTTTGGGGGTCGAACGACCCTGTCACAGGGGTCGCCTAAGACCATCGGAAAATGCAGAGATTGACATCACGATGCAGAACAGGAGCAACATGTCATGGTTGGGGGTCACCACCCCATGAGGACCTGTATGCAAAGGTCGCGGCCTGAGGAAGGTGGAGAACCACTACTCCAGGGTCACAGCTGGTGAGCACGGAGCAGGGGCGGAGCAGGGACGGAGGCCCGGTGTTCCCGAGCCCGCGGCTGCGTGTTCCCCTGAGGGGAGCGTGTGGCTGTGTGTGAGCATCAGTGCGCGTGTGTGGGAGTGCGGGCAGGTGCGGGGTCTGCCTGTTCTAGGCCCAGACGAAACGCCACCGGCTCCGGCACACCGCGTGGGCACGCCGCACGGGCACACCGTGGGCAGCAGCAGCGTCTCGGGCGGGGCCATCCGGATGGGAGCCCATCACTGCCCTGCCGCTAAAAGCCATCGCTTTGCCGAAACCGGTGTGGCTCAGTGGATAGAGCGTCAATGTGTTGCCTGAAAGGTCCCAGGTTTGATTCCGGTCAAGGGCATGTATCCTGGTTGCGGGCACATCCCCAGTGGGGGGCGTGCAGGAGGCGGCTGATCGATGTCTCTCTCTCATCCATGTTTCTAACTCTCTATCTTTCTCCCTTCCTCTCTGTAAAAAATCAGTAAAATATATTTAAAAGCCATGGGTTTCGCTCCCCGGTCCTGTGGCCTGGTCTCCGCCCTCCGAGCCGGTGGCCTCTCTCCCCGGGGCAGCCTGTGCGCTGTCCCCTGGGGCCTGGCTGCCCGCTGCCAGCCTGGGCTTCTGCACAGCAGGCGGCCAGCGTCCCCACAGGTGCAGGCGGGTGGAGGGGCGCTCCCAGGAGAGGGACCCAGACCCTCACTGCCCGGGGGATGGTTCTGGTCCCGGTGTGAGGAGGGCGCACGGGGTGGGCCGATAGGAAGATGCAGCCCCCCATGCACTGCACCCCAGCCCGCTCAGGGCCGCCCCCAGGTTTCTGTGGGGCTCACGTGGTCCCATCACAGCCTGGGGAGGAGGAACCAGAGACTCAGAGATTTGCAGTAACTTGCGGGAGGCCCTCCGCGCTGGTCCAGCTGCGCCCCCCCGCCCCCTCGTGGCCAGAGCCGGGATGGCCCGGAGGCAGGGCCGGAGCCTCTGCGCTGACTGGAGCCTGACCCTGTGGCTCCCGGGCCACATGAGTAAGCAAACCTGTGAACCTGGGCAGGGGCTGGCGCAGCGAGAGACCCAGGCTCATGGCGTCATCGCACCCGTCACCCCGGTGACCCCAGCCGCTCTCAGTGACGCCCTGGGCGACCTCTGCCGTCACTCCGGGGCAGCGTGGTGCGGATGGCGCCTGCTCCTGGACAGACCTGCTCCCCGTTGCGTGCCTGCAGGCGTCCAAAGGTCAGAACACGCTGACGTCCGTGGGAAGGCCGCTCTGCGGCTCCCGCTGTCCCCGGGATGAAGGCCACACCAGTCTGAGACGTGGCTTGGGAGGCCCCACCTGCTGCCTGTCCTCCCCCAGCCTCCCATTGGCAAGGCCCCCCACTCCCTGGGTCCGTCATCAGCAGAACAGGGTGCCAGGCCCCGCGGGCTGTGAGGGTCAGCTAGCAGCCCACGGGAGCACTCTGAGCAGAGTATGGTGAGCAGGGCGGTGCCAATGCCAGCATCCTGGGCCTGGGCAGTGCCGGATGGTTATGGGAGAGGCAGGGACGGGGTGAGGGGGGCAGTGTGTGTGGGGGGGGGCGGTGAGCTCTCTGAGTATTTCTGCAACCTCTATACACAGCCATAACTGCTTCAAGCCCCGCCAGCGTGGCTCAGTGGTTGAGCCCTGACCTAGGAACCAGGAGGTCACGGTTCGATTCCTGGTCAGGGCACAGGTCCGGGTTGTGGTTTGATCCCCAGTGTGGGGCGTGCAGGAGGCAGCGGATCCATGATTGTCTCTCATCACTGGTGTTTCTATCTCTCTCTCCCTTTTCCTTTCTCTCTGAAGTCAATAAAAATATACTTACAAAAAAAAACAAAAAACAAATAAAAAATAAAACGACTTCAAAATTCAAAGGTCAAATAAAGAGTCCACTTCATCCAACGACAGCAGAAGACAGGTTCTTCTCAAGCTCACATGGACCGTCCGCCAGGACAGACCTCCCCAAGGCAGACGGTGAATGCACCTTCATCTGAAAGGGTAGGAGCCACTGTGCTCTCAGACCACAATGGAAGGGAACGAGGAATCAGCAGAAAGAGACAGAGAGAGAGAGGGAAAGAGAGGGAGCAGGCCCTGGATCACCCTAACACACTCTGAGAGCAGACAGCACTCTTCTAATTAACACACGGGTTACAGAAGAGCCCTGAGGCGAAATGTGAAAGCATTTTGAATAAATGAAACCGAAAGGACAGTGTGCCAGAGGCTGAGGGCCTCAGAGGCTGAGGGCGGGCGGTACCCCTCAGAGGACCTGGCCGGCATGGAGAGCCTGTTTCGGAAGACAGATTTAGAACCATTGCCCAAGCTTCTCCCTCAGGACCTGGGAGACCAGAGCAGATCCGACCCCCAGTGCGGAAAGAAGCACAGGCCAACCAGAGGACGCTGGGAGGGACCAAGCGTGGTCCTCAGTGGTCTGGGCAGCTGTGAGCAGACCCCCGGTGACGGAGCATCGACCTAGGAACCAGGAGGTCAGGGTTCAATTCCCTGTCAGGGCACCTGCCCGTGTGGGGCGTGCAGGAGGCAGCCGATCCATGACTCTCTCTCACCGTGGATGTTTCTATGTCTTTCTCTCTCTCCCTCTCTGAAATGAGTAAAAAAATATTTTTTTAAATATATTTTATTTTATTGATTTTTTACAAAGAGGAAGGGAGAGGGATAGAGTTAGAAACATCAATGAGAGACATCGATCAGCTGCCTCCTGCACGCCCCCTACTGGAGATGTGCCCGTAACCAAGATACATGCCCTTGATCGGAATCGAACCCGGGACCTTTCAGTCCGCAGACCGATGCTCTATCCACTGAGCCAAACCGGTTTTGACAAAAAACATTGTTTAAAAAAGGAAGGAAAGTCTGACACCGGCTAACATGTATGAACAGAGAACACATTATGCTCAGTGAAATGGGACATGGACCATGATGGCATTCATGTGAGGTCCTCAGGGAGTCAGATTCATAGACAGGAAGTAGCCGGAGAGGGAGAGGTTAGGGAGGGGTCAAGGGATCGTGTGATGGGGACAGAGTTTGAGCTTGGGGAGATGAAAGAGTTCCAGAGATGATGGCGGTGACGTTTGCACAATGATGTGAATGAACTTAGTGCCACGAACTGCACACTGAGAAATGGTGGAAGCATCCAAGACCGATGTGGCTCAGTAGACAGAGCATCAGCCTGTGGACTGAAGGGTCCCAGGTCCGATTCCGGTCAAGGGCAGGTACCTTGATTGCAGGCACATCCCCAGTGGGGGGCGTGCAGGAGGCAGCTGGTCGCTGTTTCTCTCTCATCGATGTTTCTAGCTCTCTATCCCTCTCCCTTCCTCTCTGTAAAAAAAATCAATAAAATATTTTTTAAAAAAGAGAAAAAAATGGTGGAAGCAGTAAATTGAAGTTATGTGTATTTTACCACAAAGTTAAAACAGGAAAAACGATGACATTGTTTACATTAATGGAATAATACCACTTACACCCTGGCTGGTTTGGCTCAGGGGATAGAGCGTCGGCCTGGAGCCTGAAAGGTCCCGGATTTGATTCCAGTTAAGGGCACACGCCCGGGGTGTGGGCTCGGCGATCCCCAGTGTGGGGCGTGCAGGAGGCAGCTGATCACTGATGTTTTTAGTCTCTCTCCCTCTCCCTGAAATCAATAAAAAAAAGAACGCTTACATTTCCTACCGAAACGCCTTCCTGAACAAGCTCGTACCCAACCCCTCCCACATCTCATCCCGAACACCCCCCACCCCCCACCGCCCTGCGAAACCTCCCATCCTGCTGGTTCTTATCTCCAGGAACAGGGACACGGGAAGGAGGGAAGGACGCGCTATGTAAAAGCCTGCCAGGAAGCATCTCCACAGCCTGGCAACGGTGAGATATTCCAGGGGGCACAGGGGGCGGGGAAAGCCTGCCTCTCCCCCCGCCCTCCACCCCAGAAGACACTGCAGCGGGTGTTCTGGTTCGGCCAGGACAGGCGCTAAGCAACATCCCAGCCGCCGGTGGACACAGGCACCACTCGCTCCGGTGCTCCGTCCCCTTCCATTCTTCTTCTTCTTCTTTTTTTAAAAATATATTTTATTGATTTTTCACAGAGAGGAAGGGAGAGGGACAGAGAGCTAGAAACATCGATCAGCCGCCTCCTGCACGCCCCCACTGGGGATGTGCCTGCAACCAATGTACGTGCCCTTGACCAGAATCGAACCCGGGACCCTTCAGTCCGCAGGCCGACGCTCTATCCACGGAGCCACACCGGTTAGGGCCCCTTCCATTCTTTCCGCAGAAGCGTTGGCCAGGCCTGCGCTGGCATTCAGGGGCTCACGGAGCAGAAAAAGGCCCGCTCCTTGCCCCGCTGGGGGGACAGCACAGTAAGCACACCCGTGGGTGAGCACACTCCTCCCGCAGAGAGAGGGGCAGGACGCGGCCTCCTCTGTGTCCACCCAGACTGGCGCTCCCCTCCCTCCGTCCTCCTCCCTCCTCCTCCCTCCCATGCCCGAGCAAGAAGAGCAGCCGGGGGGGTGCGCAGAGGTCTCCCCCGCTGTGGGCCCTTCAGGTGGACAGACCGCCCCGGGCCCTGGCTGCTGGAGGCTGGTGTTGGGTTCCTGGAGGCTGGACGGGACCAGCGGCTTTTCTGCTCCGCCAGCGCCTCCTGCCGGGCAAGGGCTGTTCCTGCAGCCCCTCCACTGGCTCCTGCAGGCGGGGTCTGTTCCCCACCGGGGTCTGACCAGCCCTGACCCCTGTGCTTTGAGGATGAAGATGAGCAAGAAGCCGGAACCGGTGTGGCTCAGTGGATAGAGTGTCAGCCTGTGGACTGAAAGGTCCCAGGTTCGATTCCGGCCAAGGGCATGTACCTTGGTTTCGGGCACAACCTCAGTAGGGGGGCGTGCAGGAGGCGGCTGATCTATGTTTCTCTCTCATCGATGTTTCTAACTCTCTATCCCTCTCCCTTCCTCTCTGTGAAAAATCAATAAAATATGTTTAAAAAAAAAAGATGAGCAAGAAGCATTTTAACATAAATCATTTCCCCGCTGTGACTGGGACTAAGGACTTAGATGTTGGAAATGTTTTTTCAATCCTCACCTGAGGATGTTTTCCCTGATGGTAGAGAGAGAAGGGAGAGGGAAACACTCTGGCAGGGGAGTGGACCCACAGGCTGGGTGAGTGCCCTGATCGGGAATTGAACCCACGACCGCGTGGTGCCCAGGAAGAGGCCGCGCCGGCCGGTGAGAAATGTTTCCTGAGCCGCGCGTGCTTCCAGCCTTTCGGTGGTAAAAGGCAGGCAGGCCGGCCGGCCCGCAGGTCCGGGGGGTGGGGAGAAGGCCTTCGCTTGGCCCTGGCCTCGTTGGCATCTGACCCTGCGGCCCACGGGCAGGCCCACGGTGCCCTCCGCCCGGCCGGGGGCTGGCTCTCCCGCGCCCACTGGTGGAGCTGCCGCCCCTGCCTTCCTGCAGGTCTCCCCTCCTTCGGGTGCGCAGGCTCCGTCCAGCCCCTCACTTGCCCACCAGCTGCGGGTGTGCCGGGCCTGGTGCCTGCGGGGACACCGGCGAGACAGACAGACAGAGTCCCGCCGGCCCTGGTGATGGCATGACTCAGACACAACCGGGACAAGTGCCACGGAGGCGCGCAGCGGGCATCTTCCGGGCGCCGGTCCGCGGGAGGGCCTGAGCGGGGGAGGCCGGAGCGGCAGACCTTTGGATGTAAGACACCACCGGCCTCGGGAATTTCTGCGCTTGAGCCGAACGGGAAACTGCCCGGACGCAAATCCCAGCGGATCGGGAGGCTGGCCGGGCAATG
>JAAGEH010002091.1:0-24287 GCA_011751065.1 Lasiurus cinereus
CCTATAGAAAGCCGGCCCCGCCCCCAGGTCCTATAGAAAGCCGGCCCCGCCCCCAGGTCCTCAGGGAGCCGGCCCCGCCCCGCCCAGGAGGCAGCCAGGCTGATGAAGCGGGAACAGGCGGGAGCAGTTGGGAGAAGTGGGTCGTCTGCGTGAAAAGCCTCCGTCAGCAAATCACAGACACTTAGCGAGCCTCGGCGAGATGGAGATGATGGCTGGGATGGCAATTTGCTCAGGATGACAGAGAGCAGGAGGCTGCGCGGAGCTTCCGTACAACGGGAGGCGGCATCCTTCGCACAAAGGAAGCTCGGGCAGGTGGCCGGCCAGGAAGAGAGAAAAGCATGAGCACAACACGGACGGAAGGACGCGGGGGGTGGGGCGGAGAGGGGGAGGCAGGTGTCACCCGCTTCCTCCGGGCCCGCCTGCCTCCCGGGCACTGGCAGAGGCAGGGCGGCCCCTGGGGCCCGGATGGACCCTCCTCCCTGTGGCTGAGGCTGGGGTTGAGGCTGTGACTGTGGCTGTGGCTGTGGGAGGAGCTGGAAGCCTCACAGGCCCCTGTGCTGGCCAGGCCCTGGGTGTGGCCTGCTTCCAGCCCCAGTCCAGGACAACACTACCCGCTGAAGGCGTGAGTGAGGCCGCTCTGGAGTCCCTGGGACAGTGGGCTCTGCAGCCGGCCAGGAGGAGGCCCTGAGGAGCCCGTTCCGTGGTGGAGGGACTTGGAGTAGCCTGTTCGCCCGCCCGCTGCCTCTCTGGGGCCCCCCGCCTTCTGGGAGGGTTGGGGTGAGGATGGCCCTGACCCACCTATGAGTGGGCGCGTGGCTGTCCCACAGCTGGGGAAGGTGCGCCCTGGACGGTGGGGGACGGCGGGGACTCACCGGATGATGTCACAGCGGCTTCCCCAGGGGACCAAGACTGGCACGTCCCCTGAGGGCACAGCCCAGGCGCTGACACTGCCGGTGCCACGCCGCTGGGCCCGCAGCTCCTCCTCCTTCCTTCCCTCCCCCCTCCTTTCCCTTCTCCCACCCCTCTCTCCTTCCCTCCCTCCTCCTCCCACCCCTCCTTCCTTTCCTCTCCCTTCCTCCTCCCCCCTTTCCCTCCTCCTTTCCTCCTTCCCCGCTCCAGACCCCCCTGGCCGGGCTCGGGCCTCCTGTGGGGCTGGCCTCCAGGGTCTGGGCATCGTGCAGGACCCGTGTGGCGGGGGCTCACGTTCATACTGGGGTCACAGACTCAGGCCCAGTGCAGAGCCGGGGGACCGGCCCCCTCCCCTCATGTGGGCCGAGCCGTGTCCCACGGCCACGGGGCAGCCGAGGGTCTGCGGCTCCCGGAAGGATCCAGCGTCAGCAGCGCCTCCCACAGGAGCCGGGTGAGGGCGCCCTGGCAGGGGATGGCGAAGCACCCACATCGCCTCCCAGAGGTGACCGGCGGCCTCCGCCAGAGCGCGAGATGCAGGGGGCGGGGGAGAGGCCTCAGCGCTGGTGCAGCGTCCACACGCCGGCCACAGGGGCTGGCACAGAGCTCAGAGCTGATGGGGGGGGGGGGGCTGCCCGCTCAGGCCCTCCGGCTCCTAGGGGAGCTTCCTCCCCCCCACACACACACATAGGGCCCCCCACACAGAGGGGCTCCCCCACACACACAGAGGGGGCTCCCCCCCACACACACAGAGGGTCCCCCACCCCCACACACAGAGAGGCTCCCCGCACACACACAGAGAGGGCCCCACACACACACACAGAGGGCCCCCCACACACACAGAGGGCCCCCCCACACACAGAGGGGGCTCCTCACACACACAGAGGGGTCTCTGCCCCCACATACAGAGGGCCCCCCCACACAGAGGGGTCTCCCGCACGGAGGGCCTGCGCCCACACACAGAGGGCCCCCCCACACAGAGGGACTCCCCACACAGAGGGGTCTCTGCCCCCACACAGAGGGCCTGCGCCCACAGGCCGTGTCCTCTGAGGAGGGCAGTGCCCGGCTCCTCGGCGCGGCTCTGTGTGTGTTTGTCTTCCGTCCGTCGGCGGGCGGGCTGCGCGGAAACAGTTGCTAACGCGGCTCTGGCTGTGGACAAACAAACAGAGAGCGGAGCAGCTGGGCGCGCAGATGCGCTGCACAAAAATAGCCCCTCGCAGCAGCGAGCGAGAGAGAGCGAGGCCGGGACCGAGCGGAGGCTCTGCGGGAAGGAGGGTCTGAGATGCAGGGGGTGGGCTGACCGGAGACACGGGCCTCACAGACCAGGAGGGGCCGTGAGGGGCTGAGGCAGGGGGCAGGGGGACACGGGAGCCTCCGGGCGGGGGGCAGAGGGGCAGGGGGGACAGAGGGGCAGGCGGGGTGAGGGCCCGGCAGAGGGGATGTCAGCGCAGCCTTCTCCGCGGGGCCTGGGAGAGGCCTGCCTCCTAGGGGGGGGGGGGGGCGGCCCCCTGTCCCCGGAGCACGGGGGAGCAGGGGACAGAGGCAGGTGCGAGGACAGACACACACACGCACAGCACCTGGGAGCGCCTGGCCTCGCACAGAGACAGAACCGGCTCCCGCGTGCGATCTGCCCGGCGCGGCGAGGCCGGCAGCTCTCTGCCGAGGACACGGGTGGGTCTCTCTCTGCGTGAAGCCTCTGAGCCCCCGGGGTGCACCCTCCGCGGGGCTGCCTTCTGCCGTAACCACCTGTGAGAGCCGCATCCGCAGGGCCCAGAGAGGCCGGGGTCGGCTCAACCAACACTGATATGCAACCTATTTCTTTCTTTCTTTTTAAAATATATTTTATTGATTTATTACAGAGAGGAAGCGAGAGGGATAGAGAGCTAGAAACATCGATGGGAGAGAAACATGGATCAGCTGCCTCCTGCACGCCCCCCACTGGGGATGTGCCCGCAACCGAGGTACGAGCCCTTGACCAGAATCGAACCTGGGACCCTTCAGTCCGCAGGCCGACGCTCCATCCACTGAGCCACACCGGTTTCGGCAACAACCTATTTTTAAAACACACCAAAAGCGTTCAATGTGAAAAAAAATCATTGGTGAATAAAATGCCAAAGGTTAGCGTGAAAATAAAGACCCGTCTGCACACACTGTCAGGTTCCGGTCCCGGGGCAAGGACCCCCGTCAGCCCCCCGCAGGGGTGGGCAGGGCACGGAGCTCCTGCCTCGGTCCTCCTCCCCTTCTCTCCCTCCCCCCTGTGCCCGGGTGGGGCCGTGACCTTGTGGCAGAAAAGGGGTATCATTGGCCGCAGGCGGGAGGGGCAGGCGTGGCGGGCCTGGTTCAGGACCACGGTCAGAGGCCGGGACACTGGGATGGGCCTGGGGGCTGTCAGTCATCAGGGCCTCCCTGCTTTCTTCTCCTTCACCCCAAAACGCGTGCTGCACCCCGAACTCCACGCAGCCGCTGCCCATGACGTCACTGTGACCCTCTCTCTGGACCCCAGCGCTTGGGCCTCAGCGCCCCCAGGAGGAGGGGCCTGGCTCTGGGCCGGGGCTGGCTGGCCTGGTGCCCGTGTGAGCCACGTGGTTGAGCGGTTTGTGCCCCCGGCTCTCGTCCTGTGGCTAACGCTGTGGCGCAGCTGAGGGTGGCCTTCAGGGGTCACGCTGGCTCTGGTGCAGGGGACGGCGCAACCCCGGGGTGGGGCGTTCCCGGTGGTGGGGGCTGGGTGGGCTCTGTGGGGTGGAGCAGGTGGCTCTCCTCCCAACAGTGCCCTGAGCCGGGCACAGAGCGGACCAAGGGAGCGGGCACGGAGAGGCCACGGTGCGGACAGACCGAGGGAGCGGGCACGGCGGGCGGGCTCCTCCCAGGGACGGAGGCTGTGTCTGTCTGTCCTGAGGGAGGATCGTCTGGTCCTTTCTGCTTTTCCAGACCCAGAGGGACCCGAGGCACCCCGACAGACACCACATTCCGCATGTGGGGCCAGGGGCTGTGGCAGGAAGGATGGGGGAGGCTAGGCAGGGCCCACTGCCCACTGGCTCAACTCCCACAGACTCAGCTCCCACAGACTCAGCTCCACAGACTCAGCTCCACGGACTCAGCTCCTACAGGCTCAGCTCCCACAGACTCAGCTCCCACGGACTCAGCTCCCACGGACTCAGCTCCCACAGACTCAGCTCCACAGACTCAGCTCCACAGACTCAGCTCCCACAGACTCAGCTCCACGGACTCAGCTCCCACGGGCTCAGCTCCCACAGACTCAGCTCCACAGACTTAGCTCCACAGACTCAGCTCCCACAGACTCAGCTGCCTGGATAGCAGGGACCTGACCACAGGTCCCGGGAGCTGAGCCTGACTCCAGGGACAGGATGGGCGGGGCTGCAGTCCCGAGAAATTACAGGGGACGTGTGGAGCCCACAGTGGCTAGGGGCCCCCCGGACGGGCGGCTGGGGTCTATACCTCACCCCGGGGTGCAGTGCCCACAGCCAGGGCCCAGCAGCAGGAGGAGCGGGGTGTGAGGGCAGGGGGCCTCCTGGCTGCCCACACGGAGCTGAGGGCCTGTCGGGGACCTGGGGGGTCCGTGTCCCAAGAGGGGTGACTGCGCCACAGGCCACGCCCGAGGGTCCCTGGCCGAGGGAAGCCACGGGGGAGGGCGAGGAGGGCGGAGGGGCCTGTGCCCACCGTCCGGGCACCATCCCCAGGCAGAGCCCGCCCCCCGCCTGCCCCAGGCGGAACCCGGATGGAACAGGGCCGGGACCCAGAGGCCGGCACCACTCTGGCTCTGGACGGCTGGCCGGACGCTGAGGAGTCATCGGCTCTGCCCACGTGGAGCGGGGACCAGGGACAGTCACCCCAGGGACGCTGCCCTCCCCCCTGCCGCCGGCGGCCTGGCTGCGATGTGGGAATGAGGGGGGCCGCTCCCCAGACCGGGTGGGGGTGGGGGGACGGCCTGAGGGGCGGAGGCGAAAACCCTCTCCCTGCCCCCGGCTGGGCGGGCGCCCGGTGGGCGGAGGGATGGCGTCACCGCGAGCGGTATTTCTGGCTCCCCCGTCTATTTCGGGCCGCGGATGCGGCTCGGCAATTAGAAATGTCACTCGCACTCTGGGGAAGGGGAGAGCCGTCATCGGGCCGCTGACAGCCTCGAGGCGCTGATAATGGCCATTAATCGCGCCTTCCGGGGGGCGGGCACACTTGTCTATTTTTGAACGTTTTGCTGATCGGCAACCAGCTCTGGGCTCTGGCTTCCTTGCTCGTCGGCGTCCTGTTCCCGTTAGAAGTTTCTGGGGGGCAGGGAGCAGCGACTTAAGGAGCAGCGTCAGCCCGGCCGGCCTGGCTCCGGGGCCGAGCGCTGACCTATGAACCAGGAGGAGGTCACGGCGCGATGCCCAGTCAGGGCACAGGCCCGGGGGGCAGGCTCCATCGCCAATAGGGGGCGGGCAGGAGGCGGCCGGCCGGTGACTCTCTCTGAGCACCGATGTTCCGATCTCTCTCTCCCCCTCCCTACCTCCCTGAAACCAGTCCTGTAGAATAAGAGGAACACGCTGATCATCCCTCACACCGGGAGGCATCACGACCGACCGTGTGACGATTGGACCTCAGATCTGCGGGAGGGCAGGCGGCAAACTGCGAGCTACAGGAGGGGGTGGGGCAGCGAGCCGTGGAGGGGGGGGGACAGGGAGCTACAGGAGGGGCGGCGACCTCCTGGCACAAGGGTTCGTACCCAGGGCTACAGGCAAAAGGATATTAAATAAAGAAAACAGCCGAGACCGGTGTGGCTCAGTGGATAGAGCGTCGGCCTGCGGACTGAAAGGTCCCGGGTTCGATTCCGGTCGAGGGCATGGACCTTGGTGGCAGGCACATCTCCAGTGTGGGGGGCGTGCAGGAGGCGGCTGATGGATGTCTCTCTCTCATCGATGTTTCTGACTTTCTATCCCTCTCCCTTCCTCTCTGTGAAAAAATCAATAAAATATATTAAAAAAAGAAAAATAAGAACCGGCGTCAGAGCCAGGCCTGCCTTTGCGTGTGATGGGTCGGGGGACGGGGTGTGTGTGTGTGTGTGTGTGTGTGAATGGGACACTGCTGTCCGGTCTGAGAGCGGGTGGGGGGAGGGGCTGAGACGGAGACGATGGCACCAGGAGGACCCCTGTGTGGCCAGGGTGCGAGGGCCTGGTCTGGGCCTCCGTGGTCCAGCTCAGCCAGGGACCACATGGTCAGAAGTCCCCGCCCCTCACCCCTGATTGGTGGATCCTCATGCAAATGAGGACTCCAAAGCTTTTTGATGGGTCCCAAAGGCACTTTGACTATAGCTGGGCAGTTCTTTTTTTGTTTTTTGTTTTTTTAAATGTATTTTATTGATTTTTTACAGAGAGGAAGGGAGAGGGATAGAGAGTTAGAAACATCAATCAGCCGCCTCCTGCACGGCCCCTACTGGGGATGTGCCCGCCACCAAGGTACTTGCCCTTGATGGGAATGGAACCGGGGCCATGTGGGGGCCCCGCCCCCCGCCCGGGCACCCTGTCCCGGGGGCATGTGAGCATCTGGCTGGCCGGGAGGAGCCCAGCTTGGCCCCCCACCCCCACCCCCGGCTGCTGGTGGCCTTTGGGGGTGAAATGAGTGCGAACGGTGTCCCTCAATACTTGGTGCTCCTGGCCCTGCGTGGGAGGGGCCCGGCGGGGGGCCCTCACCTGTAGCTCCCGAACGTTCCCCTCCCCTGCCCCCCAAGACCCTGGACCCCAAATCTCTGCGGCAGGAGGTGGAGGAGGACACAAGCCGTCCATCCCCCGGCCTGGTCCCTAATCAGCGCGGACAGACCTGCCACACACACACACACACACACACACACACCCCCGCCAGGGCCAAGCAGCCTGACCCCACGGCGCGGATGCCAGGCCCCCCCCCCCCCCTCGGCCGTCGGAAGCAGGTGCCGTTCATTGCATTACGCGGTGTAAACACGGTTGTAATAACGGCCACGGCCAGATCCCCAGCCCGCTCCTGCGTAACGAGCCACAATCCTATTACGGCTCAGGATTAAGCGTCTCCCCGCGCCGTCTCTCCCGCCAGCGGCCGGCGAGGCAGTGCCAGGCTCAGACGGCTGCGTCCCGGCCCCGGAGGAAGCTGCTGAGGCCTCACCCCGCCCTGGCACCCCGCCCTGGCACCCCGCACCCCGCACTGGGCACCCCGCACCCTGCTCCACGCTGCAGACGCGCGAGTTGCTCTCAGGGTGTTAAATCGGGGGTTTGCTCCAACGTGTGTTCCCTGGAGGTGGTGGCAAGCCTCCCCCGAGGACCCCAGTCAGCCACGCCCACCCTCACCCCGCTTATCTCCTGGGGTTCTGGCCACCAGCCCGGGACCTGGGCAGCCGCCGTGGGCATCGCGCTCCCACGGCGGCCCCTGCGCTTTCGGAGGAGGAGGAGGGTGAGGCCTGAGCGGTGCCTGCATCGCCCGAGGCCGCCTGAATAATTCACGGCCCGGAACCCGAATTAGCTCGCGCCTCCAGCCACCGGCTCCCGAGTGTGTGCCGACCGACCGGGCCGCCGGCCTCTCCGGGAGGCGCAGGGGCGGCAGCGGGAAACCCCGAGCGGCTGCCGTGGCCGCTTTGCAGAGCTGGGGCTTCTCTGGAGGGAAGAGGAGGACGGATTTCTCCCCGAGGTGTGGAGCGAGGTGAAGGATGCTCACACCCACATGCATGCGCATGCACGCACACATGCAGATGCACACATAGCGCATGCACAACACATGCATGCACATGGTACGTGCAAACAAACACAACACACATGAGTGCACACATACCACACATGAATGTGCGCACGCGTGCGCATGCCCATGTGTGCGCACAGCACATGCACACATATATGCACAGTACATGTGAGCGCATGACACACGTGATCGTGCACATGTACACATGATTGTGCACATACATGCACACATGCACACAGATACACATGCACACACAGAGAAGGAAGTGATTGAGTGCCCTCTCCAGTATCACCTCGTGATGCTGACGTCTGCAGGTCACGGACGGAGTTCATAGGGCGTCCCGCTACATCCCCAGGAACCAGACGGGTGGGGGGGGCAGGGAGAGAGATCTATGGAATCTAAAGAGCTCGCTTTAAACACACGGGGTCTCCTTGGGGACCACAGGCACAGCCCCCCTCGCCTGCAGGCTCCTCCAGGGCAAACATCCACCCACGTGAGTGTCTGAGACACATGCCCCCCCCTCACCCCCCCCCCCAGAAACCCCGAGTGCCTGTGCTCTCTCCTCGTCACCACCACTGCGGGGACCCCAGACCTCGCCGGCTGAATGTGTTCCTGGGGGCGGGTGTGTGTGTGTGACGCTGTTTCGTTACCGTGAGTGGGGGCTTCTCTCTGTCTCTGCGTGAAGTTAGGTTTCCTGGAAAACACGCGTTTTGTGACTCTGCCTTCTGCTCTCGCCGCGTCCCCCATTCCTGAGCACGCTGCGCGGTGTTCTCCGCGCCGTCTCGGGGGGTTCCTCGGCACTCGGTCACATCCTGGCCAGCGAGGACCCGTCTCTGCTGAGCCCGGGCATGCGTGCCCGTGTCCGCTTCACAGGAAACAGCTCCGGCCAGGGGCTCGGCGCGGTGTGCCGGGAGGCAGGGCACGTAGTGTGAGCCGCACCATGCAGGTAGGCCTTCTAAGAGTGGCTACTTTTATATATATTTTTATTGATTTTTTTACAGAGAGAAAGGGAGAGAGTTAGAAACATCGATGAGAGAGAAACATTGATCAGCCGCCTCCTGCACGCCTCCCACTGGGGATGTGCCCGCAACCAGGATACATGCCCTTGACCAGAATCAAACCTGGGACCTTTCAGTCCGCAGGCCGACGCTCTATCCATTGAGTCACACCGGTTTCGGCTAAGAGTGGCTCCTTTTAAACCGGAGAAGAAATGGCTCCTTCCATCCACACGGAGTGACGTTTCCACGTTCAGACCAACGGGCACGGGCCAGGCTCTGTCTTGGAGATGGCAGCTGTGTGCCCCACCCCCACCCCGGGCCGGGCGGCCAGGCCCGTTCCTGCAGCCGTGGCCACCGGGGCTGCTGGGTGGGCATTTGGTGGCCGGGCTCAGCCCCGCGGGCAGTTTGCCTGAGGAGAGCAGAGGCGCCTCAGCAGCCCGGCGGGCCCCGGTCTGGCCAGGGTGCGAGGGCCTGGTCTGGGCCTCCGTTGTCCAGCTCAGCCAGGGACCGCAGGGAGTCGACTTGTATGCTCAGAAGTCCCCACCTCTAGTCCCTGATTGGTGGATCCTCATGCAAATGAGGACTCCAAAGCTTTTGATTGGTCCCCAAGGCACTGAATATCGCTGGGCAGTTCCTTTTTTTTTAAAAAATATATTTGTATTGATTTTTTACAGAGAGGAAGGGAGAGGGATAGAGAGTTAGAAACATCGATGAGAGAGAGACATTGACCAGCTGCCTCCTGCACGCCCCCCACTAGGGGATGTACATGCCCTTGACCGGAATCAAACCTGGGACCCTTCAGTCCGCAGGCCGACGCTCTATCCACTGAGCCACACTGCTTTCCGGCTAGCTGGCCAGTTCTCTGATTGGATGGGGAAAACCTCCGTCCTATTGGCTGACACAGGAGTCCAGGACCTGCTCTACAGGCTGCTCAGAGGCAGGAACCCGGGGCAGATGGCAGCTCAGTGCCCGCTGCTCCCTGAGGGCGGTGTGCGGGGAGGGGGGCCCGGTGGGTAAAGACACGGCTGCCAGGACCCGGGAGGGCCTGGAAGAGCAGCTGCGAGAGGGAACAGAACACGGAGCCAGGAGGGCAGACAGGCCCTCTCTCCTGACCCAGGCGCCAGCCTGCAGCCCCTGGGCCTGCCGGGGAGGAGGGGTCCCGGGTGCAGCTGGGAGAGAGGCTCTTTCCCCCGTGCGTGGCGGAGCCTCTGGAGGTGCGTGACCTGAGGAGGAGGAGGAGGAGGAGGAGGAGGAGGCCCGCCAGCACCAGCGGCTCACCAGCACGGGGAGGGCCGCGAGCCTGCCCCCCGAGCGCCCTGAGAATGGATGGATTCCGTCCGCCGCGTCTTGTTCCGGGAATGGGCTCCGCTTGTCGGCCATCGATCATCCCTCCGAGCACGCGGCCGCGCCTGATGGTGTCTCCGTGTTTTATTGGAGATATTGGGATCTACCGTCCACGCTGAAACCCAGATCTCTTTCCTGTCCTTTCCGCCGGCTGCCGGCCGGGCTGGGCGTCCGCCTGCCGCGAGATCGGGGGCATCTCGGCATTACAGGGAACCCCCGCTCAGCGTCAAAACAACAGGCAACGCTCACAGGACCCCCGCCCCCCGATTCTGTGCTAACAAGACCCCGCCTCCCAGGTCAGGGGGCAGCACTGAGGTCAGAGGAAGAGCTGGGGTGTGAGATGTCCACACCGTTTCTACACAAACAAACACGTTGCATTTCACTCAAGCCTTTCAAACGTGAGACAAGCGTTGGGGAGAGCAGAGCCATCTCGGCCGCTCCGGTGGCTGGAGCAGCTCCAAATACGCCCTGATTTTATAAACTGCATACAGCGGTACCTCGAGATACGAGTTTAATCCGTTCCGTCACCTTGAGGCGTGGGAAACTGTGAGACGCTCGCGTAGCGGTAAACGGGTGGGTCGTGTGCCGCCGGCCGATCCGCGCGATGACTCCCATCTCAACTGTTGCTCGTATTTCAAAGCAAAAAATCGCTCGCTCGACGGCTCATATCTCAAAAATCTCGTATGGTAGGGCACTCGTATCTTGAGGGACCACTGTATTGTTATTGACGTCAGAGGGGAACGAGGGGAGAGAGAGAAACATCAAGGATGAAAGAGAATCATCCATCGGCCGCCTCCTGCACGCCCCCCAACGGGGATGGAGCCCCCAACCTCGGAATATGCCCGGACTGGGAGTTGAACCCTGACCTCCTGGTTCCTAGGTCAACGCTCAACCCCGGAGCCACGCGGGCCGGGCAGAATAACTTCTCACGGCTCTGGCTGCACAATCACACGGGCAGGCAAGGGAGTGGTCTGCTGAGTTTTCAACCCTCAAACCAAGAAGCAAGACATGATGGCCCCCCTCAAGTCCCTGGTGCCCCTCGGTGTCCCCCCAGGATGAGAGGGAGCCGCCAACCCGCCCGCCACAGCACAGGCGTCTGCTGCCCCTGCCACACTCTGCGGGCGGCACCCCGCATCCGTCCGGCTTCTGCGCGGCGAGCGTCCGTGAGGCTCCTCGTGCTGCGGCTGGAGCCGTGTCTCCTCCGTGCCGGCCGCCGCGAGCACTCACCCTGGGGCTCCGTGAGCTGCTGGGCCCCGTCCCCCGGCTGCTCGGGCAGAAACAGAATATGGGGGGCTGGCCGCGGTCTGGCTCGTACTGACCGTGCCCTGTGAGCGGGGTGTCCTTGTCCGGCTACAGGAAGGACACTCTCACCGGCCGGGGGCCTGGGAGTCAGCCTGCGAGTGCCGTCCATTCTCACTCACCGACTGCCCCCCGGCCGGTGTGGCTCAGTGGATAGTCCTACGGGTCGTCCCGGGTTCGATTCCATGTACCTTGGTTGCAGGCTCCTCCCTGGCTCGGGCCCTGGTTGGGGCACAGGCCTGAGGCAGCCAATCAGTGTGTCTCTCTCACATGGCTTTTGCTCTGTCTCTCCCTCTCTCTTCCGTTCTCTGCAGATCAACGGAGACGTATCCTCGGGTGAGGGTTAAAAACATAATAATAAAGTAAAAATAAAATGTTTACAAAACGGCCGAGACCGGTGTGGCTCAGTGGATAGAGCGTCGGCCTGTGGACTGAAGGGTCCCAGGTTCGATTCCAGTCGGGGGCTTGTACCTTGGTTGCAGGCACGACTCCAGTGGGGGGCGTGCAGGAGGCAGCTGATCGGTGTCTCTCTCTCATCGATGTTTCTGACTTTCTATCCCTCTCCCTTCCTCTCTGTAAAAAATCAGTAAAATAAAATAAAAAACATCTAAAAAAAAACACAAAACAATGAGTGATTAGCTCTGACCTTTCAGAGCAATTAAGATAAAAAAAATGTTAAAAAACGGCCGATGATCACGGAAAGATGAACCACCTTGTTGCCCCAACAACGGAGTTCCCCGCCTCCTCCTCCTCCTCCCCGCCAGCCGCAGGGCCTGCTCCCCCGGCCTGTCCCCTATAATCCCCATTTCCCTGGGTCGTCTCTGTCCTGCCCGGTCCGAGCAGCTGGCTCACAGGGGTGAGGCAGATTTCTGTGGGTGCCCTGCTGCTCCCCCTGCTCCCGCAGGATTGGAAGGAACCCTCACGTGACTGAACCTGTCTCTGCTGGATTGGCTCCAGGAGGGACAGGAGGCTCGGACCCCGGGTCGTGCGGTTTCACAGCGGCACATGGCGGCGGCCCCAGCGGGCTGGGGGTGGGGGGTGGGGAGGGTCTCGGGGGCGCCTCTCGGTGGACACACGTCCCGTGTCTGTGGTCGATGCTGGAACCACAACCCCACACGGGGGTGCGGAGTGTGGGCTCCACCAGACGCGGCCCAGGGCTCCCCACCGGCAGTGAGTCAGCAGTGGGCTGGCCCGAACCATCGCTGGCGGGCACTGCCAGGGCCCCCACCCGTCCTGGTGCCGCCCGGGGGAGTCTGCCTCCCCCTCTCTCCTGCACCCACCCTTCGAGTCCAGGTCCGAGGACCAGAGAAGACGCCCTGACCCTCCCCATCCCCTCCCCCAGTGCTGGGGAGGGCACCTGACTTTTTAAAAAAATATATTTTATTGATTTTTTACAGAGAGGAAGGGAGAGGGATAGAGAGTCAGAAACATCGATGAGAGAGAGACATCCATCAGTCGCCTCCTGCACGCCCTCCACTGGGGATGTGCCCGCCACCCAGGTCCATGCCCCTGACCGGAATCGAACCCGGGACCCCTCAGTCCGCAGGCCGACGCTCCATCCACTGAGCCACACCGGTTCCGGCGGAGGGCGCCTGACTTTTGAAAACGCCCGTGATCGATCCGTCTGGGAAACCGCCTTCCTCTTCTCAGAAAACAAATCCCTCCCTCGGCCTACGGCTCCCGCCGGCCGTTTGCGGTTTTAATCAGTTTTACGTGGGAGCCCCTGGCTCTCCGAGGGGCGAGCCGGGGCAGGAGGCACCGACCTGGGGACGGGACTCCCTCTTCGCCTTTTTACTTTCATGTGTTTTTATTGATGTCGGAGAGGCAGGGAGCGGGAGGGAGAGAGAAGGAGCATCCACGAGGAGAGGGAATCACTGACCGGCTGCCTCCTGCCCGCCCCTCCCTGGGGGTCCAGCCCACCCCCCCGGGCCTGTGCCCCGACGGAGAATGGAACCGTGACCTCCGGGTTCCTAGGCCGACGCTAACCACTGCGCCACCGGCCGGGCCAGACGTCCCTGCTCAGGGAGGCGCTGACGCAGGGTCTGGTGCGTTTGCTGCGGGACCGGCTTCTCCTCCTCGTCCACGTGGTAGCTTTTCTGTCCTTGGACGGGCGCCGAGCGGACACACGTGGAGTGAAGGTCCCTTCTCGTCCGGCCCCGCCGTGTCCCCTCCATTGCCCCGGCTCTGAGCCTTCCAACTCGGGGCTCAGCCAACACTGCCACCGGCTCCGGTCCGCGAGGCTGCACTGGGTGTGTCCTGCTTCCGGCGATTTCCTTTGCTCACCCCTCGCCCCGGTGACGGCGGGCACGCAGGTCACCGCCCAGCGCGGCTGGCTTCTGCACGGACTTGGCTCCGACGACTCCTTTGAAATTCACGTCTATGCTCTCCAGCTAGTTTTCCTTCCCAAGAAGGAGACGTGATAGCCTTCTGTCTGCCCCTCCCCCATTGCTTTCCATCCAACGGTAAGCGAAAATGTGCCTTTAATCCTCTCTCTGAACACCTGGGACAGACTCGTTTTGAAGCTTCTGTTTGTCTTTGTATAAAGGTACAGCGGTACCTCGAGATACGAGTGCCCTAACGTACGAGATTTTTGAGATGCGAGCCATCGAACGAGCGATTTTTGCTTTGAAATAGGAGCAACAGTTGAGATAGGAGTCATCGCGTGGATCGGCCGGCTGCCCACGACCCACCAGTTTACCGCGACTCGAGCATCTCCTCATTTCCCACACCTCAAGGTGACGGAACGGAACGAATTAAACTCGTATCTCGAGGTACCACTGTATGTCTTTCCACAATGATTCATTTCCCTGGTGTTATTTCCCAGGATTACGTTCTAAACCTCAATAAATTACTCTTTGATTTTTAACGACAATGGCAATAATTGTGTATCATCCTGTCTCACAAAGAGGGGATGTGCAAATTGACTGTCACCCCATCACAAAGATGGTGGCGCCCACAGTGGAGGCGGGGTTTCCATGGTGGGGCTTGACGGGGGCCCTGAGGCTGCACCCCCCCCCCCAGCCCAGCAGGGTTTGACAAGGGTGGGGCCGGCTGAATCTGGATCTCAGGCAATTTTGAGGTGCATGTCGGGGGCGGGGACTTCACTCTGGGTCCCGTGGTGCACTCCCGACTCTGACGGGAGCAAGGTTTTCATATGCATTTTACTGACTTTCTTTCATCTCTGACACTGCTATTAGAGAGAAAGGGCAAAGAGCAATATTAAAATATTCCCTCTAATTAATCTCCTTTTCATGTGCATGAACTCCGTGCACTGGGCCACGATCAGTTTGCTAGAAAAGACAGAAGAAAACATTAATAATTTTATTTAGCCCGCTGCTGTGGCTCAGTGGCTGAGTGTCCACCTGTGAACAGAAATAAAACGTATTTTTAAAAATTATTATTTGTTTTTTAAAGCTGCAAGCAACAGGTCCAGCCCGCAGGCGGCGGGAACAGCAATGAGAAGAACCCGGCGTTGACACACAGGAGAGGAGACGTCAGCAAACACAGGAGCGTTTGCAACAGAGCCGTCAGCCGGCGTCTGAGCGGGCCCGGGGTGGGCCGGCATTGGCTGCTGGGCGGCGTGCCCCCCCCCCCCCCCCCCCCGCCAGAGAGAGCAACACCCACTTGTGAGACCTGCAGCCTGAGGCCGGGGGCAGGGGCAGAGGGCAGGGCCCATGGGTGCTGGAGGGCCGGAGCCGGCGGGAGGAGGAAGACCAGGCTGAGCCATCTCAGGCAGGGAAGCAGGTAGAGGCGGGGTCTGGGTGCAGACGGGCGACAGCCATATCGGCCTTCTCTCGGGGTCGGGGGGCATCCAGAGATGCCCCGCGGATGGTTCTGGTAACATCCAGGCCCAGTTGGCAGAACACACAGGAGCATCGGGCCTCCCGGTGGCCAGGCCGTCCCGACTTCTCCTCTAGGGACGCCAGCAGAGGTGGCCCAGAGTGTCCTCTGCCAGCAGGGTGGACTTACACCGATGACTCAGGCACTTATTAAATACTGGCCAAGCATATGTGACATGGGAGACAGATAGGCCATGCTCGCATCACACACGGTTTATGGACCAGAGTCCTGGTGGTGTCCAGACCTCGGCAGGCCACCCGGAGATCCGCGCCGACAGACACACACACTGGACGTTGGACGCTGGACGTTGGACGTGGCAGCTGCGGCTCAGCGTCTGGTAGAGGCCTCGGCGTGTGGCTCACGGTTCGGACCCAGGGTCCGCGGCAGAGCGCAGAGCTCAGCAGGTGCAGGAAGGGGAGCGGAGAGCGGCCGTCTGTGGAGGAGCAGACAGGCGGCTCTGATCTCCTTCGGAGCTTGCTCCTTTTATGTGCTCAGTGGGTGTCTTTTGTGTGTCTTCCGTGTGTCTGATCAGCGGGTCCCAGGTGTTCTGCTCTCTGGTCTTACATGTGGGGTACAAGCTTCTTTATCTCTTACATGCATATCTCTCTCTTTTTTTAAAAAATATATAGAATTGATTTTTTAAAGAGAGGGAGAGGGACAGAAAGTCAGAAACATCGATGAGAGAGAGACATCGATCAGCTGCCTTCTGCACGCCCCCCACTGTGGAGATGTGCCCACAATTAAGGCACGTGCCCTTGACCGGAATCGAACCTGGGACCCTTCAGTCCGCAGGCCGATGGTCTATCCACTGAGCCACACCGGTCTCGACGTGTTATATGACAGCCAGGCCCAGAGCACGAATCCCTGCAAGGGGCTCAGCCTCACAGCCCTCACAGCCCCCACAGCCGCGGCTTCGTCCGGAAGGTCGTCCGGATGGTTGTTCTACGTTCGCTCTAATTAGCATAGGAGCTCTTTATTTTATATATATATATATATATATATATATATATATATATATATTATTGATTTTTACAGAGAGGAAGAGAGAGGGACAGAGAGCTACAAACATCAATGAGAGAGAGACATCGATCAGCCGCCTCCTGCACGCCCCCGACTGGGGATGTGCCCGCAAGCAAGGTACATGCCCCCGACCGGAATCGAACCTGGGACCTTTCAGTCCGCAGGCTGACGCTCTATCCACTGAGCCACCCCGGCTTTGGCAGCCTAGAAGCTCTTGCTCACAGAGGAGTGTGTCTCCTGAAGGTGGGGACAGGCCCGCGGGACCGGAGGCTTCACCTGGGGGATGGCGCCCAGCCCCCCTGAGCGGCGGCCGGCTCTGACCTCCCGGGCGACCCCAGCCCAGGCTCCCGCCCAGGTCCCCATCCGCTTCTCACAGCCGCTCTGCAGACGGACAGACAGACGGCAGTCGCTGAGGAAGACACGGCCACAGCAAGTCCAGCGACAAAATGAACCGCAGGCGTGAAGGCGCGTCCGGCGGGAAGGTCCAGGGGCGCTGAGTGACTGTTGTGGGCGGGAAGGGGCTGCACGCTGACCTGACCTGCTCTGGGGCGGCCTACACGGCGGCCCTGCAACTCCGAGGCCTTTCTGACCGCGCAGGACGGCCCAAAGCGAGGGCTTTCCGGCAAAGAGCGGCCCATGGTGGTGGGCACAGGTCCCCGCCCGTGTCCTCCCGGACAGAGGTCAGCCACGATCCTCCGGAGCGGGGGTCTCTGTGCCTCTGAGCTACCGGGCCTGCGGGCGGTCAGAGCGACTGGCCTCTCCCCTCTCCCCCCCCCTGCCTGCCCCTTCACCCTGGGACACCGCCAGGCGTGTCCACAGAGCCCCTCCTCGTGGCTGTGGCCGTGTTAGCCGTGGTCTGCAAACCGTCCTGTCCGCACCGTGTGGAAGAAGCAGCTGTCCATCATTTCATCTTCAGCCAATCCCGGCGGCTCCCCGCCCCCCTTGCCCACTCTGCTGTCTCCCGCCTCCCTCGTCTGTCACCCAGGGATTTCCTGTGACCCACTTACTTCTCCTCTTTTGATGGGAATTTATAAAAATAGGTGAAGCCCGCCGTTCCCCGGAGCGTTTTCTGACTCCGCGGAGACGCTGCTTGCCGGCAGTTGTCGACCATTTGGCTCCAATGAGCTGTCGGCGATGTTTCCGTGTCTGAGGCTGTTTCCACTGAAGGCAGAGACGAGGGAGGAAGAGGCAGGTCCCCGGGGGCAGAGGTCTCACTCGTCGGCACCTTCAGCCTCTCGGACGGGGGTGGTCCGGCTGCCAGCCGGGGCCGCGCACGGCGAACCCCGTCTGTCCGTCCATCCGTCCGTCCCGGCAGGACAGGGCGGCCGGAGAAGGAGACTCTGGGCAGCGGTCAGCTGGACGGCAGGTGCCCCGATGGGATGGATGAGGGCGTGAACTCACACCCTGACCTCCTCCCCAACCCACGGCCAGTTCCCTCCTGAGGAGGACACCAGACAAATCCCTACGTTACATCCCACGGAACCCCCGCCCCGTCCTCCTCCCCGTGATCAAGGTCATCGAGACAAGGGACGTCGGCCCGGCCAGCCTGGCTCAGGGGCTGAGCGTCCAACTAGGAACCAGGAGGTCAGGGTTCCATTCCCCGTCAGGGCCCAGGCCCAGGTGGTGGGCTTGATCCCTCCGTGGGGGGCGTGCAGGAGGCGGCCGATCCACGATTCTCTCTCACCATTGATGTTTCTCTCTCTCTCTCTCTCTCTCTCTCCTTCTCCCTTCCTCTCTGACATCAATAGAAATATTTAAAATATATATATTTTATTGATTTTTTTTACAGAGAGGAAAGGACAAAGAGTTAGAAACATCGATGAGAGAGAGACATCGATAAGCTGCTTCCTGCACGCTCCCTACTGGGTATGTGCCCGCAACCATGGTACATGCCCTTTATCAGAATTGAACCCAGGACCCTTGAGTCTGCAGGCCGACGCTCTATCCACTGAACCAAACCAGTTAGGGCAATAGAAATTATTTTAATGAATAGAACTGCAAGTATCTACACTAATAAAAGAGGAAACTGCAAATGGACCGTACCTTCACAACACTCACCAGCCAATCAGGAGTGAGTATGCAAATCACCCCAACAAAGATGCCGAATTCATTTGCATACACAGGCGCTGAGTAGCCAGGGGCAGGGTGGGATACTTGCGTCTTCAGGCGTTCCACACCGCCCCAGCCGCCTGGGCCTCTGGGCAGCGTGGGAAGGTAGAAAGGCGGCTTAGGGCCTGGATCAAAGGCGATGCCAGCAGCCAGGGGAAGGCAGGCCCATTCTCGCCCGAATCTTCGTGCATCGGGCCTCTAGTGAATAGATAAATCCACAGGGACAGCCCGGGCTTGCAGTGACTCTCCAGCCACTCACTGGACAAGCAGCCAGACCATCGAGGGGACGGAGGCTGTGGACGGCATTGTTCACTGACCCAATGGAGTCAAAGTCTGTAGAGCATCCCAATCACAGCCGTGCGCACTTTCTTCTCCAGTCACGTGAGACGTTCCCGTAATAGACCATCTTCCGGGTGTTACAAGCATCGCGTGTTATTTTCAAGGATCTCAGGCAGACGAAGCATGTTCATCGCCAGTGGAATGAAATTAGAAATTAGTCACAGGGAGTCTCAGGGAAAACCCTCCCAATATTTAGGTACGCAATGGCATGCGTCGAAGTAATTCACGGGCCAAGGAAGACATTCAAGGGGAATGACGTGTTCGGAATTTGGGTGAAAATGAAACGCAGCTCACGTTGTGATTGGTGTGTGTGGGTGGGCAGTGGCGGTGATAACATTATCTCAGGAGACAGTAAATACAAGTATTCAGAAAAATAAATTTTCTTAAATATATTTTATTGATTTTTTTACAGAGAGGAAGGGAGAGAGGGAGAGAGAGCCAGAAACATCGATGAGAGAGAGACATCGATCAGCCGCCTCCTGCACGCCCCCTACTGGGGAGGTGCCCACAACCCAGGTACATGCCCTTGACCGGAATCAAACCTGGGACCTTTCAACCTGCAGGCTGACACTCTCTCCACTGAGCCAAACCAATTCCGACAGTATTCAGAAAATCTGATATCCATTTCTGATCCTATAGAACAGCAGTTCTCAACCTGTGGGTCGTGACCCCTTTGGGAGTCAAACAACCCTTTCACAGGGGTCGCCTAGGACCATCGGAAAATGCAGATATTTACATCACGATGCATCACAGTAGCAACATTTCATGGTTGGGGGTCACCACCCCATGAGGAACTGCATGCAAGGGTCGCAGCCTGAGGAAGGTTGAGAACCACTGCTATAGAATGAAGAGGTAATTTGCAAATTACCCTCACATCTTCACAAGATGGCTGCCTACAACCAGGCTGGCAGGAGTGTGTGGAGCCGGGGAGGGTGGTGGGTGGGGAGGCAGTAAGAGGTGATCAGGCTGGAGGGGCAGTTGGGGGCGATTAGCCTGGCAGGGGGGCAGTTGGGGGCGACCAGGCCAGCCTGCCGAGGCAGTGAGGGGTGATCAGTCCGGCAGGGAGAGGGAGGGGCAGTGAGGAGTAACCAGGCAGAGAGGCAGGTGAGCGATCAGGCTCGGAGGGGAGAGATGCAACTGCCTTTATTCGTCGACGTGAGAACTGTGCATGGGGAATTTGATGGAGTCACCAAAGGCGGAACTCGATCTAATGTCTCCGTGTACCAAGGATACAGAGCTAATGGCATCCTCTACTCTCAGAGCAAATGATCAAAACTGAGTAAAAAAAACACTGAGAAGTAGCCGAAACTGGTGTGGCTCAGTGGATAGAGCATCGGCCTGCGGACTGAAAGATCCCAGGTTCGATTCCGGTCAAGGGCATGTACCTTGCTTTCGGGCACATCCCCAATGGGGGGCGTGAAGGAGGCGGCGGATCGATGTTTCTAACTCTCTATCCCTTTCCCTTCCTCTCTGTAAAAAATCAATAAAATATATTTTTTTAAAAAACAACATTGAGAAGTAATACCCAAAATACCACTTAGCATGGCACCAAAATGGAATGTGTCTGGCAAGAGGTGAGAAAGAGCTGTACACTGAAAACTATGAAATATCGCTCAGAGAAGTCACACAAGACCCGAGGGGAGAGGTACATGGAGTCCAGGGGTCAAAGGGCTCAATGCTGTGGGGTGACCATTATCTCCCAAATTAATTCACAGCTCACCTACAATTCCAATAAAAACCCTGCAGCCTTCTTCATAGACATCGGCAAACTGGTTCTAAAATTCACAAGGAAATAGAAATGATTTAGAAAAGTCAAAACGTGTTTAATGGAAAAAAAAGACAGACACACATCTCCAGACTTAAAGCCCCCGTGACGGGGAGCGTGTGCCTGAACACAGACACGCAGCTCGGCCATCTGGACCAGAGAGAGAGCACAGACCCAGACTGCCCGACCCTGTCAGTTCTTTTTTAAAGATATATATATATATTTTTTAAATATATTTTATTGATTCTTTACGGAGAGGAAGGGAGAGGGACAGAGAGTTAGAAACATCGATGAGAGAGAGAGACATCGATCAGCCGCCTCCTGCACGCCCCCCACTGGGGACGTGCCCGCCGCCAAGGTCCATGCCCTTGACCGGAATCGAACCCGGGACCCTTCAGTCCGCAGGCCGACGCTCTATCCACTGAGCCACACCGGTTTCGGCTAAAGATCTATTTTTGTTGGTTTCCGGGAGAGAGAGGAAGAGAGGGAGCCCTGGGAACATCAGTGATGACCGGCTGCCTCCTGCCCGCCCCGTCCTGGGCACGGAGCCCACACCCCGGGCCTGGACCCTGTGGGCAATCAGCCCCTGACCTGCTGCTGGTGCCCAGGCTGAGGCTGGCCCGCGGCGCACACTGGCCTGGGTGCCAACGGATTCTGACAGCGGCACAGAGCACAGGAGCGCGGGCCGTGTTTTCCGATAAATGAAGCCAGAACCACGGAGCGCCCGTTCCAGGGAAATTAACTTGTCTCGATAATTTGCACAAAATCAGCCCGCGTGAGCCGCCGATCGGAAGGTGAAACCCGATCCTGCCTGCCTTCCAGAAGAAGTCACTCCTGGACATGTCGTGGTGTTGGGGTGGGGGGGGTGCAAACAGTTCTTAAACGGGGCCCGAGGGGTGTGACTCACAGAGAGCGAGCCCACGCACTGGACGTGAAGGCCCCTCCTTCCTCCAGTGGCACGGCCAGGACCCGGGAGAGGCAGCTGGAGGCGGGCGGCAGGCGTGCAGATTCCGTGTCCGAGGAGAGACGTGCGTCTAGAACAGCGGTTCTCACCTTCCTCAGGCCGCGACCCTTGCATGCAGTTCCTCATGGGGTGGTGACCCCCAACCATGAAATTCTGCTACTGTGATGCATCGTGATGTCAATATCTGCATTTTCCGAGGGTCTTAGGCGACCCCTGTGAAAGGGTCGTTCGCCCCCCAAAGGGGTCGTGACCCACAGGTTGGGAACCGCTGGTCTAGAACATACCCAGAGCCATCAGAAACCCAGAACACGGGGAACTCGGTAAAACCCTGGCGGGCACTTCCCCAGAGAGGTGTCGATTTGCATCTATGCAAATGAGCAGAGGAAAAGATCCTTCCATCACCAGTCCTTGGGGAAATGCAAATTGAAATCCCCTAGATACCACTTCGCACCCACCGGGGGATGGTAACTAAAAAAGGCACCTCCCCCAGGCACGGTGGGACACAGAGCGGGGGAGAGGCAGAGGGGGGCCATCACGGCGACACCCCCCCTCCGGGGAGGAACCGTGTTCTCACCAAAGGCCCTCGGATGGGCGCCGCCGGAAAGGAGGGGAACGCGACCGTTTTGAGGCATCCGCTGGCCACCTTACCGCGCGGCCCTGATGCCGGGTCCCCACTGGGACCTGGCAGCTCCAGTTTTGTGATTTATTTTCATACAAACCACTGTCACCAGAAAAAGGATTTAAACTCGGTTCATCGCTGGAAGGTTTACAAGAAAAAGGAACGGGGGAGGGGTGGGGTGGCTGGAGGGGTCCCCAGGGGAGACAGGGGTCCAGGTGTGAGACTTTGAGCAGAGAAGACGGGAATAGATGAGTGAGAGGAAGAATGGACGCCGGAGTCACCCACCCGCAGAGAACAATGGTTGAGCAGCTGACACGGTGGCCACTGCCTGGCCGTGCCGTCCGGCTGCCAGTGGCCGGTCAGGACCGGTCTGGTCCGCACGGGGGCCTCGCTCCTCAGGACGCGGGCGGCAGGGCTGCAGGGAGGCGGGTGGTGGGCATTGCCGTCCCTCCCTGGCACTCTCTCTCCACACACGCGCTCCGCTTAGCGATGAGAGGCAGGTGTGGGGACACCCTCCCAGCACAGCAAACCCAACCCAACCGGACCCAACCCAACCGGACCCAACCGGACGCGCGCTCTGAGGCTAGAAACATCGATGAGAGAGAGACATCCATCAGCCGCCTCCTGCACGCCTCCCACTGGGGATGCGCCCGCCACCCAGGTCCATGCCCCTGATGGGAATCGAACCCGGAACCCCTCAGTCCGCAGGCCGACGCTCTATCCGCTGAGCCATGCCGGTTTCAGCAGGAATATATTTTAAAAACAAGTAAATAAGGCAGAGCGGGGCGGTGACTCCCTGTGTCCTGAGGAGGACGAGCTAAGATTCCCGCCCAGGCCTGGCCTCGGTGCCTCGGCCGCACCCCGGCCCCCCGAAAGGCCACCTCCCCGGCCGCACCGGGCAATTCCTGGGGCACCCCAGGGCCCCGGAGCTGCCCGCGGTGAGGACCCCCCCACAGGGCCAGGTCGGGGCGGCCGGGCCTGCTCTCGGGTGGGGGACACCCCGGCCCCTTCCCTTTCCCGCTGGGCGTGGAGAAAAGCGGGTGATGTGTCCATGGCTGCGAAACCACGTCCGACCGTCCTGGCCACTCATCAAACCACCGTCCACAGCGACACGTGGCCGCCGGCTTCCTGTCTCCTAGCAACGGAGCCCAGGGCTCTGCTCCCCCCCCCCCCCCCCCCCCGTTTCCTTCCTGGCACCTGCCCGGCCCCCAGAGCCACCAGCCACCCTCACCGTGGGGCCGCGTCCCGGCTGGGGCTTTGCGGAGACCTGGCTGACCCCATCCAGCCCAGTGGTTCTCAACCTGTGGGTCGCGACCTCTTTGGGGGTCGAACGACCCTTTCGCAGGGGCCGCCTAAGACCCTCGGAAAATGCAGATATTGACATCACGATGCATTAACAGCAGCAACATGTCATGGTTGGGGGTCACCACCCCGCAAGGAGCCGTAGGCAAGGGTCGCGGCCTCAGGAAGGTGGAGAACCACTGGTCCAGCCCCCCCGCCTCCGCCCTCCTGGGTTCTGGGTCCTGCACCCTCCTGGTTCCGGTCCTCAGGGCCCGGCTCTTCCCTGTCCTCGTCTCTGCAGGGGGTTCAGTCCACGGGGGAGCAGCCAGCACCCCGGCTTCTCCCCATCAGCCTTGGCTGGCTCGGCCTCCAGCAGCCCCTGCGCCTCCTCCCAGGCCCGCTGCGGCCGGGCTGGTTGGAACCGGTCGCAGCCAGAACCCTGCCGAGCCCCCGGACCCAGAGGCCCCCCTCAGTACCTGACCCGGCTCCTCCTCACCCCGCATTCCCCCCGTGACCTCTGGCCCCTGGCGGCCTGCCGCAGGAGCCTGTGAGGTGGGGGCCGCAGACCGGCTCCCCGAGGGTCCCTCTCACTGTCCCTCCGGGACCCTGTTCCTGGCGGGACCCCACCCGCCCGCCCACGCTGCCCGCCCGCCCGGTGGTCCCTGCACCCCGAGGCCCCCCGCCTCCAGCCGGCCCTGGATCTGTTCCCTCCGCCTCACACCTGCCCCCGAGGCCTGGGCTCTGGGATGGAGTCCGTGAGTGCCATGTCCCCCCGCCCCGGAGCGGCCCTCCCCCGCCGGACCCTGCCCCGACCCCCCCCCCCCCCCGACCTCTCCCCGACCTCTCCCCCCAGGTCCACACAGACCGGCCCCGGCCGGTGCCTCGCACCCACTCACAGGGACAGGGGGACAGAGGACGGGGACAGGGGGACACACCCCTCACGGGGAAGGGGGACAGAGGGACAGAGGGCGGAGACAGAGGGAACAGAGGGCGGGGACAAGGGGACAGAGGGACAGAGGGCGGGGATAGGGGGACAGAGGGCGGGGACAGGGGAACAGAGGACGGGGACAGAGGGACACACCCCTCACGGGGACAGGGGGACAGGAGGAC
>JAAGEH010002092.1:0-23593 GCA_011751065.1 Lasiurus cinereus
CCTATAGAAAGCCGGCCCCGCCCCCAGGTCCTATAGAAAGCCGGCCCCGCCCCCAGGTCCTCAGGGAGCCGGCCCCGCCCCGCCCAGGAGGCAGCCAGGCTGATGAAGCGGGAACAGGCGGGAGCAGTTGGGAGAAGTGGGTCGTCTGCGTGAAAAGCCTCCGTCAGCAAATCACAGACACTTAGCGAGCCTCGGCGAGATGGAGATGATGGCTGGGATGGCAATTTGCTCAGGATGACAGAGAGCAGGAGGCTGCGCGGAGCTTCCGTACAACGGGAGGCGGCATCCTTCGCACAAAGGAAGCTCGGGCAGGTGGCCGGCCAGGAAGAGAGAAAAGCATGAGCACAACACGGACGGAAGGACGCGGGGGGTGGGGCGGAGAGGGGGAGGCAGGTGTCACCCGCTTCCTCCGGGCCCGCCTGCCTCCCGGGCACTGGCAGAGGCAGGGCGGCCCCTGGGGCCCGGATGGACCCTCCTCCCTGTGGCTGAGGCTGGGGTTGAGGCTGTGACTGTGGCTGTGGCTGTGGGAGGAGCTGGAAGCCTCACAGGCCCCTGTGCTGGCCAGGCCCTGGGTGTGGCCTGCTTCCAGCCCCAGTCCAGGACAACACTACCCGCTGAAGGCGTGAGTGAGGCCGCTCTGGAGTCCCTGGGACAGTGGGCTCTGCAGCCGGCCAGGAGGAGGCCCTGAGGAGCCCGTTCCGTGGTGGAGGGACTTGGAGTAGCCTGTTCGCCCGCCCGCTGCCTCTCTGGGGCCCCCCGCCTTCTGGGAGGGTTGGGGTGAGGATGGCCCTGACCCACCTATGAGTGGGCGCGTGGCTGTCCCACAGCTGGGGAAGGTGCGCCCTGGACGGTGGGGGACGGCGGGGACTCACCGGATGATGTCACAGCGGCTTCCCCAGGGGACCAAGACTGGCACGTCCCCTGAGGGCACAGCCCAGGCGCTGACACTGCCGGTGCCACGCCGCTGGGCCCGCAGCTCCTCCTCCTTCCTTCCCTCCCCCCTCCTTTCCCTTCTCCCACCCCTCTCTCCTTCCCTCCCTCCTCCTCCCACCCCTCCTTCCTTTCCTCTCCCTTCCTCCTCCCCCCTTTCCCTCCTCCTTTCCTCCTTCCCCGCTCCAGACCCCCCTGGCCGGGCTCGGGCCTCCTGTGGGGCTGGCCTCCAGGGTCTGGGCATCGTGCAGGACCCGTGTGGCGGGGGCTCACGTTCATACTGGGGTCACAGACTCAGGCCCAGTGCAGAGCCGGGGGACCGGCCCCCTCCCCTCATGTGGGCCGAGCCGTGTCCCACGGCCACGGGGCAGCCGAGGGTCTGCGGCTCCCGGAAGGATCCAGCGTCAGCAGCGCCTCCCACAGGAGCCGGGTGAGGGCGCCCTGGCAGGGGATGGCGAAGCACCCACATCGCCTCCCAGAGGTGACCGGCGGCCTCCGCCAGAGCGCGAGATGCAGGGGGCGGGGGAGAGGCCTCAGCGCTGGTGCAGCGTCCACACGCCGGCCACAGGGGCTGGCACAGAGCTCAGAGCTGATGGGGGGGGGGGGGCTGCCCGCTCAGGCCCTCCGGCTCCTAGGGGAGCTTCCTCCCCCCCACACACACACATAGGGCCCCCCACACAGAGGGGCTCCCCCACACACACAGAGGGGGCTCCCCCCCACACACACAGAGGGTCCCCCACCCCCACACACAGAGAGGCTCCCCGCACACACACAGAGAGGGCCCCACACACACACACAGAGGGCCCCCCACACACACAGAGGGCCCCCCCACACACAGAGGGGGCTCCTCACACACACAGAGGGGTCTCTGCCCCCACATACAGAGGGCCCCCCCACACAGAGGGGTCTCCCGCACGGAGGGCCTGCGCCCACACACAGAGGGCCCCCCCACACAGAGGGACTCCCCACACAGAGGGGTCTCTGCCCCCACACAGAGGGCCTGCGCCCACAGGCCGTGTCCTCTGAGGAGGGCAGTGCCCGGCTCCTCGGCGCGGCTCTGTGTGTGTTTGTCTTCCGTCCGTCGGCGGGCGGGCTGCGCGGAAACAGTTGCTAACGCGGCTCTGGCTGTGGACAAACAAACAGAGAGCGGAGCAGCTGGGCGCGCAGATGCGCTGCACAAAAATAGCCCCTCGCAGCAGCGAGCGAGAGAGAGCGAGAGAGAGCGAGGCCGGGACCGAGCGGAGGCTCTGCGGGAAGGAGGGTCTGAGATGCAGGGGGTGGGCTGACCTGAGACACGGGCCTCACAGACCAGGAGGGGCCGTGAGGGGCTGAGGCAGGGGGCGGGGGCAGGAGGACACGGGAGCCTCCGGGCAGGGGCCAGGGGGCAGGGGGGACAGAGGGGCAGGCGGGGTGAGGGCCCGGCAGAGGGGATGTCAGCGCAGCCTTCTCCGCGGGGCCTGGGAGAGGCCTGCCTCCTAGGGGGGGGGGCGGCCCCCTGTCCCCGGAGCACGGGGGAGCAGGGGACAGAGGCAGGTGCGAGGACAGACACACACACGCACAGCACCTGGGAGCGCCTGGCCTCGCACAGAGACAGAACCGGCTCCCGCGTGCGATCTGCCCGGCGCGGCGAGGCCGGCAGCTCTCTGCCGAGGACACGGGTGGGTCTCTCTCTGCGTGAAGCCTCTGAGCCCCCGGGGTGCACCCTCCGCGGGGCTGCCTTCTGCCGTAACCACCTGTGAGAGCCGCATCCGCAGGGCCCAGAGAGGCCGGGGTCGGCTCAACCAACACTGATATGCAACCTATTTCTTTCTTTCTTTTTAAAATATATTTTATTGATTTATTACAGAGAGGAAGCGAGAGGGATAGAGAGCTAGAAACATCGATGGGAGAGAAACATGGATCAGCTGCCTCCTGCACGCCCCCCACTGGGGATGTGCCCGCAACCGAGGTACGAGCCCTTGACCAGAATCGAACCTGGGACCCTTCAGTCCGCAGGCCGACGCTCCATCCATTGAGCCAAACCGGTTTCAGCAACAACCTATTTTTAAAACACACCAAAAGCGTTCAATGTGAAAAAAAATCATTGGTGAATAAAATGCCAAAGGTTAGCGTGAAAATAAAGACCCGTCTGCACACACTGTCAGGTTCCGGTCCCGGGGCAAGGAGCCCCGTCAGCCCCCCGCAGGGGTGGGCAGGGCACGGAGCTCCTGCCTCGGTCCTCCTCCCCTTCTCTCCCTCCCCCCTGTGCCCGGGTGGGGCCGTGACCTTGTGGCAGAAAAGGGGTATCAGTGGCCGCAGGCGGGAGGGGCGGGCGTGGCGGGCCTGGTTCAGGACCATGGTCAGAGGCTGGGACACCGGGATGGGCCTGGGGCTGTCAGTCATCAGGGCCTCCCCGCTTTCTTCTCCTTCACCCCAAAACACGTGCTGCACCCCGAACTCCACGCAGCCGCTGCCCATGACGTCACTGCGACCTCCTCTCCGGACCCCAGCGCTTGGGCCTCAGCGCCCCCAGGAGGAGGGGCCTGGCTCTGGGCCGGGGCTGGCTGGCCTGGTGCCCGTGTGAGCCACGTGGTTGAGCGGTTTGTGCCCCCGGCTCTCGTCCTGTGGCTAACGCTGTGGCGCAGCTGAGGGTGGCCTTCAGGGGTCACGCTGGCTCTGGTGCAGGGGACGGCGCAACCCCGGGGTGGGGCGTTCCCGGTGGTGGGGGCTGGGTGGGCTCTGTGGGGTGGAGCAGGTGGCTCTCCTCCCAACAGTGCCCTGAGCCGGGCACAGAGCGGACCAAGGGAGCGGGCACGGAGAGGCCACGGTGCGGACAGACCGAGGGAGCGGGCACGGCGGGCGGGCTCCTCCCAGGGACGGAGGCTGTGTCTGTCTGTCCTGAGGGAGGATCGTCTGGTCCTTTCTGCTTTTCCAGACCCAGAGGGACCCGAGGCACCCCGACAGACACCACATTCCGCATGTGGGGCCAGGGGCTGTGGCAGGAAGGATGGGGGAGGCTAGGCAGGGCCCACTGCCCACTGGCTCAACTCCCACAGACTCAGCTCCCACAGACTCAGCTCCACAGACTCAGCTCCACGGACTCAGCTCCTACAGGCTCAGCTCCCACAGACTCAGCTCCCACGGACTCAGCTCCCACGGACTCAGCTCCCACAGACTCAGCTCCACAGACTCAGCTCCACAGACTCAGCTCCCACAGACTCAGCTCCACGGACTCAGCTCCCACGGGCTCAGCTCCCACAGACTCAGCTCCACAGACTTAGCTCCACAGACTCAGCTCCCACAGACTCAGCTGCCTGGATAGCAGGGACCTGACCACGGGTCCCGGGAGCTGAGCCTGACTCCAGGGACAGGATGGGTGGGGCTGCAGTCCCGAGGAATTACAGGGGACGTGTGGGGCCCACAATGGCTCAGGGCCCCCCGGACAGGCGGCTGGGGTCTATACCTCACCCAGGGGTGCGGTGCCCACAGCCAGGGCCCGGCAGCAGGAGGGGCGGGGTGTGGGGGCACGGGGCCTCCTGGCTGCACACACGGAGCTGAGGGCCTGTCGGGGACCTGCGGGGTCCGTGTCCCAAGAGGGGTGACTGCGCCACAGACCACGCCCGAGGGTCCCTGGCCGAGGGGAGCCAGGGGGAGGGCGAGGAGGGCGGAGGGGCCTGTGCCCACCGTCCGGGCACCATCCCCAGGCAGAGCCCGCCCCCCGCCTGCCCCAGGCGGAACCCGGATGGAACAGGGCCGGGACCCAGAGGCCGGCACCACTCTGGCTCTGGATGGCTGGCCGGACGCTGAGGAGTCATCGGCTCAGCCCACGTGGAGCGGGGACCAGGGACAGTCACCCCAGGGACGCTGCCCTCCCCCCTGCCGCCGGCGGCCTGGCTGCGATGTGGGAATGAGGGGGGCCGCTCCCCAGACGGGGTGGGGGGGGGGGGACGGCCTGAGGGGCGGAGGCGAAAACCCTCTCCCTGCCCCCGGCTGGGCGGGCGCCCGGTGGGCGGAGGGATGGCGTCACCGCGAGCGGTATTTCTGGCTCCCCGTCTATTTCGGGCTGCGGATGCGGCTCGGCAATTAGAAATGTCACTCGCGCTCTGGGGAAGGGGAGAGCCGTCATCGGCCGCTGACAGCCTCGAGGCGCTGATAATGGCCATTAATCGCGCCTTCCGGAGGGCGGGGACACTTGTCTATTTTTGAACGTTTTGCTGATCGGCAACCAGCTCTGGCTCTGGCTTCCTTTCTCGTCGGTGTCCTGTTCCCGTTAGAAGTTTCTGGGGGGCAGGGAGCAGCGACTTGAGGAGCAGCGTCAGCCCGGCCGGCCTGGCTCCGGGGCCGAGCGCTGACCTATCAACCAGGAGGTCACGGCGCGATGCCCAGTCAGGGCACAGGCCCGGGGGGCAGGCTCCATCGCCAATAGGGGGCGGGCAGGAGGCGGCCGGCCGGTGACTCTTGCTCAGCACCGATGTTCCGATCTCTCTCTCCCCACCTCCCTGCCTCCCTGATACCAGTCCTGTAGTATAAGAGGGACACGCTGATCATCCCTCACACCGGGAGGCATCACGACCGACCGCGTGAACGACTGGACCTCAGATCTGCGGGAGGGCAGGCAGCAAACTGCGAGCTACAGGAGGGGGTGGGGCAGCGAGCCGTGGAGCGGGGGGGACAGGGAGCTACAGGAGGGGCGGCGACCTCCTGGCACAAGGGTTCGTACCCAGGGCTACAGGCAAAAGGATATGAAATACAGAAAACAACCGAGACCGGTGTGGCTCAGTGGATAGAGCGTCGGCCTGCGGACTGAAAGGTCCCGGGTTCGATTCCGGTCGAGGGCATGGACCTTGCTGGCGGGCACATCTCCAGTGTGGGGGGGCGTGCAGGAGGCGGCTGATGGATGTCTCTCTCTCATCGATGTTTCTGACTTTCTATCCCTCTCCCTTCCTCTCTGTGAAAAAATCAATAAAATATATTAAAAAAAGAAAAATAAGAACCGGCGTCAGAGCCAGGCCTGCCTTTGCGTGTGATGGGTCGGGGGACGGGGTGTGTGTGTGTGTGTGTGTGTGTGAATGGGACACTGCTGTCCGGTCTGAGAGCGGGTGGGGGGAGGGGCTGAGACGGAGACGATGGCACCAGGAGGACCCCTGTGTGGCCAGGGTGCGAGGGCCTGGTCTGGGCCTCCGTGGTCCAGCTCAGCCAGGGACCACATGGTCAGAAGTCCCCGCCCCTCACCCCTGATTGGTGGATCCTCATGCAAATGAGGACTCCAAAGCTTTTTGATGGGTCCCAAAGGCACTTTGACTATAGCTGGGCAGTTCTTTTTTTGTTTTTTGTTTTTTTAAATGTATTTTATTGATTTTTTACAGAGAGGAAGGGAGAGGGATAGAGAGTTAGAAACATCAATCAGCCGCCTCCTGCACGGCCCCTACTGGGGATGTGCCCGCCACCAAGGTACTTGCCCTTGATGGGAATGGAACCGGGGCCATGTGGGGGCCCCGCCCCCCGCCCGGGCACCCTGTCCCGGGGGCATGTGAGCATCTGGCTGGCCGGGAGGAGCCCAGCTTGGCCCCCCACCCCCACCCCCGGCTGCTGGTGGCCTTTGGGGGTGAAATGAGTGCGAACGGTGTCCCTCAATACTTGGTGCTCCTGGCCCTGCGTGGGAGGGGCCCGGCGGGGGGCCCTCACCTGTAGCTCCCGAACGTTCCCCTCCCCTGCCCCCCAAGACCCTGGACCCCAAATCTCTGCGGCAGGAGGTGGAGGAGGACACAAGCCGTCCATCCCCCGGCCTGGTCCCTAATCAGCGCGGACAGACCTGCCACACACACACACACACACACACACACACCCCCGCCTGGGCCATGCAGCCTGAACCCACGGCTCGGATGCCAGACACCCCCACCCCCTCGGCCGTCGGAAGCAGGTGCCGTTCATTGCATTACGCGGTGTAAACACGGTTGTAATAACGGCCACGGCCAGATCCCCAGCCCGCTCCTGCGTAACGAGCCACAATCCTATTACGGCTCAGGATTAAGCGTCTCCCCGCGCCGTCTCTCCCGCCAGCGGCCGGCGAGGCAGTGCCAGGCTCAGACGGCTGCGTCCCGGCCCCGGAGGAAGCTGCTGAGGCCTCACCCCGCCCTGGCACCCCGCCCTGGCACCCCGCACCCCGCACTGGGCACCCCGCACCCTGCTCCACGCTGCAGACGCGCGAGTTGCTCTCAGGGTGTTAAATCGGGGGTTTGCTCCAACGTGTGTTCCCTGGAGGTGGTGGCAAGCCTCCCCCGAGGACCCCAGTCAGCCACGCCCACCCTCACCCCGCTTATCTCCTGGGGTTCTGGCCACCAGCCCGGGACCTGGGCAGCCGCCGTGGGCATCGCGCTCCCACGGCGGCCCCTGCGCTTTCGGAGGAGGAGGAGGGTGAGGCCTGAGCGGTGCCTGCATCGCCCGAGGCCGCCTGAATAATTCACGGCCCGGAACCCGAATTAGCTCGCGCCTCCAGCCACCGGCTCCCGAGTGTGTGCCGACCGACCGGGCCGCCGGCCTCTCCGGGAGGCGCAGGGGCGGCAGCGGGAAACCCCGAGCGGCTGCCGTGGCCGCTTTGCAGAGCTGGGGCTTCTCTGGAGGGAAGAGGAGGACGGATTTCTCCCCGAGGTGTGGAGCGAGGTGAAGGATGCTCACACCCACATGCATGCGCATGCACGCACACATGCAGATGCACACATAGCGCATGCACAACACATGCATGCACATGGTACGTGCAAACAAACACAACACACATGAGTGCACACATACCACACATGAATGTGCGCACGCGTGCGCATGCCCATGTGTGCGCACAGCACATGCACACATATATGCACAGTACATGTGAGCGCATGACACACGTGATCGTGCACATGTACACATGATTGTGCACATACATGCACACATGCACACAGATACACATGCACACACAGAGAAGGAAGTGATTGAGTGCCCTCTCCAGTATCACCTCGTGATGCTGACGTCTGCAGGTCACGGACGGAGTTCATAGGGCGTCCCGCTACATCCCCAGGAACCAGACGGGTGGGGGGGGCAGGGAGAGAGATCTATGGAATCTAAAGAGCTCGCTTTAAACACACGGGGTCTCCTTGGGGACCACAGGCACAGCCCCCCTCGCCTGCAGGCTCCTCCAGGGCAAACATCCACCCACGTGAGTGTCTGAGACACATGCCCCCCCCTCACCCCCCCCCCCAGAAACCCCGAGTGCCTGTGCTCTCTCCTCGTCACCACCACTGCGGGGACCCCAGACCTCGCCGGCTGAATGTGTTCCTGGGGGCGGGGGGGGGGTGTGTGTGACGCTGTCTCGTTACCGTGAGTGGGGGCTGCTCTCTGTCTCTGCGTGAAGTTAGGGTTTCCTGGAAAACACGCGTTTTGTGACTCTGCCTTCTGCTCTCGCCGCGTCCCCCATTCCTGAGCACGCTGCGCGGTGTTCTCCGCGCCGTCTCGGGGGGTTCCTCGGCACGCGGTCACATCCTGGCCAGCGAGGACCCGTCTCTGCTGCGCCCGGGCATGCGTGCCCGTGTCCGCTTCACAGGAAACAGCTCCGGCCAGGGGCTCGGCGCGGTGTGCCGGGAGGCAGGGCACGTAGTGTGAGCCGCACCATGCAGGTAGGCCTTCTAAGAGTGGCTACTTTTATATATATTTTTGTTGATTTTTTTACAGAGAGAAAGGGAGAGAGTTAGAAACATCGATGAGAGAGAAACATCGATCAGCTGCCTCCTGCACGCCTCCCACTGGGGATGTGCCCGCAACCAGGATACATGCCCTTGACCAGAATCAAACCTGGGACCTTTCAGTCCGCAGGCCGATGCTCTATCCACTGAGCCACACCGGTCTCGGCTAAGAGTGGCTCCTTTTAAACCGGAGAAGAAATGGCTCCTTCCATCCACACGGAGTGACGTTTCCGCATTCAGACCAACGGGCACGGGCCAGGCTCCGTCTCGGAGATGGCAGCTGTGTGCCTCCCCCCCCCCCCCCCGGGCCGGGCGGCCGGGCCCCTTCCTGCAGCTGTGGCCACCGGGGCTGCTGGGTGGGCATTTGGTGGCCGGGCTCAGACCCGCGGGCAGCTCACCAGGGGAGAGCAGAGGCGCCTCAGCAGCCCGGCGGGCCCCTGTGTGGCCAGGGTGCGAGGGCCTGGCCTGGGCCTCCGTGGTCCAGCTCAGCCAGGGACCGCAGGGAGCCGACTTGTATGCTCAGAAGTCCCCACCTCTAGTCCCTGATTGGTGGATCCTCATGCAAATGAGGACTCCAAAGCTTTTGATTGGTCCCCAAGGCACTTTGAATATCGCTGGGCAGTTCCTTTTTTTTTTTTTAATATATTTGTATTGATTTTTTACAGAGAGGAAGGGAGAGGGATAGAGAGTTAGAAACATCGATGAGAGAGAGACATTGACCAGCTGCCTCCTGCACGCCCCCCACTAGGGGATGTACATGCCCTTGACCGGAATCGAACCTGGGACCCTTCAGTCCGCAGGCCGACGCTCTATCCACTGAGCCACACTGCTTTCCGGCTAGCTGGCCAGTTCTCTGATTGGATGGGGAGAGCCTCCGTCCTGTTGGCTGACACAGGAGTCCAGGACCTGCTCTACAGGCTGCTCAGAGGCAGGGACCCGGGGCAGACGGCAGCTCAGTGCCCGCTGCTCCCTGAGGGCGGTGTGCCGGGTGGGGGCCCGGTGGGTAAAGACACGGCTGCCAGGACCTGGGAGGGCCTGGAAGAGCAGCTGCGAGAGGGAACAGAACACGGAGCCAGGAGGGCAGACAGGCGCTTTCTTCTGCCCCAGGCGCCATCCTGCAGCCCCTGGGCCTGCCTGGGAGGAGGGGTCCCGGGTGCGGCTGGGAGAGAGGCTCTTTCCCCCGTGCGTGGCGGAGCCTCTGGAGGTGCCTGACAGAAGGAGGAGGAGGAGGAGGAGGAGGAGGAGGCCCGCTAGCGCCAGCGGCTCACCAGCACAGGGAGGGCCGCGAGCCTGCCCCCCGAGCGCCCCGAGAATGGATGGATTCCGTCCGCCGCGTCTTGTTCCGGGAATGGGCTCCGCTTGTCGGCCATCGATCATCCCTCCGAGCACGCGGCCGCGCCTGATGGTGTCTCCGTGTTTTATTGGAGATATTGGGATCTACCGTCCGCGGCGAAACCCAGATCTATTTCCCGTCCTTTCCGCCGGCTGCTGGCCGGGCTGGGCGTCCGCCCGCCGCGAGATCGGGGCGTCTCGGCATCACAGGGAACCCCCACTCAGCGTCAAAACGCCAAGGAACGCTCACAGGACCCCCGCCCCCCGATTCTGTGCTAACAAGACCCCCGCCTCCCAGGTCAGGGGGCAGCACTGAGGTCAGAGGAAGAGCTGGGGTGTGAGATGTCCACATCGTTTCTACACAAACAAACGCGTTGCATTTCTCTCAAGCCTTTCACACGAGAGACAAGCGTTGGGGAGAGCAGAGCCATCTCGGCCCCTCGGGTGGCTGGAACAGCTCCGAATACGCCCCGATTTTATAAACTGCATACAGCGGTACCTCGAGATACGAGTTTAATGCGTTCCGTCAGCTTGAGGCGTGGGAAATGATGAGACGCTTGCGTCCCGGTAAACGGGTGAGTCGTGTGCCGCCGTCCGATCCTCGCGATGACTCCTATCTCAACTGTTGCTCGTATTTCAAAGCAAAAATCGCTCGCTCGACGGCTCGTATCTCAAAAATCTCGTATGGCAGGGCACTCGTATCTCGAGGCACCACTGTATTGTTATTGACATCAGAGGGGAACGAGGAGAGAGAGAGAAACATCAAGGATGAAAGAGAATCATCCATCGGCTGCCTCCTGCACGCCCCCCAAGGGGGATGGAGCCCCCAACCTCGGCCTGTGCCCGGACTGGGAGTTGAACCCTGACCTCCTGGTTCCTAGGTCAACGCTCAACCCCAGAGCCGTGCTGGCCGGGCAGAATAACTTCTCACGGCTCCGGCTGCACAATCACACGGGCAGGCAAGGGAGTGGTCTGCTGAGTTTTCAACCCTCAAACCAAGAAGCAAGACATGATGGCCCCCCTCAAGTCCCTGGTGCCCCTCGGTGTCCCCCCAGGATGAGAGGGAGCTGCCATCCCGCCCACCACAGCACAGGCGTCTGCCGCCCCTCCCACCCTCTGCGGGCGGCACCCCGCATCCGTCCGGCTTCTGCACAGCCAATGTCTGTGAGGCTCCTCTTGCTGCGGCTGGAGCCGTGTCTCCTCCGTGCCGGCTGCCGCGAGCACTGGCCCTGGGGCTCCGTGAGCGGCTGGGCCCCGTCCCCCGGCTGCTGGGGCAGAAACAGAACACCAGGGCCGGCCGCGGTCTGAGACGTACTGACCGTGCTCTGTGAGCGGGGTGTCCTTGTCCGGCTACAGGAAGGACACTCTCACCGGCCGGGGGCCTGGGAGTCAGCCTGGGAGAGTGCCGTCCATTCTCACTCACCGACTGCCCCCCGGCCGGTGTGGCTCAGTGGACAGAGCCACCTCCTGCACGCCCCCCACTGGGGATGTGCCCGCCACCAAGGTACATGCCCCTGATCGGAATCAAACCTGGGACCCCTCAGTCCGCAGGCCGACACTCCATCCACTGAGCCACACCAGTTCCGGCGGAGGGCGCCTGACATTTGAAAACGCCCGTGATCGATCCGTCTGGGAAACCCGCCCTCTCTTCTCAGAAAACGAATCCCTCCCTCGGCCTACGACTCCCGCCGGCCGTTTGCGGTTTTAATCTGTTTTACGTGGGAGCCCCTGGCTCTCTGAGGGGCGAGCCGGGGCAGGAGGCACCGACCTGGGGACGGGACTCCCTCTTCGCCTTTTTACTTTCATGTGTTTTTATTGATGTCGGAGAGGCAGGGAGCGGGAGGGAGAGAGAAGGAGCATCCACGAGGAGAGGGAATCACTGACCGGCTGCCTCCTGCCCGCCCCTCCCTGGGGGTCCAGCCCACCCCCCCGGGCCTGTGCCCCGACGGAGAATGGAACCGTGACCTCCGGGTTCCTAGGCCGACGCTAACCACTGCGCCACCGGCCGGGCCAGACGTCCCTGCTCAGGGAGGCGCTGACGCAGGGTCTGGTGCGTTTGCTGCGGGACCGGCTTCTCCTCCTCGTCCACGTGGTAGCTTTTCTGTCCTTGGACGGGCGCCGAGCGGACACACGTGGAGTGAAGGTCCCTTCTCGTCCGGCCCCGCCGTGTCCCCTCCATTGCCCCGGCTCTGAGCCTTCCAACTCGGGGCTCAGCCAACACTGCCACCGGCTCCGGTCCGCGAGGCTGCACTGGGTGTGTCCTGCTTCCGGCGATTTCCTTTGCTCACCCCTCGCCCCGGTGACGGCGGGCACGCAGGTCACCGCCCAGCGCGGCTGGCTTCTGCACGGACTTGGCTCCGACGACTCCTTTGAAATTCACGTCTATGCTCTCCAGCTAGTTTTCCTTCCCAAGAAGGAGACGTGATAGCCTTCTGTCTGCCCCTCCCCCATTGCTTTCCATCCAACGGTAAGCGAAAATGTGCCTTTAATCCTCTCTCTGAACACCTGGGACAGACTCGTTTTGAAGCTTCTGTTTGTCTTTGTATAAAGGTACAGCGGTACCTCGAGATACGAGTGCCCTAACGTACGAGATTTTTGAGATGCGAGCCATCGAACGAGCGATTTTTGCTTTGAAATAGGAGCAACAGTTGAGATAGGAGTCATCGCGTGGATCGGCCGGCTGCCCACGACCCACCAGTTTACCGCGACTCGAGCATCTCCTCATTTCCCACACCTCAAGGTGACGGAACGGAACGAATTAAACTCGTATCTCGAGGTACCACTGTATGTCTTTCCACAATGATTCATTTCCCTGGTGTTATTTCCCAGGATTACGTTCTAAACCTCAATAAATTACTCTTTGATTTTTAACGACAATGGCAATAATTGTGTATCATCCTGTCTCACAAAGAGGGGATGTGCAAATTGACTGTCACCCCATCACAAAGATGGTGGCGCCCACAGTGGAGGCGGGGTTTCCATGGTGGGGCTTGACGGGGGCCCTGAGGCTGCACCCCCCCCCCCAGCCCAGCAGGGTTTGACAAGGGTGGGGCCGGCTGAATCTGGATCTCAGGCAATTTTGAGGTGCATGTCGGGGGCGGGGACTTGACTCTGGGTCCCGTGGTGCACTCCCGACTCTGACGGGAGCAAGGTTTTCATATGCATTTTACTGACTTTCTTTCATCTCTGACACTGCTATTAGAGAGAAAGGGCAAAGAGCAATATTAAAATATTCCCTCTAATTAATCTCCTTTTCATGTGCATGAACTCCGTGCACTGGGCCACGATCAGTTTGCTAGAAAAGACAGAAGAAAACATTAATAATTTTATTTAGCCCGCTGCTGTGGCTCAGTGGCTGAGTGTCCACCTGTGAACAGAAATAAAACGTATTTTTAAAAATTATTATTTGTTTTTTAAAGCTGCAAGCAACAGGTCCAGCCCGCAGGCGGCGGGAACAGCAATGAGAAGAACCCGGCGTTGACACACAGGAGAGGAGACGTCAGCAAACACAGGAGCGTTTGCAACAGAGCCGTCAGCCGGCGTCTGAGCGGGCCCGGGGTGGGCCGGCATTGGCTGCTGGGCGGCGTGCCCCCCCCCCCCCCCCCCCCGCCAGAGAGAGCAACACCCACTTGTGAGACCTGCAGCCTGAGGCCGGGGGCAGGGGCAGAGGGCAGGGCCCATGGGTGCTGGAGGGCCGGAGCCGGCGGGAGGAGGAAGACCAGGCTGAGCCATCTCAGGCAGGGAAGCAGGTAGAGGCGGGGTCTGGGTGCAGACGGGCGACAGCCATATCGGCCTTCTCTCGGGGTCGGGGGGCATCCAGAGATGCCCCGCGGATGGTTCTGGTAACATCCAGGCCCAGTTGGCAGAACACACAGGAGCATCGGGCCTCCCGGTGGCCAGGCCGTCCCGACTTCTCCTCTAGGGACGCCAGCAGAGGTGGCCCAGAGTGTCCTCTGCCAGCAGGGTGGACTTACACCGATGACTCAGGCACTTATTAAATACTGGCCAAGCATATGTGACATGGGAGACAGATAGGCCATGCTCGCATCACACACGGTTTATGGACCAGAGTCCTGGTGGTGTCCAGACCTCGGCAGGCCACCCGGAGATCCGCGCCGACAGACACACACACTGGACGTTGGACGCTGGACGTTGGACGTGGCAGCTGCGGCTCAGCGTCTGGTAGAGGCCTCGGCGTGTGGCTCACGGTTCGGACCCAGGGTCCGCGGCAGAGCGCAGAGCTCAGCAGGTGCAGGAAGGGGAGCGGAGAGCGGCCGTCTGTGGAGGAGCAGACAGGCGGCTCTGATCTCCTTCGGAGCTTGCTCCTTTTATGTGCTCAGTGGGTGTCTTTTGTGTGTCTTCCGTGTGTCTGATCAGCGGGTCCCAGGTGTTCTGCTCTCTGGTCTTACATGTGGGGTACAAGCTTCTTTATCTCTTACATGCATATCTCTCTCTTTTTTTAAAAAATATATAGAATTGATTTTTTAAAGAGAGGGAGAGGGACAGAAAGTCAGAAACATCGATGAGAGAGAGACATCGATCAGCTGCCTTCTGCACGCCCCCCACTGTGGAGATGTGCCCACAATTAAGGCACGTGCCCTTGACCGGAATCGAACCTGGGACCCTTCAGTCCGCAGGCCGATGGTCTATCCACTGAGCCACACCGGTCTCGACGTGTTATATGACAGCCAGGCCCAGAGCACGAATCCCTGCAAGGGGCTCAGCCTCACAGCCCTCACAGCCCCCACAGCCGCGGCTTCGTCCGGAAGGTCGTCCGGATGGTTGTTCTACGTTCGCTCTAATTAGCATAGGAGCTCTTTATTTTATATATATATATATATATATATATATATATATATATATATTATTGATTTTTACAGAGAGGAAGAGAGAGGGACAGAGAGCTACAAACATCAATGAGAGAGAGACATCGATCAGCCGCCTCCTGCACGCCCCCGACTGGGGATGTGCCCGCAAGCAAGGTACATGCCCCCGACCGGAATCGAACCTGGGACCTTTCAGTCCGCAGGCTGACGCTCTATCCACTGAGCCACCCCGGCTTTGGCAGCCTAGAAGCTCTTGCTCACAGAGGAGTGTGTCTCCTGAAGGTGGGGACAGGCCCGCGGGACCGGAGGCTTCACCTGGGGGATGGCGCCCAGCCCCCCTGAGCGGCGGCCGGCTCTGACCTCCCGGGCGACCCCAGCCCAGGCTCCCGCCCAGGTCCCCATCCGCTTCTCACAGCCGCTCTGCAGACGGACAGACAGACGGCAGTCGCTGAGGAAGACACGGCCACAGCAAGTCCAGCGACAAAATGAACCGCAGGCGTGAAGGCGCGTCCGGCGGGAAGGTCCAGGGGCGCTGAGTGACTGTTGTGGGCGGGAAGGGGCTGCACGCTGACCTGACCTGCTCTGGGGCGGCCTACACGGCGGCCCTGCAACTCCGAGGCCTTTCTGACCGCGCAGGACGGCCCAAAGCGAGGGCTTTCCGGCAAAGAGCGGCCCATGGTGGTGGGCACAGGTCCCCGCCCGTGTCCTCCCGGACAGAGGTCAGCCACGATCCTCCGGAGCGGGGGTCTCTGTGCCTCTGAGCTACCGGGCCTGCGGGCGGTCAGAGCGACTGGCCTCTCCCCTCTCCCCCCCCCTGCCTGCCCCTTCACCCTGGGACACCGCCAGGCGTGTCCACAGAGCCCCTCCTCGTGGCTGTGGCCGTGTTAGCCGTGGTCTGCAAACCGTCCTGTCCGCACCGTGTGGAAGAAGCAGCTGTCCATCATTTCATCTTCAGCCAATCCCGGCGGCTCCCCCTTCCCCCCGCCCGCTCTGCTGTCTCCCGCCTCCCTCGTCTGTCACCCAGGGATTTCCTGTGACCCACTTACTTCTCCTCTTTTGATGGGAATTTATAAAAATAGGTGAAGCCCGCCGTTCCCCGGAGCGTTTTCTGACTCCGCGGAGACGCTGCTTGCCGGCAGTTGTCGACCGTTTGGCTCCAATGAGCTGTCGGCGATGTTTCCGTGTCTGAGGCTGTTTCCGCTGAAGGCAGAGACGAGGGAGGAAGAGGCAGGTCCCCGGGGGCAGAGGTCTCACTCGTCGGCACCTTCAGCCTCTCGGACGGGGGTGGTCCGGCCGCCAGCCTGGGCCGCGCACCGCGAACCCCGTCTGTCTGTCTGTCCGTCCGTCCGTCCCGGCAGGACAGGGCGGCCGGAGAAGGAGACGCTGGGCAGCGGTCAGCTGGATGGCAGGTGCCCCAATGGGATGGATGAGGGCATGAACTCACACCCTGACCTCCTCCCCACACCCACGGCCAGTTCCCTCCTGAGGAGGACACCAGACAAATCCCTACGTTACATCCCACGGAACCCCCGCCCCGTCCTCCTCCCCGTGATCAAGGTCATCGAGACAAGGGACGTCGGCCCGGCCAGCCTGGCTCAGGGGCTGAGCGTCCAACTAGGAACCAGGAGGTCAGGGTTCCATTCCCCGTCAGGGCCCAGGCCCAGGTGGTGGGCTTGATCCCTCCGTGGGGGGCGTGCAGGAGGCGGCCGATCCACGATTCTCTCTCACCATTGATGTTTCTCTCTCTCTCTCTCTCTCTCTCTCCTTCTCCCTTCCTCTCTGACATCAATAGAAATATTTAAAATATATATATTTTATTGATTTTTTTTACAGAGAGGAAAGGACAAAGAGTTAGAAACATCGATGAGAGAGAGACATCGATAAGCTGCTTCCTGCACGCTCCCTACTGGGTATGTGCCCGCAACCATGGTACATGCCCTTTATCAGAATTGAACCCAGGACCCTTGAGTCTGCAGGCCGACGCTCTATCCACTGAACCAAACCAGTTAGGGCAATAGAAATTATTTTAATGAATAGAACTGCAAGTATCTACACTAATAAAAGAGGAAACTGCAAATGGACCGTACCTTCACAACACTCACCAGCCAATCAGGAGTGAGTATGCAAATCACCCCAACAAAGATGCCGAATTCATTTGCATACACAGGCGCTGAGTAGCCAGGGGCAGGGTGGGATACTTGCGTCTTCAGGCGTTCCACACCGCCCCAGCCGCCTGGGCCTCTGGGCAGCGTGGGAAGGTAGAAAGGCGGCTTAGGGCCTGGATCAAAGGCGATGCCAGCAGCCAGGGGAAGGCAGGCCCATTCTCGCCCGAATCTTCGTGCATCGGGCCTCTAGTGAATAGATAAATCCACAGGGACAGCCCGGGCTTGCAGTGACTCTCCAGCCACTCACTGGACAAGCAGCCAGACCATCGAGGGGACGGAGGCTGTGGACGGCATTGTTCACTGACCCAATGGAGTCAAAGTCTGTAGAGCATCCCAATCACAGCCGTGCGCACTTTCTTCTCCAGTCACGTGAGACGTTCCCGTAATAGACCATCTTCCGGGTGTTAAAAGCATCGCGTGTTATTTCCAAGGATCTCAGTCAGACGAAGCATGCTCATCGCCAGTGGAATGAAATTAGAAATTAGTCACAGGGAGTCTCGGGAAAACCCTCCAAATATTTAGTTACAAAATGGCACGCGTCGAACAAAGTAATTCACGGGCCAAGGAAGACATTCAAAGGGAATGACGTGTTCGGAATTTGGGTGGAAATGAAACACAGCTAACGTCGTGATTGGTGTGTGTGGGTGGGCAGTGGCGGTGATAACATTATCTCAGGAGACAGTAAATACAAGTATTCAGAAAAAAAAATTTAATATATTTTATTGATTTTTTACAGAGAGGAAGGGAGAGAGGGAGAGAGAGCCAGAAACATCGATGAGAGAGAGATATCAATCAGCTGCCTCCTGCACGCCCCACAATGGAGATGTGCCCGCAACCCAGGTACATGCCCTTGACCGGAATCAAACCTGGGACCTTTCAATCCGCAGGCCGACGCTCTATCCACTGAGCCACACCAGTTCCGGCAGTATTCAGAAAATCTGATATCCATTTCTGATCCTATAGAACAGCGGTTCTCAACCTGTGGATCATGACCCCTTTGGGAGTCAAACGACCCTTTCACAGGGGTCGCCTAGGACCATCAGAAAATGCAGATATTTACATCACGATGCATCACAGTAGCAACATTTCATGGTTGGGGGGCCACCACCCCATGAGGAGCTGTATGCCAGGGTCATGGCCTTAGGAAGGTTGAGAACCACTGCTATAGAATGAAGAGGTAATATGCAAATTGACCCTCACATCTTCACAAGATGGCTGCCTACAACCAGGCTGGAAGGAGTGTGTGGAGCAGGGGCGGGGGCAGTAAGAGGTGATCAGGCTAGAGGGGCAGTGAGGGGTGATCAGGCCGGCAGGGGAGGGCAGTTAGGGGTGATCAGGCCAGCCTGGCGAGGCAGTGAGGGGTGATCAGGCCGGCAGGGGGAGGGAGGGGCAGTGAGGAGTAACCAGGCAGACAGGCAGGTGCGCGATTAGGAGCCAGGGGTCCAGCATTGTGAGAGGGATGTCCGAGGAGTCCCAGATTGGAGAGGGTGCAGGCTGGGCTGAGGGGAACCCCTCCCCTGCCGTGGGTGAATTTCATGCGCCGGGCCCCTGGTCTGTATCTAAAACCCCCAAAAGCTAGGCAGGAAGGGCAGTCCCTGGACCAAAAAGAGCCCACGTGAACCCTTGGCCTCACATCTCGCCTGATGGTGACAGACGGAGAGGGTTCCGCCTGAGGTCAGACATGGGACCGGGGCATCTGTTCCCACCGCTTCTTCTGAATCCTGGGCTAGGAGTGCAGGCCAGCGCAGGACGGCGAGAAAATAGCAAGCAGCCAGGTTCAGAGGGGAGAGATGCAACTGCCTTTATTCGTCGACGTGAGAACTGTGCATGGGGAATTTGATGGAGTCACCAAAGGCGGAACTCGATCTAATGTCTCCGTGTACCAAGGATACAGAGCTAATGGCATCCTCTACTCTCAGAGCAAATGATCAAAACTGAGTAAAAAAAACACTGAGAAGTAGCCGAAACTGGTGTGGCTCAATGGATAGAGCATCGGCCTGCGGACTGAAAGGTCCCAGGTTCGATTTCGGTCAAGGGCATGTACCTTGCTTTCGGGCACATCCCCAATGGGGGGTGTGAAGGAGGCGGCGGATCGATGTTTCTAACTCTCTATCCCTCTCCCTTCCTCTCTGTAAAAAATCAATAAAATATATTTTAAAAAACAAAACAAAACAAAAAACATTGAGAAGTAATACCCAAAATACCACTTAGCATGGCACCAAAATGGAATGCGTCTGGCAAGCGATGAGATAGAGCTGTGCACCGAAAACTATGAAATATCGCTCAGTGCCAAAACCGGTTTGGCTCAGTGGATAGAGTGTCGGTCTGTGGACTGAAAGGTTCCAGGTTCGATTCCGGTCAAGGGCATGTATCCTAGCTGCGGGCACATCCCCAGTAGGAGGTGTGCAAGAGGCAGCTGATCGATGTCTCTCATCGATGTTTCTGACTCTCTATTCCTCTCCCTTCCGCTCTGTAAAAAAATCAAAAATATATATATATTTTTAAAAAAGAAAGAAATATCCCTCAGAGAAGTCACACAAGACCCGAGGGGAGGGGTACACGGAGTCTAGGGGTCAAAGGGCTCAATGCTGTGGGGTGACCATTATCCCCCAAATTCACAGCTCACCTACAATTCCAGTACAAACCCCGCAGTCTTCTTCATAGACATCCGCAAACTGGTTTCTAAAATTCGCAAGGAAATAGAAATGATTTAGAAAAGTCAAAACATGTTTAATGGAAAAAGGAGACAGACACACATCTCCAGACTTAAAACCCCCGCGACGGGGAGCGTGTGCCTGAACACAGACACGCAGCTCGGCCGTCCGAACCAGAGAGAGAGAGCACAGAACCAGATGGCCCGACCCTGTCAGTTATTTTTTAAAGATATATATATATATTTTAAAAAATATATTTTATTGATTCTTTACCAAGATGAAGGAAGAGGGACAGAGAGTTAGAAACATCGATGAGAGAGAGAGACATCGATCAGCCGCCTCCTGCACGCCCCCCACTGGGGACGTGCCCGCCGCCAAGGTCCATGCCCTTGACCGGAATCGAACCCGGGACCCTTCAGTCCGCAGGCCGACGCTCTATCCACTGAGCCACACCGGTTTCGGCTAAAGATCTATTTTTGTTGGTTTCCGGGAGAGAGAGGAAGAGAGGGAGCCCTGGGAACATCAGTGATGACCGGCTGCCTCCTGCCCGCCCCGTCCTGGGCACGGAGCCCACACCCCGGGCCTGGACCCTGTGGGCAATCAGCCCCTGACCTGCTGCTGGTGCCCAGGCTGAGGCTGGCCCGCGGCGCACACTGGCCTGGGTGCCAACGGATTCTGACAGCGGCACAGAGCACAGGAGCGCGGGCCGTGTTTTCCGATAAATGAAGCCAGAACCACGGAGCGCCCGTTCCAGGGAAATTAACTTGTCTCGATAATTTGCACAAAATCAGCCCGCGTGAGCCGCCGATCGGAAGGTGAAACCCGATCCTGCCTGCCTTCCAGAAGAAGTCACTCCTGGACATGTCGTGGTGTTGGGGTGGGGGGGGTGCAAACAGTTCTTAAACGGGGCCCGAGGGGTGTGACTCACAGAGAGCGAGCCCACGCACTGGACGTGAAGGCCCCTCCTTCCTCCAGTGGCACGGCCAGGACCCGGGAGAGGCAGCTGGAGGCGGGCGGCAGGCGTGCAGATTCCGTGTCCGAGGAGAGACGTGCGTCTAGAACAGCGGTTCTCACCTTCCTCAGGCCGCGACCCTTGCATGCAGTTCCTCATGGGGTGGTGACCCCCAACCATGAAATTCTGCTACTGTGATGCATCGTGATGTCAATATCTGCATTTTCCGAGGGTCTTAGGCGACCCCTGTGAAAGGGTCGTTCGCCCCCCAAAGGGGTCGTGACCCACAGGTTGGGAACCGCTGGTCTAGAACATACCCAGAGCCATCAGAAACCCAGAACACGGGGAACTCGGTAAAACCCTGGCGGGCACTTCCCCAGAGAGGTGTCGATTTGCATCTATGCAAATGAGCAGAGGAAAAGATCCTTCCATCACCAGTCCTTGGGGAAATGCAAATTGAAATCCCCTAGATACCACTTCGCACCCACCGGGGGATGGTAACTAAAAAAGGCACCTCCCCCAGGCACGGTGGGACACAGAGCGGGGGAGAGGCAGAGGGGGGCCATCACGGCGACACCCCCCCTCCGGGGAGGAACCGTGTTCTCACCAAAGGCCCTCGGATGGGCGCCGCCGGAAAGGAGGGGAACGCGACCGTTTTGAGGCATCCGCTGGCCACCTTACCGCGCGGCCCTGATGCCGGGTCCCCACTGGGACCTGGCAGCTCCAGTTTTGTGATTTATTTTCATACAAACCACTGTCACCAGAAAAAGGATTTAAACTCGGTTCATCGCTGGAAGGTTTACAAGAAAAAGGAACGGGGGAGGGGTGGGGTGGCTGGAGGGGTCCCCAGGGGAGACAGGGGTCCAGGTGTGAGACTTTGAGCAGAGAAGACGGGAATAGATGAGTGAGAGGAAGAATGGACGCCGGAGTCACCCACCCGCAGAGAACAATGGTTGAGCAGCTGACACGGTGGCCACTGCCTGGCCGTGCCGTCCGGCTGCCAGTGGCCGGTCAGGACCGGTCTGGTCCGCACGGGGGCCTCGCTCCTCAGGACGCGGGCGGCAGGGCTGCAGGGAGGCGGGTGGTGGGCATTGCCGTCCCTCCCTGGCACTCTCTCTCCACACACGCGCTCCGCTTAGCGATGAGAGGCAGGTGTGGGGACACCCTCCCAGCACAGCAAACCCAACCCAACCGGACCCAACCCAACCGGACCCAACCGGACGCGCGCTCTGAGGCTAGAAACATCGATGAGAGAGAGACATCCATCAGCCGCCTCCTGCACGCCTCCCACTGGGGATGCGCCCGCCACCCAGGTCCATGCCCCTGATGGGAATCGAACCCGGAACCCCTCAGTCCGCAGGCCGACGCTCTATCCGCTGAGCCATGCCGGTTTCAGCAGGAATATATTTTAAAAACAAGTAAATAAGGCAGAGCGGGGCGGTGACTCCCTGTGTCCTGAGGAGGACGAGCTAAGATTCCCGCCCAGGCCTGGCCTCGGTGCCTCGGCCGCACCCCGGCCCCCCGAAAGGCCACCTCCCCGGCCGCACCGGGCAATTCCTGGGGCACCCCAGGGCCCCGGAGCTGCCCGCGGTGAGGACCCCCCCACAGGGCCAGGTCGGGGCGGCCGGGCCTGCTCTCGGGTGGGGGACACCCCGGCCCCTTCCCTTTCCCGCTGGGCGTGGAGAAAAGCGGGTGATGTGTCCATGGCTGCGAAACCACGTCCGACCGTCCTGGCCACTCATCAAACCACCGTCCACAGCGACACGTGGCCGCCGGCTTCCTGTCTCCTAGCAACGGAGCCCAGGGCTCTGCTCCCCCCCCCCCCCCCCCCCCGTTTCCTTCCTGGCACCTGCCCGGCCCCCAGAGCCACCAGCCACCCTCACCGTGGGGCCGCGTCCCGGCTGGGGCTTTGCGGAGACCTGGCTGACCCCATCCAGCCCAGTGGTTCTCAACCTGTGGGTCGCGACCTCTTTGGGGGTCGAACGACCCTTTCGCAGGGGCCGCCTAAGACCCTCGGAAAATGCAGATATTGACATCACGATGCATTAACAGCAGCAACATGTCATGGTTGGGGGTCACCACCCCGCAAGGAGCCGTAGGCAAGGGTCGCGGCCTCAGGAAGGTGGAGAACCACTGGTCCAGCCCCCCCGCCTCCGCCCTCCTGGGTTCTGGGTCCTGCACCCTCCTGGTTCCGGTCCTCAGGGCCCGGCTCTTCCCTGTCCTCGTCTCTGCAGGGGGTTCAGTCCACGGGGGAGCAGCCAGCACCCCGGCTTCTCCCCATCAGCCTTGGCTGGCTCGGCCTCCAGCAGCCCCTGCGCCTCCTCCCAGGCCCGCTGCGGCCGGGCTGGTTGGAACCGGTCGCAGCCAGAACCCTGCCGAGCCCCCGGACCCAGAGGCCCCCCTCAGTACCTGACCCGGCTCCTCCTCACCCCGCATTCCCCCCGTGACCTCTGGCCCCTGGCGGCCTGCCGCAGGAGCCTGTGAGGTGGGGGCCGCAGACCGGCTCCCCGAGGGTCCCTCTCACTGTCCCTCCGGGACCCTGTTCCTGGCGGGACCCCACCCGCCCGCCCACGCTGCCCGCCCGCCCGGTGGTCCCTGCACCCCGAGGCCCCCCGCCTCCAGCCGGCCCTGGATCTGTTCCCTCCGCCTCACACCTGCCCCCGAGGCCTGGGCTCTGGGATGGAGTCCGTGAGTGCCATGTCCCCCCGCCCCGGAGCGGCCCTCCCCCGCCGGACCCTGCCCCGACCCCCCCCCCCCCCCGACCTCTCCCCGACCTCTCCCCCCAGGTCCACACAGACCGGCCCCGGCCGGTGCCTCGCACCCACTCACAGGGACAGGGGGACAGAGGACGGGGACAGGGGGACACACCCCTCACGGGGAAGGGGGACAGAGGGACAGAGGGCGGAGACAGAGGGAACAGAGGGCGGGGACAAGGGGACAGAGGGACAGAGGGCGGGGATAGGGGGACAGAGGGCGGGGACAGGGGAACAGAGGACGGGGACAGAGGGACACACCCCTCACGGGGACAGGGGGACAGGAGGAC
>JAAGEH010002095.1:950-16643 GCA_011751065.1 Lasiurus cinereus
GAGAAGAGGAGGAGGAAGGAGAAGAGGAGGAGGAGGAGGAAGAGGAGAAGGAGGAGGAGGAGGAGGAAGAGGAGGAGGAGGAAGAGGAGGAGGAAGAGGAGGAAGGAGAAGAGGAGGAGGAAGAGGGGGAGGAGGAGGAAGAGGAGGAGGAGGAGGAAGAGGAGGAAGGAGAGGAGGAGGAGGAAGGAGAGGAGGAGGAGGAGGAGGAGGAGGAGGAGGTGAGCGGCCCCCGGTCCCCCCGCGCGGGGAGGCCACAGCCGGACCGGGAAGCCCGCGCCCCCGGCCCCTCGCAGGCCCACGCCCTGCCGCCGCTTCTCCACCCGCCGCCTTTCTCCGGAGATTGCCCCTTATCTGGGCGGGCGGGGGGAGGGGGAGGAATTCGGGGACCCGGGGGGGACCTGGGGGGACCCGGAGGGTGCCGGTGGGGGACCTCTGTGCGAGCCTGCGACACCGCCGCCCGCCCTCCCCCTCTCTCTCACACACACACACGCAGCCCCCCGCTGGGGCACAGAATTGGAGAAGGTCGTCGTCCCCCATGCGGGCTTGTGCGGGTGCAGAGGCTGCGGCTGGCTGCGGGAGCTGAGGGCCTTTTAGGCTGTGGAAGGTTCAGGAAAGGACTCATGCCGAGGGTGGGAGCTGAGGGGACAAGGGGGGCTGCAACTGCAGATCCGCCTCTCCCTGTGTCCCCAGGCCGCTGGCACCCCCACCTCCGGGTGCTCAGCTGGCCACTGCGGAACAGACAGTCGCCAGGCTGCTGCGGAGGCCGCCCGCCCGGGTGTGGGGGGAGGGGCTGGCACTGCCAGGCTGAGTGCCGCCGGCCTCCCTCTGCCTGCCTGCCCGCCCGCCTGCCCACCTGGGGGTGCTCCCTAGCAGCCTGGCCCCGAGGGGAGGGGGCCTCCATGGGCCCAGCCCGCAGCCGGTCATTCTGTCCTGGGAGCATTTTGCCTTCTGGCTGCTGCTGGCGGTGTCGGTGTCGGCCTGGGGCTGCAGTGATGGGGGCAGGGGAGGAGGAGGAGGGGGAATGGGGACTGGGGGGCCGGTGGCAGGATCTGGCGTGGCATCTGCAATGTTCCTGTTTGCAGCGTGGGGTGCCGGCGGGAGGGGGACTGGGAGGTGCTGCAGGGCAGGGGAGCAGTGTTCTCCGCGCTCTGAACCCCAGACCTTGCCCCCGGGGCAGCCCTGGGCTGTGGGCAGCACCAGCGCCCTCCCTGTTCAGAGGACAGATGTCCCCGGCCCTCGTCAGATGGCTAATGAGCTCTGGCCAGGGATGGGCGGCTGCAGCCTGAGGTCGCGGCCATCGGCGGGCCTGGGAGGGCTGGCTGCTGGGCAGATGCTCACCCTGCTGCCTTCGGTGCGAGGGAAGGCTCCCAGCCCCCCGTGGCTGCCTCCAGGCGCAGTGAGGTCCGGAGACGGGGGTGCATGCAGGGAGATGCTCGGAGCATCCTGTGCAGCATCCCTTCTCCTCAGGCTGAGCCTGTGACTTTGGGGTCCAGAAGTTCCTCCTGGACAGAGGGTTCCGGAGGGCCAGGGCTGTGGCCAGGGCAGGTGGGAGGGAATCCTGGTTATGCTTGCAAGATGGGGAGGTTCCGAGGGAAAGGAGAGGAGGGGGCCGAACCCACAGCCCAGAAATGTGGTCAGACTGACCGGGGTGCAGGAGCTGAGGCACTTTCCCCCGCACAGCTCTGCCTGGGCAGGAGCGGGGAGATAGATGGTCTGGGCGGGTCCAGGTGGGAAACCTGGAGGTGGTGGACAGTCGCCGCCTGGGCAGGCCTGGCGTGCACCCTGAGGACAAGCCCTGCAGATCGGCGAGGCCAGAGCACGCCAGGCAGGAGCAGAGGAAGCCCGGGCATTGCAGGGTCAGTCCCCGCCTGCCTTTCCCAGGCCCCACCTGCCAAGCCCTCCCACCCCGGGTCACTCCAAGACGCCTGGGGGCCCAGGAGGCAGAGCCCTCACCACCTCTATCCCAAGTCCATAGCCTCCCTGGGCTGGCCAGGGCAGTGAAGCCAGCTGGGGTCCTGTCCTAGCCAGCTCTGGGTGCCGAGAGGGGAGCAGGGGTGTGAGCCTGTGGAGTCTCTGATGAGCATAGGTGGGGGTGCGGTGAGCTAGCCTGCTGGGAGCATGGGAGCCCTGACTCTGGAGGTCTCGGTGTGGCCCTTCCGCCCCTGGGTCATAGGAAGCTGGACATCTCAGGTCCATCCAGGCTGGCTTTCCCTGCGCCTCTGCCTGTTTGTGCCAGGCACCCCTCCTCTGAGGAAGAGCCGGTCCCTCCCTCACAGTCTTGCTAGCCTAGCCACCTCTGCAGGTTGTGAACTCCTGGTCACTAGATGCCGAGCAGAAGGCACAGCGGTGAGGGTGCTGTCCGCAGGGTTTCCTGGTCATGCATGTGCTCAGGGACACGCGTGTGCTGCACGGAGGCCCTGGGTGTGACGGTGTAAAGTCGTGTGGGGCTGGCACGGGGGATTGGGTGTCCTGGGACCCAGAGGGATTGGGCATGACATGCAGCGGGTGAGGACACCTATGCTCAGTGACCACATATGTGTGCATACACATTTGCGTGTGAGTAACTATATACATGGCGGGGTGGGGTGAGGTGCATTGTGGGAAAGGGGTGAGCATGGCTGTGTGTGTGGTCAGTGTGCAAAGGGGCATGTCCCAGCAGGCATAGCGGTGTGCACCCCGCACAGCAGCCGGGACAGGGAGGGGTCTCCTGCCTCTGGACTGGGATGTGGGCTGTGCCTCTCTCCCTCCCACACCCAGGCTCTGGACTAGGAGGGGGTCGGGGCTTTCCCCCTCAGTTCCCAGGAATGGGGTCTGGGCTGAGACTAGGGCGGGTCCTGGAAAGCAGGGAGGGCCAAGACCCTGCAATAGCTCTTTCCTCGGTACCTGCCTGGCCTGCTCTAGCCCCACCGGACTGCTCGAGCCGTCCTGAGCGTCCCCCCACCCGCCCGAACCCCACTCTCTGCCCAGTGCTCAGCCCCACCCACCCACCCAAGAGGGAGAGGTTAGCTGTAGGTCCAAGGAGGCCCGTGGCTGAGGATGCCCTCCCAGGAGGCCAGCTCCATGCAAGGGGTCTCTTGCAGGAGGGGTTCAGGCCAGACCTTGGCCATTTGGAGCCGGTGCAGGGTGGAGAGGGGAGGGGCCTCATGGGCCCTGGCTGGGGGTGGTCCCAGGCCCCGGGTCCTGGGCACCTGCAAGGCTGGGGAGGGAGAGCAAGTGAGGAGGGGGGCCTGCCGCTCTACCGAGCCAGCCTGCTCAGGGGCTGCTGAGGCAGGAGGAGCGGTTGCCTGGCACCTCTGCTGTTGCCATGGTGACAACGGAGGTGCTAACTGACTAATGAGTCCCCCTTGGCTGCAAATAACAATACTGTAGCGGTTAATAGGGCTTCGCTGGCAGATCCTTGGGAGGCAGGGGGGGCCAGGTAGGGCCTGGGGCCAGGCTGCCCACCCCCCTGCGGCCCCAGCGGGCATCGGCATCGTCCCTCCCCTCTCTGGTCTGCACCTCACCCTCTACCTCACCCCCTCCATCCAGGATTCGCACCTGCTGGTTTGAGGGGCCGTTGAAGACCCGAGGCAGTACGGTGCCCTCCTCTCCCCGCCCCTCCCTCCTCCCGGTGCTGGTTCAGTTTGGCTCTTGGAGTTTTCGGTGGGAGGTGACTGCCCCACCGGCCTGATGAGGACATCGAGGCGAGTGCCAGGTGCAGGATCCCCTGGCTACAGTGCCTCCTCCCCCCCCACCTCCAATATGTCCCTCTCTGGGTCCTGGGCCTCTGAGCTGGGCTCTCGGTTCCATGTCCCAGGGCTCTGCTGGGCCTGCAGGAGAGGGTGTGGGAGGCCTGGTGGCTGGGGCCTGTCTCAGCCGTGTGAAGAGGTGCAGATTAGAACTCAGACGCTTTCCAAACTGCCCGTGAAGGAATCAAATAGCCACCCCCACACCCTCTCCGCCCCTACAAGCTGGGCGGGGATGTGGTGGAGGGAAGAACTGAAGGAATGAGACCTGGGGCCCTGTCCAGTCTCCTTGGTGTGACCTTGGGCTGGTTCCACCCCTTGCCTGAGCCTCAGCTCCCCATCTTAAAGCAAAGGCAGGGCCTGGCAGGTGGGGTGGGGTGGGGTGGCAGAGACTTGACCCTGAGCCCCCAAGAGGGGGCTTCCACTCAGAGTTCTGCAGTCTCCTTAACCCCCTCCTCCCTCTGTGCACCCCTCAGCCTGAGGGTCTTGGAGACGTGCTGAGGATCCCAGCTACGGATCACCCAGGTTGACCTTTATCCTTGGGTTGCCCCCACCCCGCCCCATCCTGGGATCTGTCTACCAGACCCCAGGCTCCCACCACTGTGCTAGAGCACCAGCTGTCACCACCCCCTTTTGGTGAGCGTGAGACACACCCTGTGGAGAATGGTAATGGCTGCAGAGGCTGGGTGGCGAGCACGCTGTGAGCTGGAGGCCTGGGCTGCGACCTGGGAAGGTGTTGGCAGCAGAGAAGCCGGCAGGGGCAGCTCTGACCCCATCCCCCCCACCCCCCTGTCCAGATTATCAGCTTATGGAGCGATTGGGCCTCTCAGATCAGAGAGGAAGGTTGCGCCGCCGCCTGGGGGAGGGGATGTGGCAGCGAGGGGCGCCGGGGATTGGGAAGATGTGGGGTCCAGAGAGGCGAGGGGAGGTAACAGAAACCCCAGGCGTGTGCCAGCCATGGAGCAGGTCTGTCAGAGCTAGCAGAGGGGTGCCGATGCCCCCTCCCCAGAGGAAGGCTCCGGCCAGCCTCCTGGGTGCTGCGGTCACACACTGGCCTCTCCAGGGCTGCTGCTGACTGGCCACCTCTCCCTGCAGGTCTGGTACCATGCCCGGTCACTCCGAACCTTAGGCCACCCCTGGGCCATCGGAGCAGCCCCTGCTAACTTCAGGGGGCAACCCCCCTCCCCCACTGCCCACTGCCCGCCATGGCCGGGGACCGGCTCCCCAGGAAGGTGATGGATGCCAGGAAGCTGGCCAGCCTGCTGCGGGGCGGGCCCGGCGGGCCCCTGGTCATCGACAGCCGCTCCTTCGTGGAGTACAACCGCTGGCACGTGCTCAGCTCCGTCAACATCTGCTGCTCCAAGCTGGTGAAGCGGCGGCTGCAGCAGGGCAAGGTGACCATCGCCGAGCTCATCCAGCCCGCCGCCGCCGGGCGCAGCCAGGTACCAGCGCGTCCGGTCCCGCTGCCCGCCTCCCCCCGCACCCCCACCCCCGGCTCCTGTCACCCCAGGTGCAAGGCGCAGCTCCTCAGCCAGGTGCACAGGGCATGTCTGGGGCAGCCGCCCCCACCCTGCCCTTGAACCCACATCGGGCTTCTCCCGGGGTCAAAATGCTCCAAGCCACCCACTCCCGGGCTGCTGCCTCCTGCAGCCTCACCCCCAGGGCGGCGCTCTCACTGACCCCATCGCCCCTCACCGGCCTTCCCAGAGCCTCCCACCCTGTCTGATCCTCACTCAGCCTCGCAGGGAGCTTTTCTCTCTCCCAGACAAGGCCGTGTCCCAGCATGGCCCAGCATGGCCCAGACAGGGGTGCTGAGTGGGTGAGCAAGATGTGACCGGGCACTGGAAGGCAGGCAGCAAGGGGCAGAGGATCAGGATGGCAGCTGGGTCAGGTCCATCCTCGGGTGGCTGCGAGGACTCAGAGGAGGAATGGGGCGTGCAGTCTGCGTCCCCAGCCCTCCCCCGCCGCCCCCCCCCCCCCCCGGTTCTTTCCCCTCTTGAGTCCTCAGTGACCCAGAATTCTCTCTGTGGCTCCCCAAGAACATCAGGTCACTTGCAATGGACAGTCCTGCCTCTGCTCCCAGTAGCATCAAGTTCCACAGACAATGGAGCCAGTGGCCTGAGGAGGCAGTGGCACTTCTCAGGGGGTGGGGGTGGGGGTGACATGCCAGCAGCCTGGGGAGCTGTGGGGAGCTCTCGGCCACAGGCCCTGCCCCCTTGCACAGCCGGTAGTGAGAGGACGCAGGTGAAAGCCCCCACTCCAGGGGCCGGCCCAGACGGAGTCCCTGCAGCCTCCGTGAGGGGAATCCGGTCATTAATCACCCCCAGCGAGGACTCCCTGCCGGAGTGCAACCCCATTGGCTGCCGGTGACATCATCGGGCTGGGGTTGGCAGCTCTGCTGGCTTAAGGGCTGAGCGCTTGGGTGGCGGGGGCATCAGCCTTTCTCCAAAGCAAAAGCTACTCAACATCTGGCCCCCAGGCTGGGCACTGCGAGGGGGAGGAGGGCAGGTGGGGCTCAGCCTCCAGCTGCTGCCTCCGGGATTGGGGGCTTTTACTGCAGCCCTGTCTCCCCTTAGCTGGGTGGGGGTGCAGGGAGAGGAGAGCCAGACCCGAAGGTGCCCTGCCTGCAGACCCCCAAAATGTACCTCCCCAGGACTCTGAGGAAGGTTCCCTTCCTCTTGGCCAGCGTGGGGCCGGCCCAGGCCCTGGCTGTGCCATCCTGTCACCCTGAGCCTGCAGGTGTGCCTGCTGGGACCTGCCACGGCCTCCTGCTGTCTCTTCCCCGTGGGCCTGGCCCACAGCTGACACCCTTCATGCGTGTACGGCTGGCAAAGGGACCAGGGTCCCCTCTCTGCCTGCTCTGAGGGCTGCCTGTGTGGCTATGGGTATTGACACCTGTTCAAGTGTATGGTGGGTGATAGGGTGGTCGGGTGCCTGCCCTTCCCTCAAGGCAGCAAGGTGGCAGCAGACCCTCCCTCTCTTCCTGCCGGTGCCTTGACCTCTGCCCTCTGCTCCCGACCCCAGGCAGAGGCCGAGGAGCCCCAGGACGTGGTTGTCTATGACCAGAGCACCCGGGATGCCAGCGTGCTGGCTGCAGACAGCTTCCTCTCCATTCTGCTCAGCAAGCTGGACGGCTGCTTCGACAGCGTGGCCATCCTCACCGGTGAGCTCCCGGGCCTGGAGGGATCAGGACGCCGCTCCCTGGGCCTCTCTCGCCTTATCTGCTTGGCTGAGGGGTGGAAGGGGGGTGGGCAGGGGCATCCAGGAGCTGGGGTTCCAGATGAACCCACCCCTCTTTTTCTCTCTGAGCCCACAGATCAGCGTTGGCTGGGGCTGTGTTCTGTAGTTCTTGGGGCCCCACCATCCCTTCCCCTGGGCCCCCACACTAGTGGGGCCCCCTCCACTAGCAGGTGGAGAGGTGAACAGAAGGAAAACCCCAAAAACCTTTGGTGGAGGGAGTGGGGGAGAAATCTAGGCAAAGATGTGGGTGGCTCGGCTGGCAGCCCCCCGTCCCCCCCAGCAACTATCCCAAAGGAGGGAATCGTAGGCCTCAGCCTCTAGGACCCCAGTCTGAGCAGAACTGGTCTCCCATTGGGGGGGCCCTTGAGGCTGCAGCTTCCCCCCACCCCCCCCACAGGATGCCTGGCAACAGCCCCTGGAGCCGGCCCTCTGCCTCGTGGTCCTCAGAGGTCCCCATGGTTTCCTGTGTCCCAAAGCAGCCAGGCCAGTCTGGAGGCTGGGAAGCCCCCTGCACTCACACGCACACACACACTCACACGCTCACACACTCACACACACACACACACTCACACACACACACACCAGAGACAGACACACACACACGCACACTCACACATACATACACACCATGGTTCTACTGGCTCCTTCCTCCTGAGGCAGCGGTTCCCAACCTGTGGGTCTCGACCCCTTTGGGAGCCGAACAACACTTTCACAGGGGTCACCTAAGACCATTGGAAAGCACAGATACGATTCATAACAGTTGCAAAATGACAGTGATGAAGTAGCAACAAAAATAATGGTATGGTTGGGGGTCACCACCACATGAGGAGCTGTGTTAAAGGGTCACAGCTTCAGAAAGGTTGAGAACCACTGTCCTGAGGCAGCTCTGTAGAATCCACCTCCCGAGACTCTGGGAAGGGTGGGGCTGGCCTGTCCCGGGAAGGTGCACCTTGCCTGCCCACCGGCTTTTCCGGGTGCTCCCGCCCTGCCCGGCGTGTGCCAGGGGTCTGGAGGCAGGTGGAGTGGGAGGTATGGAGGGTGTCGCCCACCCTCATTTAGCAACAGAACATGTGTCTGCTTCTTCAGCACACCTGCCCTGAGCAGCAGCCACGAGAGGCACCGGCCGGGGGGTCGGGTGGGTGCCAGGCTGCGGCATCGGGCAGCAGCTGCCCTGGGGCCTGTGTGGCAGAGGGGCGGTGGACTAGGGGGAGGGCATCCGGGCAGGGCTGGCGCCCTCCCGGTCCGATGCCCAGAGGCAGCACAGACGTTCAGCACAGCCTGCGAGGGAGGCTGGGGGCAGCCCGCTGGCTGCTTTTGCGCGGTTGCTCAGGCAGGAGGTGCCAGGTGAGCCTGTGGGGTGGCTGAGCATGGTGCCCAGGCGTGAGGGCTGCTCTCTCTCCTGTGTCTGTTGCAGGTCCAGTGCCCTGCACAGTGGGGTCTCCATGCAGCGGGTCTGCCTCTGTGCCTGGCTCTGGGAGGCTGGTGTGTGTTCCACCTCCAGTGTCCCCCGCTCATCTGGGTGGGAGGTGGGGTTTGGGTCTGTATGGAACCAGAAGCCACAGAAAAGCAGACCCTCTGAAGGCACCGCCAGCTGAGTGGGTGGGGACTGGAGGGGAGAGAGGTCAAAGGTCTGGGCTGCGTGCAGGTGTCCTGGGAGCCGGGAATCCACCCAGGGCCCAGCCAGGACCTGGCAGTGTGTGTGCACATGCCCCTAGCACGAATGGGAAGAGGGTCCCCGAGCTGCTTGGGGGACGTAGGGGTGGGAGTGGGCAGAGCCTCTAGTGGTTTGTCTCCCGCCAGGGGGCTGGGACCCTCACCCCGCACTTGTCAGGGCAGGCCTGAGCTAGGATGCACCAGGAGGGCTCACCGGGACCTGGCTGCGCCCCCTGGCCCTCTCTTCCCGCTCTCGCTGCCCCACCCTGCAAGGTTAGAGTATTTGCCCCATTTCTCTGAGAGCCATGACCCTCGTGGTAAAAGGAGGGCTCATAGGGACCCCAAGTCAGGACCCACCTGAAGGCAAGCAGTGAGAATAGGAAGGACAGGCTGAGGGGGGACGAGGGGAACCCACACAGGTGGAGGTTGGAAGAGGCCAGAACACTGACCCCTGGGCACAGGGATGAAGGGCGCTGAGTAGCACCAGGAAGAGGACAGCACGCTGGAGGGAGTCGTGGGGTTAGGTGCATTGGGGTGCGAGAATCGAATCGGCTGCTGGGACCCCAGTTCTCCATCCCCCAACCCCACCCCACTGGGTTGTGACGTTGGGGGGTGCGGTAAGGGAGGGAGCCTGGCCCTTTAAGCAGCAGCGGCCTGGCCCAGCACCGATGGCCACTCCTGCGGAATGCGGGCTGGGGATGCCACCGCCTGACGGGTGCGCCCCCGCGCCTGGCTCCACGCCTGGCCTGGCGCATGGCGGCCTGGGACCCTGTCTGGAGACCCAGGCAGAAGCAGCCACAGCGAGAAGAGTGGGTGAGGACCCCACCCGGGAGGGCAGTGGGGACGGTGTGGGGGCTGGAGCGCCGAGGCAGAGGCGGTGGGTGGGGCGTTTGTTAGAGTTCAGGACTGCATTGTGAGGGAGCAGGGGTGGCTGGGAAGGAGGGGTCCCTCCTGCAGGAAGTGGCTGTCAAGAAGGTAGTAGGCAGGGGGCCTTCCCAAGTCTGGGAGTGTGGAGACCTACAGAGGGTCCAGGTCAGCCGCCACTGCTCCATTCCCCAGAGCTGGGCATCCCTGACCTGGCATCTCGGGGGTTCATAGGGGACACCCCACGCCAGTTGACTCTAGCCAGGTGGGTCGTGGAGGTCTTACTTGAGGAATTGCAGCAAAGACTGGCAGGCTGTGCACTGTGCAGACTTTCCTTGGGAGAGGATGCTCCTGGTGGACCCCTCCCCCTTGGACCAGGGGTCCCCCTGGCTCTGGGTGATGAGCCGGAGCCGACCCCCAGGACCCAGCTCAGCCTCCTCTCCTGGGAACCCAAGGCTGGCACCTCCACTTTCTAGCCTGGAGGTCCCCCAGGCCCCCCAAGCCATGCCACGTCATTAAGGGCACAGGGGCACTCTGCTTGGGGATTGCACAGGCTGGGCTCTGAGCGGGGCCGGGTGAAGGCCCTCAGGTGTCTCTCTGCCCCTGGGATCAGCCAGATTTTCCACAGACCAGGGCGGGAGACCACCCCTCACTCTGCTGCCTCCTCCGGCTGGAGCGGGTAGGCCTCGGCCCCATGGTCTCCTGGGATGGACTGGTCCACTGAGACCAGAAATAGCAGCCTGCTGGGCGGGGAGCCGGGCAGGTGCCAGGGGGCTTGTGTCTTCCCAGAAGCGCCGTCTGCCCCAGGGTGCCACCTGGCAGGCCCTCCTCATTCTACCAAGAGCTGGTGGCCACAGGGCAACCAGCCAGGCTGGTACGAGCACAGAGTCCATTCTCCGCGTGCCGTTGCCATCAGCGTCTGAGCCTCCCAACCTGGCCGTGTGGTGCGTAGGGTGAGAACAGCTCTGCCCAGGTCACGCCCTGGGTCAGGGGTCACCCCCGGGAAGAACCTCACCAGGCCATTCTGGCCAGTGGCGGACTCCCTCCTCTGACCCTTGGCCCGGGACTCAGATGTGCCGTGCAGGACGGTGGCAGCCCACGTGCCAGCCACATGCAGTCTGTGTGCCCGCCGCCTACCCTGCGCGCTCCCCGTCCCTCCCCAGGGTGCCCGGCTCCTGGGTCTGTGCTGGTGGAAGGAAGCCACAACTGGAGCACAGATGCCCCTGCCGGCTGTGCCAATTCCAGTGGGTGATGTCATGCCCAGGAGGCGGGGAGGGCCCCCTCGGAAGCTCTTGCCTCCTGGTCCTGGCACCCACGCCTGGCCTGGGGCTCCCAGCCAGAGATGGAGGCAGGGCGGTATTGCATCAGCCCGAGGGGGCGGGGTGGGGAGAGGTGGAAGGCCCAGCCTGGCCCGGCCACAGGTATTGGAGGAGCTGCGTGATTCACCCCCTCCGCCCGGGAGCCCGCCCCTGCCTGGGCCCTCGCGTGCCGTGCTGACCTCCGCCTCGACCCCACGTTTTACGGGCATCGCGGTGGCGTCCCCGGTGGGGCTAGCCACTGACTAGCATTTGGAGGAATGTGGGCGGGCTGGGCGGGGGCTGTAGGTGCACAGCAGGAGCTCAAGCTGCAGGGTGGGAGTGGGGAGATGCCTCCAGCACCCAGCGCTGAGACCGGGGCTCAAGCCGGAGGGTCGGCGGCTGTGGGGCCAGGGTGGGTGTGGCTGGGAGACCATGGGCACCAGTGCCCTGGGCTCTCTCCTGCCTCCTCAGCCGGCAGCCTGCCTGACCGTCTCCTCGCTCCTCCTCCCGCAGGGGGTTTCGCCACCTTCTCCTCCTGCTTCCCCGGCCTCTGTGAGGGCAAGCCGGCTGCCCTGCTGCCCGTGAGTCTCTCCCAGCCCTGCCTGCCCGTGCCCAGTGTGGGCCTGACCCGCATCCTGCCTCACCTCTACCTGGGCTCCCAGAAGGATGTCCTGAACAAGGTGTGTGCACAGGCCCGGGGGGGGGGGGGGGGGGGGGGGGGGGGGGGAGGAGCTGAAGGCCCATGGGAGGCGGGGGGATGGAGGAGCGCAGGATGGGGTTCCTGGACGGCCCCAGAGGTAGCAGCAGCAGGACGAGAGCCGGGCTGGAGGAAGTAGTGCCCTGCCCCCTCAGCGGCAGAGCCCACATGCCGAACCGCTGATGTCACCGGGCCTCGGGCCAGCGCTGAAAGAATCCCGTGTTTTAAAAATGGTGACGGGGGAAGAGGGTAAAGCCACCGCCCAGGCTGCCCTGAAATTCCTGGGAGCCTGGCAGGCTGTGGGCGGGGCTGGCAGAGGCCGGCGGGCTCCCCTCCCGGGTGGAAATGGGTGGGGCTTCATCCCCGAGGTGACTTCTTCTTTTTTTTTAAATATATTTTATTGATTTTTCACAGAGAGGAAGGGAGAGGGAGAGAGAGTCAGAAACATCGATGAGAGAGAAACAGCGATCAGCCGCCTCCTGCACGCCCCCTATTGGGGATGTGCCCGCCACCAAGGCACACGCCCCCGCCTGGAATGGAACCCAGGACCCCTCAGTCCGCAGGCCAACGCTCTATCCATCCACTGAGCCACACCGGTTTCGGCCCCGCGGCGACGTCTGAGGCGCTGGGATCTGGGCGCCCCAGGTCCTGCCAGCTGCACCCCCTTCCGACCTGCCCCCCTTACTATCTCCCCTGCCTCTCTCCCTCCAGGATCTGATGACCCAAAACGGAATAAGCTACGTCCTCAACGCCAGCAGCTCCTGCCCCAAGCCCGACTTCATCTGCGAGAGCCGCTTCCTGCGCATCCCCATCAACGACAACTACTGCGAAAAGTTGCTGCCCTGGCTAGACAAGTCCATCGAGTTCATCGGTGAGGGAGGCGGGCAGAGGGGGGAGGAGGCGGGCAGAGGGGGGAGGGAGGCGGGCAGAGGGGCGGCGGGGGGAGGAGGTAGGCAGAGGGGGGAGGGAGGCGGGCAGAGGGGGGAGGGAGGCGGGCAGAGGGGTGAGGAAGGCGGGAAGAGGGGAGGCGGGGCGGGGGGGCGGCTCCCTGCGAGGCGGCTGCGGTTATTAGGTTATTAGCGGCAGGGCGGTCGCTGACCCTTACCTGTGTGGGGGGAGGAGGGAAGGACTGGCCACTCCTGCCCTCATCTGGTCCCCATCCCTCCCCGCTTCCCCCAGATAAAGCCAAGCTGTCCAGCTGCCAAGTCATCGTCCACTGTCTGGCCGGCATCTCCCGCTCTGCCACCATCGCCATCGCCTACATCATGAAGACCATGGGCATGTCCTCCGACGACGCCTACAGGTAGCCGGGCGTCCCTCTGCGGCTGGAAACCGCCTCCCCTCTCCGCGCCCACTAGCCTCGGAGCGGCCCAGGGTTCGGGGCGGGGCCCGCGGGCTGGGGAGAGGGAGGGGGGGGGGAGGGAGGCCTGAGTCAGCCCCAGCACATGGTGGGGGGTGGTCTGATAGCGAGGGGCTGTGTGTGCCAGCGGGTGGGGCCGGGGGGAGGTGGGGGCCCAGCCCGCCCGTGCCCATCCGTCCGGCCGCCTCTCGCCCCAGGTTCGTGAAGGACCGGCGCCCCTCCATCTCCCCCAACTTCAACTTCCTGGGCCAGCTGCTGGAGTATGAGCGGAGCCTGAAGCTGCTGGCTGCCCTACAAGGCAACGGGCCGCCAGAGCACCTCCCGGGCCCCCCCGCGCCCCTGCCGCCACTGCCACCACCTACCTCAGAGAGCGCCGGCCCGGCCAGGGAGGGCCCTCGGGGCGCCGGCCGGGAGCCCCCCGCGCCGGCCGCGGCCCCCGCCACCAGCGTGCTGCAGCAGGGGCTGTGCAGCCTGCACCTCTCCTCCGACCGCCTGCAGGACACCAGCCGCCTCAAGCGCTCCTTCTCGCTGGACATCAAGTCGGCCTACACCCCCAGCCGGCGGCCCGACGACCCCGGGGCGCCCGACCCCGGCGAGGCCCCCAAGCTCTGCAAGCTGGACAGCCCCTCGGGGGTCCTGGGCCTGCCCTCGCCCAGCCCGGACAGCCCGGACGCCAGCACCGCGCCCGAGTCGCGCCCTCGGCCCCGCCGTCGCCACCGACCTCCAGCTGGCTCCCCCGCCCGCTCCCCCGCCCATGGCCTCGGCCTGAATTTCGGGGACACCACCGCCCGGCAGACTCCACGGCACGGCCTCTCGGCTCTGTCAGCGCCCGGGCTGCCCGGCCCCGGCCAGCCGGCCGGCCCTGGGGGCTGGGCACCGCCCCTGGACTCGCCAGGCACCCCTTCGCCAGACGGGCTCTGGTGCTTCAGCCCCCCCGAGGGTGCCCAGGGGGTGCAGCTTTCGCCCCTCGGCCTGTCGGGCCCCGGGCAGGGCCCGGGCGGCGGCGATCTGCGACGGCGGGAGGCGGCCGAGTCCCGGGACGCGCGGACCAGCTGGCCCGAGGAGCCGGCCCCCGAGACGCAGTTTAAGCGTCGAAGCTGCCAGATGGAGTTCGAGGAGGGCATGGTGGAGGGGCGCGCCCGCGGCGAGGAGCTGGCCGCCCTGGGCAAGCAGGCCAGCTTCTCGGGCAGCGTGGAGGTCATCGAGGTGTCCTGACGGCGGCCCCTCCTCCGTGGGGACCCGGTGCCCCCCACCCCACCCCGAGCCCTGCGCTGCCCCCGGCTGGGCCGCCCGCTCCAGATGTATATTCTATACCGCGCAGAGAAAGGTAAACGGTTTTACTGCGATTTTTATCGAGGAGTAAAATATTTCGGTTTTTTTTTATTTATTGAAGTCTGTTCGTTCTGGCAAGCGCGTCGGCCAGTGGCCGAGGGTGGTCCTCCGAGCTCTATTTTTTAGTCTGGGGATTTAAACGGAGACACGTTTCTAAGCAATACGAGGCCACCCTTCTTCCGTCGCAAGCCGGGTGCCAGCCCCGCCCTGAGGACACACTGCTGACCCTTGCAAAGAGGCTGCCGAGCTTTCGTGCACTTTTTACTTAAGAAAAAAGGGGAAAAAAAGGAAAAAAAAGAAAAAACCTTGCCACAAACTGAGCCGCAGAAACTCCCGCCTGCCCTCCGCCCGCCCCTGTCCTCACCCCCCACCTCCTTTCTCGGGCTGCGCACCAAAGCCATAGGAGGTATGGTCCACCAGTCCCTGCCACCCCCCTGCCAGCTCCAGGCACAGTGTGTGGGTGCCAATGAGGGCACCTCCACCACCCGTGTCCCCCAGGCCTGTGCCTGGCAGGGGGCTGGGGTATATAGAACAGGGTAGGATTGGTGAAGGAGGAGGCTCTTGAGTGTCAGAGTCGGGGGGAGAGGAGGGTCCGGAAGCAGGGATGGAGGTGGAGTGCCCCCCACCCCTGCCTGCCTGAGCCAGGCCCCCTTTCAGGGGCTCAGCAAGGCTGCTTGCTCAGAGGGTGCCTCCCTCCCCTCTGCTCTGGGAGTGTCCCTGAGCACCCTCTGGCGTGGCTGGCGGGAGGAGCTGAGCTCTCCGGCCGGCCGTGCTGGCTGCACTGGTCAAAGAGCCGATGAGTTTAGGGTCTTATTTGGGACTCTGCCTCCCCCAGCCCGCCCCCACCCAGACTCGGAAGTCAGGTGCACTGCAGGCAAGGGGCTGCATGGAGCAGCCACCTTGCCCAGGGAGGGCCGTGAGCACCTGTCCGACCCCCTGCTCGCAGGGTGGGGGCCTTTGGCGAGACAGGACGTGTCTCCCAAGCCGACCCCACCCTCAGAGGGGCCTCGGAAGAGAGAAGCCCCCTGCACACCCCTTTCCCGGAGAGCTCTCCCCTCCGCAGCCCCCCCGTATCTTCCAGGTGGCACCCAGGTGGCCTTGGGCCCCGTGGGGCTGGCCTGGGAGCGAGGGCAGGAGAAAAGGCCCAGCCACCCCGGCCCCACGTCCCCTGGGGTGATGGGGACCTAAGAGTTTTAGAGTAGATGTTCCCCTGGACCTCAGAAGTCCTGGGGCCAGGATGTGGAGCTGCCCCCAGGGACGCTGGCAGGAGGGGTGGCCCCGGCAGGACTGAGTCCCACCCCAGCTGCCCCTCTGGCTGTTTCTCTTTGTTCTCCTTTGGACCCACAGCCCCCCGTGTCCCTGTCCTGCCTCCTTTAAGCAGAAGTCCTGTTCCTGCTCTCTGTCCCCGGTCCCGTTTCCCCACCACCCCGAGAAATAAGCTATCATTGTTGTATTTGCAATCTATGGATTAGAGGTTTAAGTATTTATTAATATTGGTTAATTATTATTATTATTATTATTATT
>JAAGEH010002095.1:41643-54047 GCA_011751065.1 Lasiurus cinereus
CTACTGAACCAAACCGGCCAGGGCTGTATTATTTGTTCTTTATGGACCTGGTAGAATTCACCCTTAAAGCTACCTACACCTAACATTTCCTTGTAGAAAGGTTTTTAATTATATAAATTCAAGTTGTTAATTCCTTCTTGTATCGGTTTTGGTAACTTGTGTTTGTGCAACAAGTTGTCTGTTTCATCTACATTTTCCCTTGGCATAAAGCTGTTCACTATAGTCCTTGTGGGGTCTGTATGATGGCTTGCATTTCTGATACCGGGTGTATCTCCCCCTTTTCTATCAGTCTAGCTGGATAATTTACCAGTTTTTTAAAACTTTTCAAAGGTAACTGTATTTAATTCTTTATTTGTTCATTTCCTGTGACAGGTTTTTACCATCTTTATTTCCTTCTACTTTCTTTGGGTTTAATATGTACTTTTTTTTTTCTAGTTTCTTTTTTCTTTTAATTTAATAAATCTTTATTGTTCAGTTTATTACAATTGTTTCTTTCCTCCCACCCCCCCACCCCACAGATCCCCTCCACCCGGTTCCCAACTCACCCTCTGCCCTTACCTTCCATCCCACTGTCCTCATCCATAGGTGTACGATTTTTGTCCAGTCTCTTCCCACACCTCCCTCACCCCTTTCCCCCTGAGAATGGTCAGTCCACTCCCTTTCTATGCCCCTGATTCTAGTATATTCACCAGTTTGTTCTGTTCATCAGATTTTTAATTCACTTGATTTTTAGATTCATTTGATAGATAATGTATTTGTTGTTCATAATTTTTATCTTTACCTTTTTCTTCTTCTTCTTCCTCTTCTTAAAGAGTACCTTTCAGCATTTCATATAATACTGGTTTGGAGTTGATGAACTCCTTTAGCTTTTTCTTATCTGTGAAGCTCTTTATATGACCTTCATTTCTGAATGATAGCTTTTCTGGGTAGAGTGATCTTGGTTGTAGGTTCTTGCTATTCATCACTTTGAATATTTCTTGCCACTCTCTGCATGCACTTGTGTGCGCGCACCTCCAGACCTCTGCCTCTTGCGGCTCTCCTGAGTTTCTGTGTGCTTTTCCTGACATTCCAGATCCCCCTCTGTCTGAGTCTGGTTCCCCAGAGTCTTACCTGGAACTGGATTCAGTGCAGTCTGGAGCTTCCGTATCCCTCCCACTAGAGCAGTGGTTCTCAACCTTTCTAATGCCTTAACCCTTTAATACAGTTCCTCATGTTGTGGTGACCCCCAACCATACTTCATAACTGTAATTTTGCTACTGTTATGAATTATAATGTAAATACCTGTGTTTTCTGATGGTCTTAGGCGACCCCTGTGAAAGTGTCATTCGACCCCCAAAGGGGTCGCGACCCACAGGTTGAGAACCACTGCACTAGAGGGACGCCAGCCAGGCACTCAGCCCCCATCCTTTCCGCACACGTGTCTCCGTACCTCAGCCTTTTGCAGCTCCTCTGATTCTCTGTGTGCTTCTCTCTTTCCTTCTAGTTGTAGAATTTCCACTCAGCCAGCTTTCCTGTGATTCTGGATGATGTCCGTTCTGTCTTTTAGTTGTAGTTTTGAAATTGTTGTGCGAGGTAGCAGTTTAGGTGTTTACCTATGCCGCCATCTTGGTTTCTCCTTTTTTTCTAGTTGCTTAAGGTGGACATATAGATTATTGATTTTAAGCCCTCACTTTTAACATAATCATTTATGGTTATAAATGTTCCCCAAGCCCAACTTTAGCTGCATTGTACAAATTTTTTTTAAATTCTCACTTAATGTATATGTTTATTTATTTCATTGATTTTAGAGAAAAAAACATCACTGTGATAGAGAAACATTTGATCAGTTGCCTCCTGCATGCGCCTTGACTGGGGATCGAACCCAAAACCTTTTGGTGTAAGGGTCCACACTCCAGCCAACTGAGCCCACTGCCCAGGGCTTCTACCAATTTATATTATTACCTTTGTTGTAATCTCTTTGCATTGTTTAATCTGCTGTGAGGTCTATCCATAAAATACATTCCAGGAATTGTGATCTTCAGTTCTGAAACTTCCTCCTTGTATTTCTGTAATTTCTGTATCTTTTTGAGAACCCTCGTCTTTTCAGTCCATTGTATTCGCCCTTTAAGTCCTTGAATAGACTTACTTTTGTTATTTTATGTCATTTTTGCCTTCAGCATTTTGCTGGGCCTGGGTCTGTTTCTGTCTCCTGTTATGGCTGCATTTTTCTGTGTCCGCACCTGATAGGCACATTCTTGTTGTGTTAGCTGTAGGGTGGCGGTGCTATTGAAGGTCCTCAGATGAGGAGCGTGATGGTGGTTCCAGCAGGCTGTTCACTTGCTGTTGGTTCAGCCAAAGCTTTCTGAGGGCCGGTCTAGAGATACCCTTCTTCTGGGGCTGCTGCACATCTGCTCCCCCTGCTGAGCCTGCAGTGGGGCCCTGGGCGGGAGCGTGCTGTCTTCCTGCCCTCACGGACCTCTGGACGGCTGCTTGAGCGCCTGGCTCCTTAGACCTGTTGTTTGGAGGCTCTGTACACCCTCTGCCAGAGGGTTGGCCCGAGGGTTGGGTGGCTCTGGCTACAGGGGCACAGTCTCTTGATGGGGCAACTCCGTCCTGTTCGCAGCCCCAGCTGTGCGCCAGCATCTGCCAGTTGCTTTGTATATTTCGCCGTTTGCAGTTGGTGATGGGGGTGATCTGGGCCTGTGTCTGTTGCTCCATCATCGCACAAGTGGGAATGAGAGTCCCTCTCAACCTCGTGCTCCCCACGTGTGCCTTTGAGTTTCTGGAAGCTCCCCCACTGTTCAGGAGCTCTCGCTCCCGATCCTCAGAGCTCTCGTGCCTCTGTTTAAATCTCTCTGATGTCACTGTATTTTTGCGCTTCTCTGATGTCTGGGGCTGGTTACAGACGAGCCCGGAGGAGGCCGCAGTGGTCCGTGGGTGGGGCACCAGAGTAGGGTCGTTGGAAGGGACTTGTGTGCAGCGTGATCTGCACGCCGACGCCGTGTCGCTGGGACTGAGGTGGACAGGCGTGCACACGGCTCTTTGCTGGCAGTGGAGAAGCCCGCACAGGCTCGGGCTGTTTTCTCCAGGGAAGGAGCCAGGTGGAGGTGGCTGGCTGTAGGACAGGGTGGGTATGGGACACGGTGAGCCTAGAAGCAGTTACCCCAGCTGCCCGGTGCTGTGGCTGGCCCGTTGATGTCTGTCCTCGGACCACCTGGGTGGCTGTGGGGCCAGAGGGGCCTTTTGCCCTGGTCCCCGTGGGGTCCCCAGGGCAGAGGCAGCCTTTCTGCACTGCCTGTTGTTCTGTCCTCACGTGGCTTTGGAGTTACCACAGCGCCCAGCTGGGTTGAACCTGGGCAGGTGAGAAGACGGGAGGGGCCCTTTGTGGGATGCGGCCTTGAGGAGGGAGAAGTTGGGGTGGGGGGATGTGAGCATGGGGCTCCTTGCTCGGTGGGCCTCAGTGATCTTTGTGGACTGCCATCTGTCTCTGCCCCTGTGGTCAACCATTCGGGCTTTCGGTGCTTCCTGCTCTCCCACCTGCAGGCAGCTGTCAGGAAGGGTGTGGCCGCATGGCCTCTCCCCCCACTGGAAGGCCCTGGGCAGCTCTCGCCTGGTCTGGAAGCCCCAAAGCCTGCCAGCCCGGTCTCCCTCCTGCCTCGGGCTGTGCCGCTCTGCAGGTGACAGCCTGTGTCTGCTGCCGCACAGGCTGGGCTCGGGGTGCCGTCAGCCACAGGAGGTCAGGGCAGAGCGCCGCCTGCTCTCCGAAGAGCTCTCCCAGCTGGGTCAGAAGGGCCTCGAGGTGCCAGGGCCCGGCTGACGTGTTCTTCCCTGGGGCTCTGCCCTCCCCATACAGCACCGCCCGCAAGGCGCCACTTTGAAAAGTCGACTGAGACACGCCCTCATCTAACCAGGCGGGCTAGCCTGGCCTGTGAAAGGAGCAGCTGTGTGTCTGCCAGGGCAGGGCCCTCCTTTCCCCCGCGCGTCCCCATTGGCTGGTGTCGCCTGCTCCCAGGCAGACTGCCCAGGCACCAACGTCGCTCCCACTTCCCTCTGCACCTCCGCGCCGCCCCAGCATGCTGGGGGACCACAGCAGCCTCCCCGCAGACCGGGCTCTGCTCAGCCAGACCCCCAAGACTGGACTCAGCTGCAAAATGGTGCTTCAGGCTGTCGGCAGAGTGCTCAGGTGAACGCTGGGCACCGGGTGCTGGTCAGACGACCCCTGGTCCCCGCCCTGGGTCAGGCTGCAGTTGTCTGCTGCCCCCGGGACGTGGTCAGGGGCGTTGTTTGCAGTGGGTTCCCCTAAATGCCTGCCTCCTGCTGCGCGGGGGCGGGAGTCTGCCCCTGCAAGGAAGGGGCGCCTGCATCTGGGAGGTGAGAAGGGCCTGCTGGCCACTCTTTCCAGCCACAGCAGTCCTGCCTCGTCCCCTCCGATCCTGCGGACAGGCCTTCGCCACGGGCATGCTGTCTCCAGGCGGGTGATTGGAGCCTGTCCACGGGGAGCTGTATTTGGGAAACTGACCTAGGCCGTGGCTGGCTGGCCACGGTCATTTGCACCTCTTCTACTGCAGGGCCTCCGGTGCCCCACATGGGCGGCACGTTTCCCGGCCCAGTGTGAGTGTGCCTGTGTGTGTGTGTGTGTGTGTGTGCATGGGGGGGCTGGAGGGCCACGGCTTAGCCCTGGATGGGAGCAGAGAGCCCCTTGGGGGTCAGGGACGGTGCTGGAGGGGCCCTGGGGGTAAGGAGCATCTGTCCTTTGAAAGGTGTCACAGTTGAGCTCCAGCCTGCTTTCCTTCGGGTGATGGTAGTGGGTCCTCTGTCAAGTGGAAGTGTCTCGCTTTCCCAGTTCTGTCTGCAGCTGAGTGAGTAGCAGGCCATGGTGGGGGTCTGGGCGTGGGCCAAGCCTGCTGGGTGGTTCAGTGGAGTGACTACTGAGTTCCAGAACCTGTGAGGTCTGTGCCTCCGGCCGTCTCTGGCACTTCTAGTGTCCACCTCCCCCTGCTGCAGCAGGCCAGCTCACCGGGGGATTTGGACTTGGAAACGGGAGCGAGTGGCGGCACGCTCCAGGTCCTGGGTTCCCATCCGGAAAACAACTGCCTTGGACAGCGCAGGCGACCACGTGTGTGCACGCCTGTGTGCAGTGTGGGTGTGTGCACACCAGTGTGCACGATGGAAAAGGGCTGGCCATGGAAATGGCCCCAGCCCCACGGAAGACAGGGCAGAACCCGTGGTCTGAGCTGCGCGCGGGACCCCAGAGGTCCCGGTGAGCTCTCTCGGGGCCGGGACTGAGGCCGTGCTCGCGGGGCCTGGGGCGGCTCCAGGCGAGGGTGACACCTGGGCTCGGTGTGGAAGGAAGAGCCGAGCGTCAGGGGAACCTGTGGCCACAGCACAGTGGCCACGCGATGGCTGCGATTTGGGGCCAGCGGCGTGCGCAGCCTCTGCCCTACCTTTCTGTGGCTGCCTGCGGGCAGTCTCCCTCCTGGTGGGGCATGAGCTTATGAAAGCCCTCTTTGTTTGGGGTGCTGACTGCGGGCAGTCAAACCAGGAGAAATAGTCTGGCCTCTGCAGCCTGTGGAGGTCTCACTGTGGACGAGACCGGACAGGGGTCCCATGGCATCTCCCAGGCTCTGTGCCCGTTGGGGTGCAGTGGCGCTAGGCTAGTTGGAACCTCAGAGAACAGTCAGGCCGGGAAGCTGCAAGGTTCAGGCCAGTTCAGGCCCCACCCCACGCCCCTGCATCAAAAACTTGGGGGTGAGGTGTCCCTGGAAGGTGGAGAGCCCCAGTGCCAGCGCCCCCTGCATGTCTGTGCCCGGCCATCAGGGGTGGCGAGTTAACCCCATAGCTCCGGGCAGGGTGGGGGCTGAGTCCCTGCACCCCCAGTGCCCTAGGGAGGTGACCGTTCCTCAGCCAGGGACATGGCTGCCCCTCTCCCCTGCCTGCACACTGCCCACCAGGCAGCTCTTTCTCATGTCTGCGCCCCTGCCCCGAGGTAGCCTGGACTGAGGAGCGTCGGCTGAGGCTCAGGGTGGGCGTTCTGCTGGCCGCCCTCTCTGTCTCCCCTTCTCAGACTACCAATAGCACCCTGTCCAGGAGCAGTTTTTGTGGGGCCTCCCAGCACCTGAGCCCTGGGCCCATTGCTCACGTACCCTCGGTTCCTGTAACCCTGCTCCCTACCCCAGACCTTCCAGTTCCCAGGTCCTTCGAGGCCGTCTCCAGACTCAGCCACCTCTGGTCCTTCTTGCTCTCAGGGTCTCTACCCTCCTCTGACTTCCCACGGGCGCCCCTCCCAGACCTGCTGCATCCCGCTCCCGGCGGTGGCCTGAGCTGTCCCAGTGCCCGTGAGGGAGTGAGGGAGTGAGGCAGTGACAGTGCACGCACAGCAGGCTGAGGCGGTCTAGAGAAAGGGGAGTGCCTTCGCCCTGTACCGGGGGGCTACCAGCCCTCGCCACCTGACCGATGCCCTGAAGACTCACCCCATTTTCCAAACCTGGAACTTACTTGCTGCTCCCCAGAGGGCGGAGCCATACCAGCCAGGGGCCTAGGGCCGCGTCCCCGGGCTGTGGGGCAGGGCTGGCGCTTGGCACTCGGTGTGTCCCTTCAGCTGGTGCCATCCCACCAGCGCTCTGAGCGGGCGGCCATGTTCCTAGAGCCAGACTCCTTTCGTAGCCGATGGGGAGCAGCCCCACGCCACCTCCAGTGGGTCCGGCAGGAACGTGGTTCCTCTCGGCACAGATGACCCGGGGCTGTGACATTGGATGGGTCTCGTAGATAGGAAGCGTGCAGGCCTGTGTGATGCCCATGATGGTGGCAGTGGCTGGTGGTGGCCGCTCCTGTAACGGCCACTCCAGGCTAATGCTCAGGCAAGCTCGGGAGTCACTAGGTGACCCGGCTCCTAAGTAGCAAAGCGTGGAGGTAAGTCAAGCAGCCAGCTCCACGGCCTGGGCCCCACCTCGCCCCGTCCCCACCCTGCGGTCACCAGACTCAGAGGCCCAGGCTGCACCAGCCCTGCGGTGGTGTGAGTGTCGGGGAGGGCGGGGCAGCCTGGGCCAGGGGCTGGACACGGTGCGCAGCCGGTGCAGAGGCTGGTGCTGGTGCCAGGTGTGTCCTGCAGGCACGTCCCACATGCTGGGGCCGAAGGCACCGGGACCTTCCTGGCCAGCTGTGACTTTCTGACGGTGGGCTACCACTTGGGAGCAGGGCCCAGGGTCAGGAGAAGGGCCCCTTACCCACCCACTCCCAGTGAGTGTCTCAAGGCATCAGCAGAGACCCCGGTGCTCCCAGCCCTTCCTGGGGCCCGGTCTCTCTCTGTGGCTCCGACGTGGAGAAGACGAGCTTCCCTGCCTGGGCCGAGGCCGTGGGGTGCTGAGAAGTTCTGTGCACGTGTGTCCGCAGTAAACAGTTTGCCCCCACGGGGACCCCCGAGTGCCCCCTGAGAGTGTGTGGCATCCGTGCTCACACTCCAGCTGGCCCACCCAGGCAGGGTCAGGGCTCCAGGTCCGGTCCGTCCCGTTGTCCCCAGAACCCGGTGGCCCCCTGGCACTGGCCACTCAGGCCCTGCCCCAGAGGCCAGCACACGTCGCCTTTTAAGGCGAAGATCTCCTGTGAGAAGCCGGAGGGAAAACATTTCCCTGGCGTTCACGGAGCATTTTTTCTTCCTGTTTCTCAAATAAACCACAAGCAACTTTTCAAAACAGAACAAAAAAAGGGTGAGGTCAGGGAGCTGACCCCTCGGCAAGCTACCCCCTCCCTCCCTCCCCCTGTGGGTGTTGCCGGGGGTGTGGGGGAGGGCCGCCGAGGCCCCCGGGCCGAGCTATGGGGACAGCACAGGGGCCAGGAGAGAACGTTGGCTTCTCCTGCAGGTCTGAGGACCCGAGAGAGTGGGCTGCTGGGGCTGGGCCAGCGCCCGACCACACGGCCCTCCTGGGTGGCAGGAAGCAGAGCCGGGGAGGGGTCCTGTGCCCGTGGGCTCCAGTGTGTGGCAGACTCAGCGACCTGTGTCTAACCCCGCCTGGGCGGGCGTCTCCAGCTGCAGCTCTGGCCTCTCCGTAGGCAGCTTTCCCTCTTGGGGTCATGCCACCTCGTGGGCCTGCCTCCGCTGCAGGGACCGTGGCCGGAGGCTGGTTCTGGGCCACGGCCTCCACCGAGGAGGGGACGCAGCCCCTCGGCACAGGGAGCATGGGTTCGTGGTGTTTAGCCACCAGTGTTCACTATTCAGATGGAAACAAGACCTGTTGGAAATATGGATTCATTCACGTAAAAATAGCCACACTCGCCTGTTCTGTGTTAAAGGATGGCACATTTTTGTGGAAAGAACTGTTTTCCTAAATGAGAAAGAACTGGAGTGAGAACTGGCCATTTCTGCAGATTTCTGGAGCATTTGGCTGACGCCTTCCTCTCCCTGGAAACCTGCTCCCCGCACTCGAGGGAGCAGAGGAAGCGGGACAGGAGTCACTCGGCTGAGCCCGCAGCCCCTGATGATGGGGCTCAGGAAGGGGGTGGTCCGGTCAGGTGTGCAGGACGCCTGCCCCCCACCCATCTGCCTGTGGGACTCTGTTCCTGGGTCAGGGTGACTGATGCCGGCCCCTGTGTCCCACTTGTCGGTCCCACCGTGGGTGCCAGGCCCTTGGCGTGGGCCAGGCCGGCTGCGGAGCTGTGGCGTCCCACGTGGGGGAGAGCCCAGAGTTCCCGGTTTGGCCCGTGACACCCGGCTGCCGGCTCGTGTGTCTGTGTCCCCTCGCCCTTGCAGTGGCCAGATGGCTCTGCTGGCCAGACCACAGCTGAGGACGCACGGGTGCCCGTGGGAGCAGAAACCCCAAGGCATCTCTGGGAAGCCTCTTGGGTGCCCCCCGGGCTGCCTCCTGGGGTTCGAGCCCAGGCGGCACCTGCCAGGCGGTGATGGCGCTCCTTTCTCCGCAGGAAGTCCAAGGCAAAGCCCAATGGGAAGAAGCCTGCGGCCGAGGAGAAGAAGGTGTACCTGGAGCCGGAGTACGCCAAGTCGAGGATCACCGACTGCGAGTTCCGGGAGCTGGTGGTGCTGCCGCGGGAGATCGACCTCAACGAGTGGCTGGCCAGCAACAGTGCGTGGGGGCGGCGGCGGGCGGGCTGGCGGGCGGGGCGGTTGGACTGAGAGCCACAGCAGCTGCTGCAGTTGAGGGGCAGGGCGGGTGGCCGCCCTCCGGGTCCTTGGGGAGCTCCAGAGCTCTGTCTGCAGTGGGGTGCTGCCAGGTGGCTGTTGCTCACCAAAAAGGAGAGCCGGGTGCTGAGACACGGGGTGGCCAGCCCTGCCATACGCTGAGCGGCCTCGGTGTGGGCGTCGAGAGGCCTGGGCTCCGGCTCAGAGAAGGCCGCGCGAGGGCCGTCTGTGCACGTGGTGGGTCCTGCGGGGACTGGCTCGTTTCTGAAGCGTGGTGGGGTGCAATGGCCTCCTGTCTAATCAGTGCCCAGGCGGTGCCCCGTTCCAGCTGGGCTGTGTGAAAGCAGGGATGTGGACCTCACCGAGGTGGGAAGTTGGCCCACCATTGGGGGTGGGGGGCTCAGGCCCGATGGCCACTGGCCTCCGCCCCGCCTGGAATTGCTGCCTGTGTGACAGTGGCCAGTGGCTGCCCCCAAGGCTGGTGCTCCACACAGGGCGCTGGCCTCTGGTCGGGGAGAAGTGCCGGCTGTCCAGCTCCAAGAACAGAGCACTAACCTGGGCTGTGGCCTCGTGCAGCTGCCGAGCTCACTCCTGCGCCTCTCTCCTCCTCAGCCACCACGTTCTTCCACCACGTCAACCTGCAGTACAGCACCATCTCCGAGTTCTGCACCGGGGAGGCGTGCCAGACCATGGCCGTGTGCAATACGTGAGTGCCGCCCGGCCCCGGGGACTCGGCGGGCCGCGGGGCGTGGCCCTGGGGCTGCCCTCCCGCCCCTCAGACCCGCTCCCTTTGGGGTCTTTCTCAGCGGTGCTCTCCTGTCCTCACAGGGCCCGGGGCCTGGCAGGGGAATGAGAAGAGAGACGCTGACCCTGCGGGCCTTGCTGGGGTGGGGGTGCCAGGGGCTGGCCTGAGGCTAACAGGCCTGATTCCTAGGGATGGGAACTCGGGGTTCCTGAGGCAGCTAGCCCCGAGAAGGTGCAGGCGCTCCCTGCTCCAACCGGCCGCCCGCGAGTAGAGGCCCCGCCTTGGGCGCCTGCACCGCACAGGGAGGGAGGCCTGTGCTGGCCGCTCTCCCCGGGGGCTCGTGCCCTGTGTGTCCTTGGCAAGCAGCCCCTGGCAGCCCTGCCTCAGCTCACTGCAGGTGGAAGGAGACCACCAGGTGGCCCGGGCTTGCCCCCACCCTCCAGAGCAGGAGTGAGGGATGTGGGCACGTGCCGACAGGAGGCCGGTGGCCGAGGAGGAGGCCGGGAGCTCCTCTCTGCGGCCCGAGCACACCGCCCTGCTCATGCTGCATGCTGACCGTGCTGGCTGCTCTGGTTCTCGGCCCGGGGTCCTGCTCTCCTGGCCCCACTGTGTGCCGGCTCAGGGCCAGATCACGTGGGAACAAGATCACGTGGCACCGGCTCTCTCTCGCCTTGTGTTTGGGGAGGAGCATGAGGGTAGCTGAGGTGTCCTCGTGTCCCCAGCCAGCCACTTCCAGGCACAGCCCAAGGGGAGGCGAGGCCGGGCGGGGCGGGGTGAGCCGGCAGGAGCCAGAGTGGGACCGAAGTGGCTCTGCAGCGAGTGCGGTGGGAGGTGTGCGAGGGTGGGGTCTTCCTCCCTGGACCCTGTCAGGCCGGAACACCAGCCCCTGCTCACACCCACGTCAGGTCCCACAGATGTGTCCCCCGGGGCTCGGAAGAGAAGCCTGGGCGCCTGCCACACTCCACCAATGGTGGCCACCCAGCTGGTGCCACCTCTGGACGCAGCAGGCCCCTCACCCGCGGGCCAGGGCGCTGTGTGGCTGGGTGGCCCGAGACCAGCCTCTCTGTCCCCACAGACAGTACTACTGGTATGACGAGCGAGGGAAGAAGGTCAAGTGCACTGCCCCCCAGTACGTCGACTTTGTCATGAGCTCGGTGCAGAAGCTGGTGACGGACGAGGACGTGTTCCCCACCAAGTACGGTAGGTCTCAGAGTGCCGCTCGGGGCCGGGTGGGCGTGGCCGCAGGTGAGGAGCAGGCAGCTGCCTGACCGACCTGGTGTCTGCCACCCTGGGCCAACATACCCTCCCCTCCCCTGCTCCTCTCCCGGCTCTGGAACCTGCAGGCCTCTAGCAGCCAGCGTGGGGCGTGTCCTGCTGGACAGGGCTTGGAGGGCTCTGGGGAATCCTGAGCTTCCCTGTGTCGCCCCCCACTCCCCTGGGTCCAGGCCACGTAGAGGGAAGCAGGCAGCACCCCAGGGCCCAGTTCAGGTTGGGTCGGCACGTGGCCCGGGAAGTCCAGCTAATCCCGGGGGCCGGGCCCCGGGGACAAGTCGCTCCAGCGTGTGCCGGTGGCTGCCCAGGGAGGGCTGCTGGGGGTGGGCCTGCCTGCCTGGTGCGGGCTCCGGGGGCAGGAGGGGCTCTTTGGGGAGCAGGGCCAGGGTGACGCGGCCCTGTCCGCAGGCCGGGAGTTCCCCAGCTCCTTCGAGTCCCTGGTGAAGAAGATCTGCAGGTACCTGTTCCACGTGCTGGCCCACATCTACTCGTCCCACTTCAAGGAGACCCTGGCGCTCGAGCTGCACGGACACTTGAACACCCTCTACATCCACTTCATCCTCTTCGCCAGGGAGTTCAACCTGCTGGACCCCAAAGAGACGGCCGTCATGGACGACCTCACGGAGGCGCTGTGCAGTGGTGGGGGCCACGGCGGGGCCAGCACGGACGGGGCCAGCGGCGGGGGCGCGGGGGCACAGAACCATGTGAAGGAGAGGTGAGCCGCCCGGCCAGACAGGCGTGCACGTGTGCAGAGACGGTGGCGCGTGTGCCTGCGTGTGTCCGCCTGTGTGCGCACATGTGCCGGGCGCGCTTGGCAGGAAGTCGGAGAGGTGACGCTGCCCAGGCCGGACACGCCGAGTGTGGACCCCGGAGCCGGCGTCTGCCTGCTTCCCGCGCCGTTCTCCTGTTGGACGGACAAGTGCCGCTTGTCGAGAAGCACCTGGGGCTCCTTTCTCCGCTCAGCACGCTGAGGGGACCCTCGCTTCCTCCGGGCTTCCTTTCCTTGTCTCCTCTGCGGCCCGGCCCCGCCTCCCGCTCTGCCGCTCCGAGAAGTCGCCAGAGAGACGGGGCTCCTCCAGGCCTCGGGCTGCAGACCTGGGGTCCTCTTGGTGTGTTGTTTCCGGGTGGGTGACCTTAGGCTCCTCCTCTCTCCCCTCGCCTGGATCTGGGCTGTTGCCAGCTTGGCGTGGGGGTAAGGGGGAGGCCAGCGATGCTCTGTAGGGCCCCCCAGCTCATGTCCCCGTTCCTCCTGCCCCCGCTGCCCAAGAGGGACCCCTG
>JAAGEH010002096.1:33143-45545 GCA_011751065.1 Lasiurus cinereus
CTACTGAACCAAACCGGCCAGGGCTGTATTATTTGTTCTTTATGGACCTGGTAGAATTCACCCTTAAAGCTACCTACACCTAACATTTCCTTGTAGAAAGGTTTTTAATTATATAAATTCAAGTTGTTAATTCCTTCTTGTATCGGTTTTGGTAACTTGTGTTTGTGCAACAAGTTGTCTGTTTCATCTACATTTTCCCTTGGCATAAAGCTGTTCACTATAATCCTTGTGGGGTCTGTATGATGGCTTTCATTTCTGATACCGGGTGTATCTCCCCCTTTTCTATCAGTCTAGCTGGATAATTTACCAGTTTTTTTTAAAACTTTTCAAAGGTAACTGTATTTAATTCTTTATTGTCCATTTCCTGTGGCAGGTTTTTATCATCTTTATTTCCTTATACTTTCTTTGGGTTTAATATGTACTTCTATTTTTTTTTTTAGTTTCTTTTTTCTTTTAATTTAATAAATATTTATTGTTCAGTTTATTACAATTGTTCCTTTTTCCCCCCCCCCCATAGCTCCCCTCCACCCGGTTCCCACCCACCCTCTGCCCTTACCTTCCATCCCACTGTCCTCATCCATAGGTTACGATTTTTGTCCACTCTCTTCCCACACTCCCCTCACCCTTTCCCCCTGAGAATGGTCAGTCCACTCCCTTTCTATGCCCCTGATTCTAGTATATTCACCAGTTTGTTCTGTTCATCAGATTTTTAATTCACTTGATTTTTTTTAGATTCATTTGATAGATATGTATTTGTTGTTCATAATTTTTATCTTTACCTTTTTCTTCTTCTTCTTCCTCTTCTTAAAGAGTACCTTTCAGCATTTCATATAATACTGGTTTGGAGTTGGTGAACTCCTTTAGTCTTTTCTTATCTGTGAAGCTCTTTATCTGCCCTTCCATTCTGAATGATAGCTTTCCTGGGTAGAGTAATCTTGGTTGTAGGTTCTTGCTATTCATTACTTTGAATATTTCTTGCCACTCTCTGCATGCACCTCCAGACTTCTGCCTCTTGCGGCTCTCCTGAGTTTCTGTGTGCTTTTCCTGACATTCCAGATCCCCCTCTGTCTGAGTCTGGGTCCCCAGAGTCTCACCTGGAACTGGATTCGGTGCAGTCTGGAGCTTCCGTATCCCTCCCACTAGAGCAGTGGTTCTCAACCTTTCTAATGCCTTAACCCTTTAATACAGTTCCTCATGTTGTGGTGACCCCCAACCATACTTCATAACTGTAATTTTGCTACTGTTATGAATTATAATGTAAATACCTGTGTTTTCTGATGGTCTTAGGCGACCCCTGTGAAAGTGTCGTTCGACCCCCAAAGGGGTCGCGACCCACAGGTTGAGAACCACTGCACTAGAGGACGCCAGCCAGGCACTCGGCCCCCATCCTTTCCGCACACGTGTCTCCGTACCTCAGCCTTTTGCAGCTCCTCTGATTCTCTGTGTGCTTTTGTCTTTCCTTCCAGTTGTAGAATTTCCACTCAGCAGCTTTCCTGTGATTCTGGATGATGTCCGTTCTGTCTTTTAGTTGTAGTTTTGAAATTGTTGTGCGAGGTAGCAGTTTAGGTGTTTACCTATGCCGCCATCTTGGTTTCTCCTTTTTTCTAGTTTCTTAAGGTGGGCATATAGATTATTGATTTTAAGCCCTTACTTTTAACATAATCATTTATGGTTATAAATGTTCCCCAAGCCCAACTTGAGCTGCATTTTACAAATTTTTTAAAAAATTCTCAATGTGTATGTTTATTTATTTCATTGATTTTAGAGAAAAAAACATCACTGTGATAGAGAAACATTTGATCAGTTGCCTCCTGCATGTGCCCTGACTGGGGATTGAACCCAAAACCTTTTGGGGTCCACACTCCAGCCAACGGAGCCCACTGGCCAGGGCTTCTACCAATTTATGTTATACTTTTGTTGTAATCTCCTTGCATTGTTTAATCTGCTGTGAGGTCTATCCATAAAATACATTCCAGGAATTGTGATCTTCAGTACTGAAACCTCCTGCTTGTATTTCTGTAATTTCTATATCTTTTTGAGAACCCTCGTCTTTTCAGTCCATTGTATTCGCCCTTTAAGTCCTTGAATCATTGAGTAGACTTACTTTTGTTATTTTAAGTCGTTTTTGCCTTCAGCATTTTGCCGGGCCTGGGTCTGTTTCTGTCTCCTGTTATGGCTGCATTTTTCTGTGTCCGCACCTGATAGGCACATTCTTGTTGTGTTAGCTGTAGGGTGGCGGTGCTATTGAAGGTCCTCGGATGAGGAGCGTGATGGTGGTTCCAGCAGGCTGTTCACTTGCTGTTGGTTCAGCCAAAGCTTTCTGAGGGCCGGTTTAGAGATACCCTTCTTCTGGGGCTGCTGCACGTCTGCTCCCCCTGCTGAGCCTGCAGTGGGGCCCTGGGCGGGAGCGTGCTGTCTTCCTGCCCTCACGACCTCTGGATGGCTGCTTGAGCGCCTGGCTCCTTGGACCTGTTGTTTGGAGGCTCTGTACACCCTCTGCCAGAGGGTTGGCCCGAGGGTTGGGTGGCTCTGTCCACAGGGGCACAGTCTCTTGATGGGCAACTCCGTCCTGTCCGCAGCCCCAGCTGTGCGCCAGCATGCTGGCCAGCATCTGCCAGTTGCTTTGTATATTTCGCCGTTTGCAGTTGGTGGTGGGGGTGATCTGGGCCTGTGTCTGTTGCTCCATCATCGCACAAGTGGGAATGAGAGTCCCTCTCAGCCTCGTGCTCCCCACGTGTGCCTTTGAGTTTCTGGAAGCTCCCCACTGTTCAGGAGCTCTCGCTCCCGATCTTCAGAGCTCTCATGCCTCTGTTCAAATCTCTCTGATGTCACTGTATTTTTGCGCTTCTCTGATGTCTGGGGCTGGTTACAGACGAGCCCGGAGGAGGCCGCAGTGGTCCGTGGGTGGGGCACCAGAGTAGGGTCGTTGGAAGGGACTTGTGTGCAGCGTGATCTGCACGCCGACGCCGTGTCGCTGGGACTGAGGTGGACAGGCGTGCACACGGCTCTTTGCTGGCAGTGGAGAAGCCCGCACAGGCTCGGGCTGTTTTCTCCAGGGAAGGAGCCAGGTGGAGGTGGCTGGCTGTAGGACAGGGTGGGTATGGGACACGGTGAGCCTAGAAGCAGTTACCCCAGCTGCCCGGTGCTGTGGCTGGCCCGTTGATGTCTGTCCTCGGACCATCTGGGTGGCTGTGGGGCCAGAGGGGCCTTTTGCCCTGGTCCCCGTGGGGTCCCCAGGGCAGAGGCAGCCTTTCTGCACTGCCTGTTGTTCTGTCCTCACGTGGCTTTGGAGTTACCACAGCGCCCAGCTGGGTTGAACCTGGGCAGGTGAGAAGACGGGAGGGGCCCTTTGTGGGATGCGGCCTTGAGGAGGGAGAAGTGGGGGTGGGGGGATGTGAGCATGGGGCTCCTTGCTCGGTGGGCCTCTCAGTGATCTTTGTGGACTGCCATCTGTCTCTGCCCCTGTGGTCAACCATTCGGGCTTTCGGTGCTTCCTGCTCTCCCACCTGCAGGCAGCTGTCAGGAAGGGTGTGGCCGCATGGCCTCTCCCCCCACTGGAAGGCCCTGGGCAGCTCTCGCCTGGTCTGGAAGCCCCAAAGCCTGCCAGCCCGGTCTCCCTCCTGCCTCGGGCTGTGCCGCTCTGCAGGTGACAGCCTGTGTCTGCTGCCGCACAGGCTGGGCTCGGGGTGCCGTCAGCCACAGGAGGTCAGGGCAGAGCGCCGCCTGCTCTCCGAAGAGCTCTCCCAGCTGGGTCAGAAGGGCCTCGAGGTGCCAGGGCCCGGCTGACGTGTTCTTCCCTGGGGCTCTGCCTTCCCCATACAGCACCGCCCGCAAGGCGCCACTTTGAAAAGTCGACTGAGACACGCCCTCATCTAACCAGGCGGGCTGGCCTGGCTTGTGAAAGGAGCAGCTGTGTGTCTGCCAGGGCAGGGCCCTCCTTTCCCCCGCGCGTCCCCATTGGCTGGTGTCGCCTGCTCCCAGGCAGACTGCCCAGGCACCAACATCGCTCCCACTTCCCTCTGCACCTCCGCGCCGCCCCAGCATGCTGGGGGACCACAGCAGCCTCCCCGCAGACCGGGCTCTGCTCAGCCAGCCCCCCAAGACTGGACTCAGCTGCAAAATGGTGCTTCAGGCTGTCGGCAGAGTGCTCAGGTGAACGCTGGGCACCGGGTGCTGGTCAGACGACCCCTGGTCCCCGCCCTGGGTCAGGCTGCAGTTGTCTGCTGCCCCCGGGACGTGGTCAGGGGCGTTGTTTGCAGTGGGTTCCCCTAAATGCCTGCCTCCTGCTGCGCGGGGGCGGGAGTCTGCCCCTGCAAGGAAGGGGCGCCTGCATCTGGGAGGTGAGAAGGGCCTGCTGGCCACTCTTTCCAGCCACAGCAGTCCTGCCTCGTCCCCTCCGATCCTGCGGACAGGCCTTCGCCACGGGCATGCTGTCTCCAGGCGGGTGATTGGAGCCTGTCCACGGGGAGCTGTATTTGGGAAACTGACCTAGGCTGTGGCTGGCTGGCCACGGTCATTTGCACCTCTTCTACTGCAGGGCCTCCGGTGCCCCACATGGGCGGCACGTTTCCCGGCCCAGTGTGAGTGTGCCTGTGTGTGTGTGTGTGTGTGTGTGTGTGTGTGCGCGCGCGCATGGGGGGGCTGGAGGGCCACGGCTTAGCCCTGGATGGGAGCAGAGAGCCCCTTGGGGGTCAGGGACGGTGCTGGAGGGGCCCTGGGGGTCAGGAGCATCTGTCCTTTGAAAGGTGTCACAGTTGAGCTCCAGCCTGCTTTCCTTCGGGTGATGGTAGTGGGTCCTCTGTCAAGTGGAAGTGTCTCGCTTTCCCAGTTCTGTCTGCAGTTGAGTGAGTAGCAGGCCATGGTGGGGGTCTGGGCGTGGGCCAAGCCTGCTGGCTGGTTCGGTGGAGTGACTATTGAGTTCCAGAACCTGTGAGGTCTGTGCCTCCGGCCGTCTCTGGCACTTCTAGTGTCCACCTCCCCCTGCTGCAGCAGGCCAGCTCACCGGGGGATTTGGACTTGGAAACGGGAGCGAGTGGCGGCACGCTCCAGGTCCTGGGTTCCCATCCGGAAAACGACTGCCTTGGACAGTGCAGGCGACCACATGTGTGCACGCCTGTGTGCAGTGTGGGTGTGTGCACACCAGTGTGCACGATGGAAAAGGGCTGGCCATGGAAATGGCCCCAGCCCCACGGAAGACAGGGCAGAACCCGTGGTCTGAGCTGCGCGCGGGACCCCAGAGGTCCCGGTGAGCTCTCTCGGGGCCGGGACTGAGGCCGTGCTCGCGGGGCCTGGGGCGGCTCCAGGCGAAGGTGACACCTGGGCTCGGTGTGGAAGGAAGAGCCGAGCGTCAGGGGAACCTGTGGCCACAGCATAGTGGCCACGCGATGGCTGCGATTTGGGGCCAGCGGCGTGCGCAGCCTCTGCCCTACCTTTCTGTGGCTGCCTGCGGGCAGTCTCCCTCCTGATGGGGCATGAGCTTATGAAAGCCCTCTTTGTTTGGGGTGCTGACTGCGGGCAGTCAAACCAGGAGAAATAGTCTGGCCTCTGCAGCCTGTGGAGGTCTCACTGTGGACGAGACCGGACAGGGGTCCCATGGCGTCTCCCAGGCTCTGTGCCCGTTGGGGTGCAGTGGCACTAGGCTAGTTGGAACCTCAGAGAACAGTCAGGCCAGGAAGCTGCAAGGTTCAGGCCAGTTCAGGCCCCACCCCACGCCCCTGCATCAAAAACTTGGGGGTGAGGTGTCCCTGGAAGGTGGAGAGCCCCAGTGCCAGCGCCCCCTGCATGTCTGTGCCCGGCCATCAGGGGTGGCGAGTTAACCCCATAGCTCCGGGCAGGGTGGGGGCTGAGTCCCTGCACCCCCAGTGCCCTAGGGAGGTGACCGTTCCTCAGCCAGGGACATGGCTGCCCCTCTCCCCCGCCTGCACACTGCCCACCAGGCAGCTCTTTCTCATGTCTGCGCCCCTGCCCTGAAGTAGCCTGGACTGAGGAGCGTCGGCTGAGGCTCAGGGTGGGCGTTCTGCTGGCCGCCCTCTCTGTCTCCCCTTCTCAGACTACCAATAGCACCCTGTCCAGGAGCAGTTTTTGTGGGGCCTCCCAGCACCTGAGCCCTGGGCCCATTGCTCACGTACCCTCGGTTCCTGTAACCCTGCTCCCTACCCCAGACCTTCCAGTTCCCAGGTCCCTCGAGGCTGTCTCCAGACTCAGCCACCTGTGGTCCTTCTTGCTCTCAGGGTCTCTACCCTCCTCTGACTTCCCACGGGCGCCCCTCCCAGACCTGCTGCATCCTGCTCCCGGCGGTGGCCTGAGCTGTCCCAGCGCCCGTGAGGGAGTGAGGCAGTGACAGTGCACGCACAGCAGGCTGAGGCGGTCTAGAGAAAGGGGAGTGCCTTCGCCCTGTACCGGGGGGCTACCAGCCCTCGCCACCTGACCGATGCCCTGAAGACTCACCCCATTTTCCAAACCTGGAACTTACTTGCTGCTCCCCAGAGGGCGGAGCCATACCAGCCAGGGGCCTAGGACCGCGTCCCCAGGCTGTGGGGCAGGGCTGGCGCTTGGCACTCGGTGTGTCCCTTCAGCTGGTGCCATCCCACCAGCGCTCTGTGCGGGCGGCCATGTTCCTAGAGCCAGACTCCTTTCGTAGCCGATGGGGAGCAGCCCCACGCCACCTCCAGTGGGTCCGGCAGGGACGTGGCTCCGCTCGGCACAGATGACCTGGGGCTGTGACATTGGATGGGTCTCGTGGATAGGAAGCGTGCAGGCCTGTGTGATGCCCATGATGGTGGCAGTGGCTGGTGGTGGCCGCTCCTGTAACGGCCACTCCAGGCTAATGCTCAGGCAAGCTCGGGAGTCACTAGGTGACCCGGCTCCTAAGTAGCAAAGCGTGGAGGTAAGTCAAGCAGCCAGCTCCACGGCCTGGGCCCCACCTCGCCCCGTCCCCACCCTGCGGTCACCAGACTCAGAGGCCCAGGCTGCACCAGCCCTGCGGTGGTGTGAGTGTCGGGGAGGGCGGGGCAGCCTGGGCCAGGGGCTGGACACGGTGCGCAGCCGGTGCAGAGGCTGGTGCTGGTGCCAGGTGTGTCCTGCAGGCACGTCCCACATGCTGGGGCCGAAGGCACTGGGACCTTCCTGGCCAGCTGTGACTTTCTGACGGTGGGCTACCACTTGGGAGCAGGGCCCAGGGTCAGGAGAAGGGCCCCTTACCCACCCACTCCCAGTGAGTGTCTCAAGGCATCAGCAGAGACCCCGGTGCTCCCAGCCCTTCCTGGGGCCCGGTCTCTCTCTGTGGCTCCGACGTGGAGAAGACGAGCTTCCCTGCCTGGGCCGAGGCCAGAGGGTGCTGAGAAGTTCTGTGCACGTGTGTCCGCAGTAAACAGTTTGCCCCCACGGGGACCCCCGAGTGCCCCCTGAGAGTGTGTGGCATCCGTGCTCGCACTCCAGCTGGCCCACCCAGGCAGGGTCAGGGCTCCAGGTCCGGTCCGTCCCGTTGTCCCCAGAACCCGGTGGCCCCCTGGCACTGGCCACTCAGGCCCTGCCCCAGTGGCCAGCACACGTCGCCTTTTAAGGCGAAGATCTCCTGTGAGAAGCCGGAGGGAAAACATTTCCCTGGCGTTCACGGAGCATTTTTTCTTCCTGTTTCTCAAATAAACCACAAGCAACTTTTCAAAACAGAACAAAAAAAGGGTGAGGTCAGGGAGCTGACCCCTCGGCAAGCTACCCCCTCTCTCCCTCCCCCTCTGGGTGTTGCTGGGGGTGTGGGGGAGGGCCGCCGAGGCCCCCGGGCCGAGCTATGGGGACAGCACAGGGGCCAGGAGAGAACGTTGGCTTCTCCTGCAGGTCTGAGGACCCGAGAGAGTGGGCTGCTGGGGCTGGGCCAGCGCCCGACCACACGGCCCTCCTGGGTGGCAGGAGGCAGAGCCGGGGCGGGGTCCTGTGCCCGTGGGCTCCAGTGTGTGGCAGACTCAGCGACCTGTGTCTAACCCCGCCTGGGCGGGCGTCTCCAGCTGCAGCTCTGGCCTCTCCGTAGGCAGCTTTCCCTCTTGGGGTCATGCCACCTCGTGGGCCTGCCTCCGCTGCAGGGACCGTGGCCGGAGGCTGGTTCTGGGCCACGGCCTCCACCGAGGAGGGGACGCAGCCCCTCGGCACAGGGAGCATGGGTTCGTGGTGTTTAGCCACCAGTGTTCACTATTCAGATGGAAACAAGACCTGTTGGAAATATGGATTCATTCACGTAAAAATAGCCACACTCGCCTGTTCTGTGTTAAAGGATGGCACATTTTTGTGGAAAGAACTGTTTTCCTAAATGAGAAAGAACTGGAGTGAGAACTGGCCATTTCTGCAGATTTCTGGAGCATTTGGCTGACGCCTTCCTCTCCCTGGAAACCTGCTCCCCGCACTCGAGGGAGCAGAGGAAGCGGGACAGGAGTCACTCGGCTGAGCCTACAGGCCCTGATGATGGGACTCAGGAAGGGGGTGGTCCAGTCAGGTGTGCAGGACGCCTGCCCCCCACCCATCTGCCTGTGGGACTCTGTTCCTGGGTCAGGGTGACTGATGCCGGACCCTGTGTCCCACTTGTCGGTCCCACCATGGGTGCCAGGCCCTTGGCGTGGGCCAGGCCGGCTGCGGAGCTGTGGCGTCCCACGTGGGGGAGAGCCCAGAGTTCCCGGTTTGGCCCGTGACACCCGGCTGCCGGCTCGTGTGTCTGTGTCCCCTCGCCCTTGCAGTGGCCAGATGGCTCTGCTGGCCAGACCACAGCTGAGGACGCACGGGTGCCCGTGGGAGCAGAAACCCCAAGGCATCTCTGGGAAGCCTCTTGGGTGCCCCCCGGGCTGCCTCCTGGGGTTCGAGCCCAGGCGGCACCTGCCAGGCGGTGATGGCGCTCCTTTCTCCGCAGGAAGTCCAAGGCAAAGCCCAATGGGAAGAAGCCTGCGGCCGAGGAGAAGAAGGTGTACCTGGAGCCGGAGTACGCCAAGTCGAGGATCACCGACTGCGAGTTCCGGGAGCTGGTGGTGCTGCCGCGGGAGATCGACCTCAACGAGTGGCTGGCCAGCAACAGTGCGTGGGGGCGGCGGCGGGCGGGCTGGCGGGCGGGGCGGTTGGACTGAGAGCCACAGCAGCTGCTGCAGTTGAGGGGCAGGGCGGGTGGCCGCCCTCCGGGTCCTTGGGGAGCTCCAGAGCTCTGTCTGCAGTGGGGTGCTGCCAGGTGGCTGTTGCTCACCAAAAAGGAGAGCCGGGTGCTGAGACACGGGGTGGCCAGCCCTGCCATACGCTGAGCGGCCTCGGTGTGGGCGTCGAGAGGCCTGGGCTCCGGCTCAGAGAAGGCCGCGCGAGGGCCGTCTGTGCACGTGGTGGGTCCTGCGGGGACTGGCTCGTTTCTGAAGCGTGGTGGGGTGCAATGGCCTCCTGTCTAATCAGTGCCCAGGCGGTGCCCCGTTCCAGCTGGGCTGTGTGAAAGCAGGGATGTGGACCTCACCGAGGTGGGAAGTTGGCCCACCATTGGGGGTGGGGGGCTCAGGCCCGATGGCCACTGGCCTCCGCCCCGCCTGGAATTGCTGCCTGTGTGACAGTGGCCAGTGGCTGCCCCCAAGGCTGGTGCTCCACACAGGGCGCTGGCCTCTGGTCGGGGAGAAGTGCCGGCTGTCCAGCTCCAAGAACAGAGCACTAACCTGGGCTGTGGCCTCGTGCAGCTGCCGAGCTCACTCCTGCGCCTCTCTCCTCCTCAGCCACCACGTTCTTCCACCACGTCAACCTGCAGTACAGCACCATCTCCGAGTTCTGCACCGGGGAGGCGTGCCAGACCATGGCCGTGTGCAATACGTGAGTGCCGCCCGGCCCCGGGGACTCGGCGGGCCGCGGGGCGTGGCCCTGGGGCTGCCCTCCCGCCCCTCAGACCCGCTCCCTTTGGGGTCTTTCTCAGCGGTGCTCTCCTGTCCTCACAGGGCCCGGGGCCTGGCAGGGGAATGAGAAGAGAGACGCTGACCCTGCGGGCCTTGCTGGGGTGGGGGTGCCAGGGGCTGGCCTGAGGCTAACAGGCCTGATTCCTAGGGATGGGAACTCGGGGTTCCTGAGGCAGCTAGCCCCGAGAAGGTGCAGGCGCTCCCTGCTCCAACCGGCCGCCCGCGAGTAGAGGCCCCGCCTTGGGCGCCTGCACCGCACAGGGAGGGAGGCCTGTGCTGGCCGCTCTCCCCGGGGGCTCGTGCCCTGTGTGTCCTTGGCAAGCAGCCCCTGGCAGCCCTGCCTCAGCTCACTGCAGGTGGAAGGAGACCACCAGGTGGCCCGGGCTTGCCCCCACCCTCCAGAGCAGGAGTGAGGGATGTGGGCACGTGCCGACAGGAGGCCGGTGGCCGAGGAGGAGGCCGGGAGCTCCTCTCTGCGGCCCGAGCACACCGCCCTGCTCATGCTGCATGCTGACCGTGCTGGCTGCTCTGGTTCTCGGCCCGGGGTCCTGCTCTCCTGGCCCCACTGTGTGCCGGCTCAGGGCCAGATCACGTGGGAACAAGATCACGTGGCACCGGCTCTCTCTCGCCTTGTGTTTGGGGAGGAGCATGAGGGTAGCTGAGGTGTCCTCGTGTCCCCAGCCAGCCACTTCCAGGCACAGCCCAAGGGGAGGCGAGGCCGGGCGGGGCGGGGTGAGCCGGCAGGAGCCAGAGTGGGACCGAAGTGGCTCTGCAGCGAGTGCGGTGGGAGGTGTGCGAGGGTGGGGTCTTCCTCCCTGGACCCTGTCAGGCCGGAACACCAGCCCCTGCTCACACCCACGTCAGGTCCCACAGATGTGTCCCCCGGGGCTCGGAAGAGAAGCCTGGGCGCCTGCCACACTCCACCAATGGTGGCCACCCAGCTGGTGCCACCTCTGGACGCAGCAGGCCCCTCACCCGCGGGCCAGGGCGCTGTGTGGCTGGGTGGCCCGAGACCAGCCTCTCTGTCCCCACAGACAGTACTACTGGTATGACGAGCGAGGGAAGAAGGTCAAGTGCACTGCCCCCCAGTACGTCGACTTTGTCATGAGCTCGGTGCAGAAGCTGGTGACGGACGAGGACGTGTTCCCCACCAAGTACGGTAGGTCTCAGAGTGCCGCTCGGGGCCGGGTGGGCGTGGCCGCAGGTGAGGAGCAGGCAGCTGCCTGACCGACCTGGTGTCTGCCACCCTGGGCCAACATACCCTCCCCTCCCCTGCTCCTCTCCCGGCTCTGGAACCTGCAGGCCTCTAGCAGCCAGCGTGGGGCGTGTCCTGCTGGACAGGGCTTGGAGGGCTCTGGGGAATCCTGAGCTTCCCTGTGTCGCCCCCCACTCCCCTGGGTCCAGGCCACGTAGAGGGAAGCAGGCAGCACCCCAGGGCCCAGTTCAGGTTGGGTCGGCACGTGGCCCGGGAAGTCCAGCTAATCCCGGGGGCCGGGCCCCGGGGACAAGTCGCTCCAGCGTGTGCCGGTGGCTGCTCAGGGAGGGCTGCTGGGGGTGGTCCTGCCTGCCTGGTGCGGGCTCCGGGGGCAGGAGGGGCTCTTTGGGGAGCAGGGCCAGGGTGACGTGGCCCTGTCCACAGGCCGGGAGTTCCCCAGCTCCTTCGAGTCCCTGGTGAAGAAGATCTGCAGGTACCTGTTCCACGTGCTGGCCCACATCTACTCGTCCCACTTCAAGGAGACCCTGGCGCTCGAGCTGCACGGACACTTGAACACCCTCTACATCCACTTCATCCTCTTCGCCAGGGAGTTCAACCTGCTGGACCCCAAAGAGACGGCCGTCATGGACGACCTCACGGAGGCGCTGTGCAGTGGCGGGGGCCACGGCGGGGCCAGCACGGACGGGGCCAGCGGCGGGGGCGCGGGGGCACAGAACCATGTGAAGGAGAGGTGAGCCGCCCGGCCAGACAGGCGTGCACGTGTGCAGAGACGGTGGCGCGTGTGCCTGCGTGTGTCCGCCTGTGTGCGCACATGTGCCGGGCGCGCTTGGCAGGAAGTCGGAGAGGTGACGCTGCCCAGGCCGGACACGCCGAGTGTGGACCCCGGAGCCGGCGTCTGCCTGCTTCCCGCGCCGTTCTCCTGTTGGACGGACAAGTGCCGCTTGTCGAGAAGCACCTGGGGCTCCTTCCTCCGCTCAGCACGCTGAGGGGACCCTCGCTTCCTCCGGGCTTCCTTTCCTTGTCTCCTCTGCGGCCCGGCCCCGCCTCCCGCTCTGCCGCTCCGAGAAGTCGCCAGAGAGACGGGGCTCCTCCAGGCCTCGGGCTGCAGACCTGGGGTCCTCTTGGTGTGTTGTTTCCGGGTGGGTGACCTTAGGCTCCTCCTCTCTCCCCTCGCCTGGATCTGGGCTGTTGCCAGCTTGGCGTGGGGGGAAGGGGGAGGCCAGCGATGCTCTGTAGGGCCCCCCAGCTCATGTCCCCGTTCCTCCTGCCCCCGCTGCCCAAGAGGGACCCCTG
>JAAGEH010002097.1:0-21487 GCA_011751065.1 Lasiurus cinereus
CCATTGATGTGTCTGTCTCACACTGATGTCTCTTTCCCCTCCCTTCCACTGTCTCCAGAACCCACGGAAAGACATCCTCAGAGGAGGGTGAACGCAACAAAAATAGGACCGACACTTGGGTTTGCTTCTCAGGCTCCCAATTCATGGCTAGGGTGCTGTTCTCAGGATGTCCACAGGGGGCCGCTATTGCACCGCCTCTGCAAGGTGCCCTCTACCACCGTCAGTCAGGATATTCTTTCTTGGCCGGGCAGCAGGGATGACTTTACCGTCTGCAGGAACAGGAACGGGCCAGCAGAGGGCAACGGCCTTTGCCAACTCCCAAGAGAAGTCCAGGCAGGCAGCTGGGCTGGGCGGAAACTGGGTCCCCTGTAGCAGGGGTGAGTGGGAGGCTGAAGGATGGCACTGGGGCCTCGTGGTCCCTGGGAGCCTGTTCCACCTGCCACTCGGCAGAGGGGTCTCCTCCGGTGGGTGCACTGCATAGGCCACGCCCTCCGGAAGCTGGTTGGCAGCACAGACTCGGTGCTCATGGGGTTTGGGGGTGGGGCGGAGGCCTCCCCAGTGTCTGCACGCCTCTGTCCAAGGGATCAACCCACCGGCCCCTCCCAGGCTGGTTTGAGGAGCCTGGGTTTGCTGGCAGGAACCTCAAATGGCTAATGACTCAGCGTCTCCCTGTAGCTGCAGGGGAGCACTGAGGATGCTGTGAGCTGAATGGGGGCTCCGGGGGCAGGAGAGATGCTGCCTCAGAGGTGGGGTGGCATCAGGGACGTGGCCCAGAGGCGCCAGGGCAGAGCCACGTCGCACAGAGCGGGTGCAGGAAGTCGGCCGGTTTGCAGACCCTGAACCAATTCCTTTTTCAGGTGAAGCAGAGCTGCCGGGCAAACGGGCGGCAGAAGCCAGACACAGGGAAAAACGATGGTACTTTGTCATCCAATCAGAAGGCAAGGGGGGCGGGGCATTCACACAAGGCCTTCGCCCCAAAGCAGCTGAACTCCTAGGTTAGCAGCTGGGAGGGACCTCGAGTGAAGCCCTCTGAGCAAATGGCCACAGAGTGAGGGGCCAGAGGTTACAAGTAAAGGAGACACAGATGCTGGGCGGCCCATGGTTCCCTTTTTAGCTCTGCCTCTTCACTGCTGTGTGCCCTCGAGGAAGTCGCTCGCCCTCTCTGTGCGGCAGTAGCCTCACCTGTAGAATGGGCCACAGCTGCTCCTCACGGGGAGTGTGGGAAATTGTGTTGGTGCTCCTGTTGCCCTGAGGGATTTCTGCTCCCTAGTCAGCACCCTGGCCTCGCAACCCATCCCTCCCCCAGCCTCCCAGCGACTGCACAGGCCCCTCTGCACCTCTGGCCTGGGCTCTGGACAGGACACCGCCCCCGTCCCCTTTCAATCCCAGCTGTCAGGGTCCCAGCAGGAAAGAGAGGGCACGCACAAACGGTGTTCTGGAAGGACTTTGGCAAAGGGACTTTTGAAGGTGTGAGAGCCGGGGCAGAGAGCCAGCCAGGGAGGTGGCACCCGGGAAACATGTCCAAGGAGGTGGGACCAAGTGAACATGTCAGCACAGGAACCAGGAGGCGGGGCCACAGGATGGAGGGGAAGTGGATATGTGAACAAGGGGGCAGGGCCACATGGTGGAGAGGAAGTGGGGTGGGGCCGTGAGATCACACAACAGTGGGCACCAAAACAAGGGGCGGCCATGGGGTCAAGGGGAAGTGGGCATGAGAAAAAGGGGGCGGGGCCACGTGAACATTGAAGGGATGCCGCCAGGAGCCCCCATAACCTGAAGAGGCAGGAAGCACCCTCTTCTGCAGCTCTGAGAGCACAGCCCGGCACCCTGATTTCAGACTCGCCCAGAACGGGGAGAGCACGTGTTCCTGTTGGTTTGGGTCAGTCTTACTCATCGGAGCAGCAGCCCCAGAACATGGACCTTCCTCTAGGGCAGTGGTTCTCAACCTGTGGGTCGCGACCCCTTTGGGGGTTGAACGACCCTTTCACAGGGGTCGCCTAAGACCAGCGGAAAACACCTATTTCCCATGGTCTTAGGAACCAACACACCACCCCTCGGTGTAGCAACGTGTAGCCATGTCGTTGGCTGTTGTCCTAGGAAGACTGTTGCCCATGCTACACCACGATTCAAGACAACATTTCATTTATTTGTCATTAGAAATAAATACTTCACAATATACAATTACATATTGTTTTTGTGATTAATCCCTATGCTTTAATGATGTTCAATTTGTAACTATGAAAATACATCCTGCCTATCAGATATTTACATGACAGTTCATCACAGTAGCAAAATGACAGTGATGAAGTAGCAGCGGAAATAATTTTATGGTTGGGGGTCACCACCACGTGAGGAACTGCATTAAAGGGACGTGGCCTGAGGAAGGTGGAGAACCGCTGCTCTAGGGGCTTTGACTGGGATCTGGGAACAGCTGAGCCTTGTGCCCCAGCAGGGAAGAAACCCCAGACCTCTCACTGCAGGGTTCCCCGAGACACCCGTCCTGTGTCTGTGCCTTGGCCCTGGCTCCCCTTCCCCTGGGCTTTTTGGCAGTGACAGTGCAGTGGGCACAGCAGACAGGCTGCTTGGTGCTAAGTGCTGGCCAGGTGGCTCAGGGACTCCTCACCACCCAGCCCCCGGCTGCAGGATGATGCAGAGTCCTCCCAGCCCCACCCTTACCTTCCCCCTCAGAGTCCAGCTTGGGCCACTGCTTCCTGGAGCACTTGGGTTGACAGAACCCAGAAACTGGGTTGTCGTGCCCATATTCTAGATGCCAAAACAGGCTCAGCGAGAGGGAGCAGAGGTCCCTACCCCCAGCTCACCTCCCCCTCAACTTAGCTCAGCCCACAGGCGCTCCCCCAGTGGTCCTGATTGCCATGGTATTGGAGGAGGAGGAGGAGGAGGAGGAGGAGGAGGAGAAGGAGGAGGAGGAGCATATTTCTGAGAAGCAATCCAAAATACCAGCTGGCCCTCCTTCCTCCCTCTTCAATTTCAAAGCCTCCTTTGGTGTACAGGTAGGGCGGGGCCTCTTCCTGGCCAGGCAGCCAAAAGCAAAGGAGTCAGTGGGTCCAGGTAGTGGGTTCTGGGACCCCCACCTCACCCAGCAGATTTCCTGGACCCGGGCTCCATCACCTCCCACAGTTCCCAGACCAGGCGGGAGCCACCCGCCCACAGTTCCTGCCTCTCTGCCTTCGCACATGCAGTTCCTCCACCTGGGATGCCCTTCCTCGTCCTTCCAATCCCAGCTTGGCTGTAACTCCACTGGAGAACCTCCCCTGAGTCCCTTGGGGCTCCCCCTACATCCTGCACCCACCCCAGTCACAGCCGTTTTCTGGATGACGCTCTCAGGGGGCGGTGAGGTCTTGGGGTGCGAGCTCTGCCTTTGTGCCCCAGCACCTGGCACAAACAGGTGCTCAGTAAATCCGGAAGGAAGAGGAGGGAGGGAAGGGAGCAAGAGAACACCTCTCAGGATCAGAGAGGATCTGGACCGTGAGCACCTGGCACAGGGCTGGGCACAGAGCCAAATCCACTCCCTTCCTGCTGCCTCCCCTGGAGCCTGGCCTCCAGCACCTTCCGCCTCATCTGATTTGGAGCCGGCTCAGGAGCCGTCTCCACACCCACAGGTCTGTGTCTGCACCCATTAGGACGCGAGGTAAAGACACCAGGAGGCAGACGGGCACTTGACCTCATTAGAAGCTGGTGTGTTTCCCAGAAATCCTGGACTGTGGGAGCTTGCAAGGACCTGAGGGCTGACCTTGAGCAGGGATTTTCCAACGGTTTTCACACTGAATGCTTTCTGCAAACCACGCCTAACCTGAGGCCAATACAGTGGTGCCTCGAGATACGAGTTTAATTCGTTCCGTAACCTTGAGGCATGGGAAACTATGAGACGCTCAAATCGCGGTAAACTGGTGGGTCGTGTGCAACCGGCCGATCCGCGCGATGACTCCTATCTCAAATGTTGCTCGTATTTCATATTTTTATTGATTTTTTACAGAGAGGAAGTTGAGAGGGATAGAAAGTCAGAAACATGGATGAGAGAGAGACACATTGATCAGCCGCCTCCTGCACGCCCCCTACTGGAGTTGTGCCCGCAAGCAAGGTACATGCCCCCGACTGGAATGGAACCTGGGACCTTTCAATCCGCAGGCCGACGCTCTATCCACTGAGCCAAACCAGTCTCAGCTCTTGCTCGTATTTCAAAGCAAAAATCGCTCGCTCAACGGCTCGGATCTCAAAAATCTCGTATGTTAGGGCACTCGTGTCTCAAGGTACCACTGTATATAAAACAGATGGAAGCTCAGCTGCTGGGGGTGGAGGTGCCTGGGAGACGGGACCAGAGTCCCCTTTCCCCTGTAGCTCTGGGTCCCGGGGAGATGGGGGCTGGGGTTGGTCCTGGCAGTGGAGGGGGCAGCCAGGAGGAAGGAGGAGCCCTGGGGCGAGTCCACGGCTGACAGTTACGAACTGATACAGAAGGGCTTGCGTATCCTCAGAACTGCGTGTTCATGCCTGTGTGGCTGGGCCAACAAACTCATCTTTCATAGCAAGTCAGTCTGCACCCCCAAAATGAATACATGTCCTTGGAGAAAATCATAATGATTCTAACCTTTAATATTCTCACACTTTCTTCTTTTTTAATATAATCTTGAAGAGATCGTTTAGGAGAAGTCTAGAGGAAATATTTCTATGAATTCAGCAATTCCATCAACCTCTCTTTTTGTGTGTGTGAAATGCAAGTAAAATTAAAATTTAAAATTGTATCCAAAATCTAATTGTTACGGTTTTATAAAAGTCTCCCTAGGCATGTGTTCATTACTCAGGAATCTGTTTTTGTATTTTGCATATGAAGTCGTCCAAAAGTTGTTCACCTGATACGATTGGTTATTCTGGCTGGTGAGGTTTGGATTGTGTTTCTACTTCCATCTTTGGGATGTCAGCGTGTTTGACTGAAGTCTTTGTAATGAACAGATGCCAGGTTTGACTTTAGTGTTATTTTTTTTTCTTAAAAAGAAACACAGGAGAAAACAAAGCAATGACCTAATCGTTCAACAAATATCGATTGAACAACTTGCTGCCGGGTTGCCATGCTTACCGATAACCATAGGTTTTGGTTACTACATCTTGTAAATATTCTCTCCTAGGTTTCCCTGAAATTATTGTATGCTGCCACAAGATGGCAGTAGGCACAGCAATGTTTTGGGGGGTGCTTCCCCTCCCCCCGCCTCCTCCCGCCCAGGTATCTGATAAGACTTTGGATTCCAGATTTGTTGCTAATTCTCATGGACAATAATTATGTTTTGTTAATTATGTCTATCATATATATGTTTTATTTTATTTCTTGATAGACATACTTTTTAAAAAATATATTTTTATTGATTTCAGAGAGGGGGAGAGAGAGAGAGACATCAATGATGAGAGAGAATCATTGATCAGCTGTCTCCTGCACACTCTTTACGGGGGATTGAGCCTGTAACCCAGGCATGTGGTCTTGACCAGAATCTAACCTGGCACCTTTCAGTCCGTAGACTGACTCTCTATCCACTGAGCCAAACCAGCCAGGGCATACTACTTTTTAAAAAAATATATTTTTATTGATTTCAGAGAGGAAGGGAGAGGGATAGAGATAGTGTTGTGGATGGAACGGGAATGAACAACCACTGGAGTCCCGACCACATTGGAATTTAGGGAGCCTTTATCAGCCGGCCACTGTTCTGCCTTTCTCCATGCGGGGAGTCCAGAGAGCAGCCCTGACCCTTTGAGCAGCAGGACCACTTTTAAGCACCTTTACCACATCCTGTTTTTGCAGAGCAAACAACCCAAGACAAAACAGTGTCTCCCAAGCAATGTCAGGATCACGCCATGGACGACCATGTTATTCAGAGGGTCATCTTGCTCTTTTTTTTTTTTTTAATATATTTTATTGATTTTTTACAGAGAGGAAGGGAGAGGGATAGAGAGTTAGAAACATCGATGAGAGAGAGAGAGACATCGATCAGCTGCCTTTTGCACGTCCCCTACCGGGGATGTGCCTGCAACCAAGGTACATGCCCTCAACTGGAATCAAACCTGGGACCTTTCAGTCCGCAGACCAACACTCTATCCACTGAACCAAACCGGTCTCGGCTCATCTTGCTCTTCAGAAAGGTAACTGTGTTCTATGAAAGAAGGCCTACATCCTGGGAAGGGGCCATGAGACCATATCTCAAGGCCTGGCCTGATGTCAGCACGGACAACTCTATCGGGGGGATTGTCTACGGCCTCTCTGGAATGGGGCATGCTCAAAAATTCCCACTCTCTAACAATAGAAACATCATTGACGAGGGAGAATCAGGGGTCAGCTGCCTCCTGCACGCCCCCTAGTGGGATTGAGCCTACAACCCAGGCATGTGCCCTTGACCAGAGAATCTAACCTGGGACCCTTCAGTCCGTAGGCTGACGCTCTATCCACTGAACCAAACCGGCCAGGGCCGTATATATGTTTTAAATCTCACAAGATATTATATCAAACAGTCAATATTTATTTAGCTTTATCTACCTGTTACTTTGGCACTCTGTATGCTAACTCTACTTACTCCCTTCTTCTGGGATAGTTTTCCCTTCTGCCTGGTGAACATTCAATGTGATTGTGAGTGTGGGTGAGCTGGTGAGAAACCCTGACACCGTTTAGTGATCCAAGAACATCTTTATTTCCTGTTCCCTTCCGAAGGGCCTTCTAGCCTCGTGCTTCTTGCTCCATTTAACACAATTGCATCTTGTCTTCTGGCTGCGTTCAAAGCCTCTCTTTAACTTCCTTGTTCATCACTTTGGCAATGAGCGCTCAGGGCTCCTAGAGCTCCTTGAGTCTGTGGCTGGATGTTTTGGAAACCCTCAGCCATGATGTCTTCAGGGACCACTCTGCCTTATCCTCTCCTCTCCTGCTAAGACCTAATCTCACGTATGTTACACTTCACACAGTTGTCCCAATGTCTCCTCTAGGGACGCAAACACAGGTGGCCAAGAGTACCCTCTGCCAATAGGGTGGACTTACATGGATGACTCAAGGCACTTATTAAATATTGGCCGAGCATACATGACACAGGAGACAGACAAGCCAGGCCATGCACACATCACACACGGTTTATGTACCAGAGTCCTGGTGGTGTCCAGGCCTCGGCAGGCTCCCCGGAGATCCGCGCCGACAGACACCCACACTGGACGTGGGACGTGGCAGCTGTGGCTCAGTGTCTGGTAGAGGCCTCGGCGTGTGGCTCACGGTTCAGACCCAGGGTCCCCGGCAGAGCGCAGAGCTCGGGCAGGTGCAGGAAGAGGAGCGGAGAGCGACCGTCTGTGGAGGGCAGACAAGCGGCTCTGATCTCCTTCGGAACTTGCTCCCTTGTATGTGCTCCAGTGGGCGTCTTCAGTGCGTCTTACTAGTTGAAAACTGCTAGCAAGGTCGCCTAAGACCATCAGAAAACAGATATTTACATTATGATTCATTAACAGTAGCAAAATTACAGTTATGAAGTAGTAACGAAAATAATGTTAAGATTGGTGGTCACCACAACATGAGGAACTGTATTAAAAGGTCACAGCATTGCCGAAACCGGTTTGGCTCAGTGGATAGAGTGTCGGCCTGTGCCCTGGAATCAAACTGTGACCTCCTGGTTCACAGGTCAGTGCTCAACCACTGAGCCACACCGGACAGGCTAGGTTCCTGATACAGATACAAAGCATGTACATTTTCAGTTTTTATGCATGATATGTGCACATGGGAGGGCACATTTTTCATCGTAAGCTTTGGTATGTACTATTATCATTCATTTCAAATTATGTTCTAACTCGAATTGTGAGGTATTTGGGATTATTTAGAGGTTGTATTTCATCACTTTTAAGTATTAGGAGCTTCTAGGTGCCTTTCGGTTCCTGATTTCTAGATTAACTGCAATGACAAGAAGCATGCTGTGTATCATTTCAGTTCTGTGAAGTTTGTTGAAACTTGCTTCATAGTTCTGCATGGTTTACATAAACTATAATTGAAGTCTGCTCCTCTGTTGCCACCTCGTGTGTAACTTGTGAATTACACCTTTGTGCCTTTCAGCAGGAAAGGTTGTTGGGCACAGTGGCTTCTCTGAACATCGAATACAGTTTGCTGCTCAGATTGTTTAAATTTTTTACATTTTTACTGAATTTTTTGTGGGAGGCGATTGGTTCTGAAAGAGATATGCTCTGTCTCTGAATGAGAGAGGTGTGTTAGATGCATTAGGATGATAGATTTATCCTATATAATAAAAGGCTAATATGCAAATAGACTGAATGGTGGAACAACCAAACAACCGGTTGCTATGACATGTGCTGACCCCCAGGGGGCACGTGTGGAACATGGTGGGCCTTGGCCACTGTGGGATGGTGGAACAGGTGAGTGGGACGGTCACCTGTACCACCATCGGGTGGAGGCTTTAGGCTCAGGAAGAGGCTAAGGCTGCGATCAGAGGTGCGATGGCAGGGGGAGGGGAAGGGGTGGAGCCTGCGATTGGATGTGCTGTGGGGGGAACCCCTTCCCAAGCCTAAAGCCTGGGGCAGGAGCTTTAGGCTTGGGAAGGGGTTGAGCCTGCGATCAGAGGGTAGGGGATAAAAATCAATGGGAACATATCCTCAGGTGATGATAAAAAGAAAAGTAAAGAAATGTCATATCCTATGAAAGACACATCTTGAAAATGCCTAAAGAAAGTTGTCATTTTTTCATGGTGAAGGGACTGGAGTCCATGTTGATGAAAATACCTTGGCGGCTGCAAAAGTGGGGTGATGGGGCTGATGCCTTCCCCTGATCAGCCTGGTCGCCTCCCGCAAAGGGAGCCCACAACCCGGGCATGTGCCCTGGAATCAGTCCAATGGGGAGTGGGCCTAAACCATCAGTAGGACATCTCCTGAGGGATCCCAGCATGTGAGAGAGGGCAGGCTGGGCTGAGGGACTCCTTCCCAGTGCACAGATTTTGTGCACTGAGCCCCTAGTTTATTATATAATGCATATTTCCCCACTGGTCTAAGGAGATATTTTTATTACACCAAACTTCCATATGTATTTTAGTCTATTACTGGGCTTTGTATTCTGTTCCACCCACTTTTCTATTCACAGGACATTACCCAAGTGTTTAAATTACTGTAGCTTAATAAGACAATACAGTGTTCTATCTGGTTGAGGTAGCTTTTATTCATTCATTTGCTTTTTCAGACGTTTCCTTTATTATTTTCAAAGATATGTTTATGGATTTCAGAGAGGAAGGGAGAGGGAAAGAGAAAAACATCAATGATGAGAGACAATCATGGATCAGCTGCCTCCTACATGCCCCTTACTGTGGGGATCGAGCCCACAATCTGTGCGTGTGCCCTGACGGAATCGAATATGTCTTCCTGGTTCATGGGTCACACTGTCCAGGCCAGTGGTTGGCAAACTCACTAGTCAACAGATTGAAATTTCTTTTGAGAGCAAAATTTTTTAAACTTAAACTTCTTCTAACACCACTTCTTAAAAATAGACTCTCCAAGGCCATGGTATTTCATGGAAGAGCCACACTCAAAAGGCCAAAGAGCTGCATGTGGCTTGAGAGCCACAGTTTGCTGACCACTGGTCCAGGCTACAAGGAGTTTCTTGATATTCATATCTTTTTTAAAATATATACTTTATTGATTTTTTATAGAGAGGAAGGGAGAGAGAGTTAGAAACATTGATGAGAGAGAAACATTGATCAGCTGCCTCCTGCACACCCCCTACTGGGGATGTGCCCACAACTAAGGTACATGCCCTTGACCAGAATCGAACCCAGAACCTTTCAGTCCACAGGCCGACACTAAGCCAATAAGGTTAGGCTTGATATTCATATCTTACCCCTTCTCCCCATCTTATAGTTTTTGAGGGTAGTCGAGGGTCAGAGACCAATGCTGGGACTGAGGTTAGGGCTGGGGTTTATGTTAGAGTTTCAGGGTGAGGGGTTGGTGTCCAGGCCAGGGTCAGAAGTGGAAAAGGTGAATTGTAATTGGAAAGAGAGAATTTGCTTTGCAAAAGCTGACTTTGCTTTGCTAAAGATAAATTTGAAAGGTAAAAGGTGAATTTGTTGCAAAAAGTGAATTTTCGCTGTAAAATGTGAATTACTCTGTATTTGAGAAGCATCCAAGTGAGTCGCTCTTTCCAGAATCCTAGTAAATTCCAATATTCTCCATCTTTTTTCAATTTACCTCTGTCACATTAAAGTTATTATTACTGGGCCCTTTTTTATCCTATTAAATCAGTTGTAAACACTATTTTCATGTTAAAATATTCTAGTTAATAGTTTGGTGTTGCAACACAGTCATTTTGAAACGTGTGCATGTAACTTACTAGGTTTTGCTCTATACGTATGCCTGTCGCTTTCAGAATGAAAGACAGAATAATCCTGTAGAAATGTGCCAAGAGTAAGGATTCCTTATTCTGTGATTTATCAGAATGTAATCATAGAGCAGAGTTCTACTCTTGTCTTATAAGATAAACACTTTCATTTTCTTTCAAGTAAGTTCCTGATGATACTGTACACGTCTGTGTATGGAACCATATACGTACTTATTACACTGGACCTCAAAAGGAACCTGTCAGTCAAAAAAAAAACCAACAAAAAACAAAAAACTATCCTCTGCTGCTCTCCTGTGGCCATCCAAAAAATAACACAATGTGCCTCTGTCCCTGGTGCTGAAATTCCAGCTAAAGCGCTGTGAACCCGGCCAAGAATTCTATCCGAGGGAAAAAATGGTCACAAGATCAGCGAGGCTGGCCATGGCAGCTATCATTCCATCCCTGGAAGGACCGAAGTGGGGGTTCTTCACCTCTTCCCGGTCCAGCCCTGCAAAGGGAGGCCTCGGCTGCTGCACTAAATTGTGAATCCCTTGGAAACTTAGAAGCCACCATTATTGAGGCAGCCAGTCCATACAGCGAGGTGCTGGAGAATCGTGAGAGTGCAGCGTCTTCGCGAGATGCCTCCACTATTGAGGAATTCTGCACGCTGGAGGCCGCCATTCCTGAGGCCATCCCTACTGTGGAGGCCTTCGCTGACCAGGCAGCCAGGACAGGGTAGGTGGCCTTGCCTGAGGCAGCCAGTATGTTGGAGGCCGCTGTCCTTGAGACAGCCAGAAACCTGGAATTTGCTACCCATTACTGAGGCAGCCTGTTCCCTGGGTGTCTCCATTATCAAGGCAGCCAGTCTGTACAGGGAGGAGCTTTTATATCGCGAGACTCAACGTGCTCACGAGAGGCCGCCTTAAGTGACGCACGCTGAATGCTTCTGGCCTCCATTATCGAGACCTTCCGTACGGCGGGGCCCCCAGGTATTGAGGCAGCGAGTACAGGACACAGGGACTTTACCCTGGCAGGCAGGCAGGTGCAGGCCGCCTCTACTGAGACAGACACGGTGTTGGAGGCCACGGTCCAAGAGGCAGGTCGTTTTAGGGAACCCCGTCAGGTTACGGCCATGGGTAATGTGCAGGTGGCCATCATGGAGGCAGCCAGTCCGTACAGCGAGGTGCTCAGTACCGCGAGAATCAGCGTGCTCACGAGAGGCTGGCATAAGTCACACATGCCATATGGTGAGGCAGCCAGTACGGAGCACGGGGCCTTTAACCTGGCAGGCAGGCAGGCAGGTGCAGGCCGCCGCTACTGAGACTGGCAGGGTGTTGGGGTTGCCGTCCTGGAGGCAGGCAGTTATATGGATCCCCCTGTGGTTGCAGCTGTGGGTATTGTGCAGGCGGCCATTATTGAGTCTACCAGTCTGTACAGTGAGGTGCTTTTGTATCGCGAAGACTCAGCTTCTCCCGAGAGACCGCCTTCAGTGACGCACCCAGTATGCTTCCGGCCGCCATTACCGAGACCTTCCGTATGGCTGCAGTCCCCAGCTAACGAGGCAGCCAGTACGGGACACGGGGCTTTTACCCTGACAGGCAAGCAGCTGCAGGCCACACCTACTCAGGCTGTCAGGGGGTTGGTGGCCACCGACCTTGAGGCAGGCAGTTATACGGAGCCCCCTGGTTTTGCGGCCGTGGGTATCGTACAGGTGGCCATGAAGGAGGCAGCCAGTCCGTACAGTGAGGTGCTTTTGTACCGCGAGACGTAGCATGCTCACGAGAGGCCGGCTTAAGTGACGCATGCCACACGCTGCCGGCCGCCATTACCGAGACCTTCCATACGGCAGGGGCCCTGGCTAACGTTGCAGCCTGTAAGGGGCACGGGGCCTTTACCCTGGTAGGCAGGGGGGTCAGTGGCCGCGGTCCTAGAAGCAGCCAGTTATATGGAGCCCTCTGGTGTTGCGGCACTGGGTACTGTGTCGGCGGCCATTATTGCAGCAGCCAGTCCGTACAGCGAGGTGCTTTTGTACAGAGAGAGGCAGCGTGCTCGCGAGAGGCCTGCTTAAGTGACGCACGACGTAAGCTGCAGGCTGCCATTACCGAGACCTTCCGTACGGTGGGGGGCCCAGGTTAATGAGGCACCAGTACAAGGCACGGGGCCTTTACCCTGGCAGGAAGGCAGGCGCAGGCCGCCTCTACTGAGACTGGCAGGGGTTAGCGGCCGCGGTCCTAAGGCAGGCAGTTATAGGAGCCCTCTCATGTTGTGGCCCTGGGTACTGTGCAGGGAGCCATTATTGAGGCAGCCAGTCCGTACAGCGAGCTGCTGAGTACCGCGAGACTCGGCTTGCTCGCGAGAGGCCGGCTTAAGTGACGCACGCCGTAGCTGCCGGCCGCCATTACCGAGAACTTCCATACTGCCGAGGCCCCCTCACGAGGCAGCCAGTACCTGGCTGGTAGCCTTTACCCTGGAAGGCAGTCAGGCAGCTGCAGGCCGCCTCTTCTGAGGAAACCAGGAGGTTGGAGGTCGCAATTCTCGAGGCAGACAGTTATATGGAAGCCTCTCGGTTTGCGTCAGTGGGTACTATGCAGGCGGGCATTATCGAGGCAGCCGGTTCGTGTAGCGAGGTGCTTTTTGACAGTGAGAGTCCGGCTTAAGTGATGCAGCCGTACGCTGCAAGCCACCATTACCGAGCTTTTTACTACTTTGGGTCGCCCCCTGCTAATGAGGCAGCCAGTATTGGGCACGAGGCCTTTACCCTGACAGACAGGTAGGTGCAGGTCGCTTCTACTGAGGCTGGCAGAGGGGTGGAGGCCGCTGTCCTGTAGGCAGGCACTTATATGGAGCCACCTTGGGTTGCGGCCTTTGCTACCGTGCAGGTGGCCATTATTGAGGCATCCAATCTGTACATCCAATCTGGAGTATTCCGAGAAGCACTGTTCTTTCAAGAGGCCGCATTAATCTACTCATGAAACTGGCAGGACGTGACAGGTCTCCTTCACTAAGGTTACTTGTCATTAGTTAATAAGTTACTAGGATACTGGTTACTAGTTACCTGATTACCAGGTAACTGGTTACCTAGTTACTGGTTAACTGGTTGCCAGGTTACTAGTTGCCTGGTTACAAGGTCTTCTTTACTAACGTTGCTTGTCATTAGTTTATAAGGTACTAGGATACTGGTTACTAGTTACCTGATTACCAGGTAACTGGTTACCCAGTTACTTGTTAACTGGTTGCCAGGTTACTAGTTGCCTGGTTACAAGGTACTTGGTTACTAGTTACCAGTTTACTCTTGTGTGCATTCAAGAAATAGCACCATGTGCTTCTGTTCCTGGTGCTGAAATTCCAGGTAATGCCCTGTGAACATCACACATAATTCTACCCCCCAACAAGTGAAAAAACAAAACCTTAAAAGAAAGAAAAGCCCTCAAAATCATTGAATCAGTCCAGGGTGGGAATCATTTCTTCCCTGAATGTATTGATGTCACTGGTCTGGATTTTGCAATCCTTCCTGCCCCAGCCCTGCTAAGAGGGGCCGTGGCTGCTGCAATGACATTGAGAACCTGTCCATTCACTATCTCAGTCAGTACCCTAGAGGCTGCCATTATTGAACCGTCAGTAACAGGAAGGCACAATTAACAAGGCAGGCGGTGTGGAAAGTTCTCTTACACATCCAGTATGTTGGAGGCCGCTAAAATTGTGGCAGTGGTAACCTTGCAGCCGCCATTATTGAGGCAGCCAGTCAGTACAGGCAGGTGTGGAAGACCTCAAGACTCAGTGTTCTCTTGAGACTCAGTGTTCTCCCGAGATGCCACCATTATTGAGACCTTCCATAAGGCGGAGGCCCCAGCTAAACAGGTAGCCAGTCTGGGACCGTGTCCTTTAACCTGGCACGCAGGAAGCTGCAGACTGCCTCTACAGAGCAAGCCCCCAGCTTGGAGGCCGCCATCCTTGAGGCAAGCAGTTATGTGGAGCCAGTTTGGGTTGTGGTAGTGGGTATCACGCAAGCCGCCAATATTGAGTCAGCCGGTCCTTACAGCGAGGTGCTGAGTACCGCCAGAGGAATTGGGGTCAGGAGAGGCCACCTTAACTGATGGATGTCATACACTGCAAGGTGCCATTATTCAGACCTTCCGTACTGCAGAGACCCCACTAATGAGGCAGCCAGTACCAGCACGGGGACTTCCCTAGGAATTTTTTGTCTTTCAGAATCAGAAATCTATTACTGCATCAGTCACAACCCGGAGATCCAACACACATGCTTTGCTTCCTTCTATTTGCCAGAGCTGAGGATGATGTAATGAATCTCCCAGTTACGCCGTAAGTTGCTAAAGAATTCCCTCTCATATCAGAAGCTGCCCTGATGTGTTGAGACTTACAGTGGCCTTCAGTCTATCACAGTCTCATATTTTCTCTGTACATTCCTGACTTTCATATTTTTGAAGCTTACAAGCCAGTCATTCTGTAGAATGTCCCCAAAACTGGCCATTAGCATTTCAGGTTGTGCATTTTTTGAAGGGATTTGAAGTGGTATTGAGAGGATGTGTTAAAAAAGAAAGACTGCAAAATGTCATGAAAATTCTTCTTGATTCTTTGGTTCCACACAAAGGTATACATATCCTCAGAGTTCTGGAAACAGTAGCCACTGTAGCTCAAATTCCTCTGGAACAACCACTGCAGCTCTCCCAGGCTCTTAAATACTTCCTTGCTGACCATTCAGAGTGCAGAGACCTAATACATGAATCACTCAGTAGAAAAATCAGAAAGGATAGTGGCTGCCCTTGATTTATTTTCTAAACAAGCCTGAAATGGACCAAGTTTTTTTGAAGTGTAATAAATGGTAGTTGAACATAACTCAAGCTATAATAACAACATCTGTAATGAACAGCCATGGAGTTCAATACCCAAACAGAATGGGAAAACCACCCCCACGTTTTAAAAATGAAAATTAGTATATTTCACAAGCACAGAAATGATCAAAAATTAAGAGAAACAGAGTAAATATGTATTTAAAACACACACATGGAAATTATATCAGCAAAAAATCTGAGCATATCCTGAGGCTGAACAGCAGCATTCTGGAGCACACGACTGTGTCAGTTTACCTGAGCTGCACAGTCCCATCTTACAGTCTTTGTATAAGCACACCCAAGGTGTTGAGGCTTGGTCTGTCAGCAATCAATGTGCTAAAGTATAAAGAGGAGGAGTTTGTCCTGGCAAGTGTTGCTGGGCTGTAAGAACAAGTGTCCCGTATCCCAAAGGGTCCGAATTTGAGTCCCAGTCAGCCTTTTTCTGCGAAAAATTGATCCTCTGCTGCCCTCCTGTGGGCATCAAAGGAAAAACACGCGGAGTTTCGGGCCATGATGCAGAATTTACAACTAAAGTCCTATAACACAACCAAAAATTCTACCCAGAAAAAAAAGAAACACTTACAAACACTTCGATGCTGTTCATGGCGGAAATCATTCCGTCCCTGGATCCATTGAAGTCACGGCTCTGGGTTCTTCAACTCTTCCCATCCTAGCCCTGCAAAGGGAGGCTTTTGAGGCTGCTGCACTGAGGTTCCTTTAAGGTGACCCACCTCCCTGCCTAATGTTCCTTACTGCCTCCTTTAACTAGAGAGTAGTGAGGGAGTGAGTGTATGTCTGGCAAGCCGATGCTTTAACCAGTGAGCAACACCAGCTAGGGATTCTGTTCACTTTTAAAAATATAAATCGGGCCAAAACCGGTTTGTCTCAGTGGAGAGTGTCAGCCTGCAGACTGAAAGGTCCCAGGTTTGATTCCAGTCAAGGGCATGTATCCTGGTAGCGGGCCCATTCCCTGTAGGGGGCGTGCAGGAGGCGGCTGACCGATGTCTCTCTCTCATCGATGTTTCTAACTCTCTATCCCTCTCCCTTCCTTCCTGTAAAAAAATCAATAAAATATATTTTAAAAATTAAAATTAAAAATATATAAATCAGAGTGGCAGTCAAGGGTCAGAGGTCAAGACTAGGGCTGAAGGTAGAGCTGTGGTTGCTGTTAGGGTTTTAGAGTGAGGGTGAGAGTAAAAGGTCAGCAGGGTCTGGGTCATGGCCAGGGTTAGAGGTGGAAACGGTAACTTTCCTTTGGAAATGCAGAATTTGAATGTATTTCAGCAGCATCAAAATGAGTCTCCCTTTCCAGTATCTTAGTAAAATCCAAAATTGCTTCATATATTTCAAGTTACATCTGTGGCATTAGGTTATTGAGTACTTTTGTGTTCTAGAATAAAATAGTTGTAAACACATTTTTTTTCTGAAGAAATGATTCTAGTTAATACTTTGGTTTTGAAGCCCTTCGGTTTTGAAACCTGTTCTTGTATCGCACGGGGCTTTGCTCAATACTTAGGCCTGTCTCTTTCAGAATGAAAGCTAAACTAATTCTTTAGAAACGTGCTAAGAGCAAGCATCCTTTATTTTGTGATTTTGAGAATATAATCAGAGAGCATACTTATACACTAGTTTTGGGAATACATAATTATATTTTTTCTTGAAATCACTTAATATTATACTGTATCTATCTATGGATCTATGTATATATTATGTTAGTCCTTAAGGGACGCTGTCAGCCAATTCCTGCGCAAAAATAATCCTCTGCTCCCCTCCTGTGGCCATTCAAGGAATAACACACTGTGCCTCTGTCCATGGTGCTGCAATTCCAGAAATTTCCCCTTAACCACGACTAAAATTTCTACCCAGAAAAAACACCCCCATGCCTTATGCTGCAAGCTACCGTTACCGTGAATTTCTGAACTGCGGGGGGTCCCCGTTAACAAGGCCGCCAGTAACGGGCACGAGACCTTTACCCTGGCAGGCAGGCAGGTGCAGGCCGCCTCTACTGTGGCTGGCAGGAGATTGGAAGCCGCTGTCCTAGAGGCAGGCAGTTATACGAAGTCCTCTCGTGTTGCAGCACTGGGTACTGTGCAAGCGGCCATTCTTGAGGCAGCCAGTCCGTACAGCGAGGTGCTGAGTCCCGCGAGACGCAGCGTGGTCTCGAGAGGCCCGCTTAAGTGACGCACGCTATACGCTACCAACCGCCATTACCGAGACCTTCTGTACGGCCGGGGCCCCAGGCTAAGGAAGCACCAGTACGAGGCACGAGGACTTTACCCTGGCAGGCAGTCATACAAAGCCCTCTCATGTTGCGGCCCTCGGTACTATGCAGGCGGCCATTATTGAAGCAGCCAGTCCGTACAGTGAGGTGATGAGTACCGCGAGACTCAGCGTGCTCCCAAGAGGCTGGCTTAAGTGACGCACGCTGTAAACTGCCGGCTGCCATTACCGAGACCCTCCATACGGCAGGAGGCCCCGGCTAACAATGCAGCCTGTAAGGGGCTCAGGGCCTTTACCCTAGTAGGTAGGCAGGTGCAGGCCGCCTCTACCGAGGCTGGCAGGAGGTTGGTGGACGCGGTCGTAGAGGCAGGCAGTTATACGGAGCCCTCTCATGTTGCAGCACTGGGTACTGTGCAAGCGGCCATTATTGAGCCAGCCAGTCCGTACAGCCAAGTGCTTAGTACCACGAAATGAAGCGTGCTCGCAAGAGGTCGGCTTAAGAGCCTTAAGCTGATTGCCGCCATTACCAACACCTTCCGTACGGCAGGAAGCACTGGCTAACGATGCAGCCAGTATGGGGCCCGGGGCCTTTACCCGGGTATGCAGGCTGCTGTAGGCCGCTTCTACCAATGTTGGCAGGGGTTTGGCGTTCGCGGTTCTAGAGGCAGGTAGTTATACGGAGCCCTCTCGTGTTGTGGCCGGGTACAGTACAGGTGCCATTGTTGAGGCAGCCAGTCCGTACAGCGAGGTGCTGAGTCCCGCGAGACGCAGTGTGCTCGCGAGAGGCTGGCTTAAGTGACGCACGCTGTAAGCTGATTGCCGCCATTACCGACACCTTCCGTACGGCGGGGGGCCCCGGCTAACGATGTAGCCAGTACGGTGCAGGCGGCCTTTACCTGGGTAGTCAGGCTGCTGTAGGCCGCCTCGACCAATGCTGGCAGGGGTTTGGCCGCCACAGTCCTAGAGACAGGCGGTTATACGGAACCCTCTGATGCTGCGGCCGTGGGTACTGTGTAGGCGGCCATTATTGAGGCATCCAGTCCATACAGCGAGGTGCTGAGTACCGCAAGACGCAGCGTGCTCGTGAGAGGCCGGCTTAAGTGACGCACGCCACGCATGCCGTAAGCTGCCGGCCGCCATTACCGACACCTTCCGTACAGCGGGAGGCCCCGGCTAACGATGCAGCCAGTAGGAGACTCGGGCTCTCTCCCTGGTAGGCAGGGAGCTGCAGGCCGCCTCTGCCGAGGCTGGTACGGGGTTGGGGGCCATGTTACTAGAGGCAGGTCGTTATACGGAGCCCTCTGGTGTTGTGGCCCTGGGTACTGTGCAGGCGGCCATTAGTGAGGCAGCCAGTCCGTACAACGAGGTGCTGAGTCCCGCGAGACGAGACGCAGCGTGCTCACGAGAGGCCTGCTTAAGTGATGTATGCCTTAATCAGCAGGCCACCATTACCGAGACCTTCCGTACGGCACAGGCCTCACTAACGAGGCAGCCAGTACGGGGCACGGGGCCTTTACCCTGGCAGGCAGGCAGGTGCAGGCCGCCGCTACTGAGACTGGCAGGGGGTTGGAGGCCTCGGTCCCAGAGGCAGGAAGTTTAAGGAGCCTTTTGCGGTTGTGGCCATGGGCATCGTGCAGGCAGCCGTTATGAAGTCAGCCAGTCCGTACAGCCAGGTGCTTTTGTATCGCGAGACTCAACGTGCTCTCGAGAGGCCCCCTTAAGTGACGCACGCCGTACGCTGCCGGCCACCATTACTGAGACTTTCCGTATGACATGGTCCTGGCTAACGAGGCAGCCAATACGGGGCACAGGGCCTTTACCCGGTTAGGCAGGCAGGCAGGCAGACAGGTGCAGTTCGCCTCTAGTGAAGCAGGCAGGAGGTTGGAGGCCGTAGTTCTCAAGGCCGGCAGTTATACGGAGCCCTCTCGGGTATAGTCAGTGGTACCATGCAGGCAGCCATTATTGAGGCAACCAGTCCGGACAGCAAGGTGCCCAGTTACCCAGTATTGCGAGACGCAGCGTGCTCGCGAGAGGCCGCTTAAGTGACGTGCGCCGTAAGCTGCCGGCCACCATTACCGAGACCTTCCGTACGGCGGGGGGCCCTGGCTTCAGAGGCAGCCAGTATGGGGGACGGGGCCATTACCCTTGCAGGCAGGCAGCTTCAGGCCACCTCTACTGATATGGCAGGGGGTTGGAGGCTGCCGACCTTGAGACAGACAGTTATACGGAGCCATCTGGTTGCATCAGTGGGTACTGTGCAGGGGCCATTATTGAGGCTGCCAGTCCGTACAGTGCGGTGCCCAGTACCACGAGAAGCATCATGCTTGCGAGAGGCTGTCTAACTGGCGCACGCCGTATGCTGCCGGCCGCCATTACTGAGACCTTCTGTACGGCAGGGGTCCCGGCTAACGAGGCAGCCAGTATGCAGCATGAAGCCTTGACCCTGGCAGGCAGGCAGCTCAGGTTGCGTCTACTGAGGCTGGCAGGGGGATATTGGCCGCCGTTCCGGAGGCAGGCAGTTATACGGAGCTCCCTCGTGTGCGTCCCTGGGTACCGTGCAGGCGGCCATTATTGAGGCAGCCAGTCCGTACAGCCAGGTGCCAAGTACTGCGAGACTCGTCTTGCTCGCGAGAGGCGGGCTTAAGTGATGCAAGCCGTCAGCTGCCGGCCGCCATTACTGAGACCGTCCGTAATGCGGGGGGCACTGGCTAATGAGGCAGCCAATACGGGTCACGGGACCTTTACCCTGGCAGGCAGGCGCAGGCCGCCTCTACTGAGGCTGGAAGTGGTTTTTGGTCGCTGTCCTCGAGGCAGGCAGTTATACGGAGCCCTCTCTTGTGGTGACCGTGGGTATCCTGCAGGCGGCCATTATTGAGGCAGCCGGTCCGTACAGCGAGGTGCCCAGTCCCGCGAGACGCAGCGTGCTCGCGAGAGGCCGGTTTAAGTGACGCACGCCGTAAGCTGCCGGCCGCCATTACCGAGAACCTCCATACTGCCGAGGCCCCCTCACGAGGCAGCCAGTACCTGGCTCGTAGCCTTCACCATGGCAGGCAGACAGGCAGCTGCAGGCCGCCTCTTCTGAGGAAACCAGGAGGTCGGAGGTCGCCATTCTCGAGGCTGGCAGTTATACAGAGCCCTCTCGGTTTGCGTCAGTGGGTACTGTGCAGGCGGGCATTATCGAGGCAGCCCGTTCGTGTAGCGAGGTGCTTTTTGTACCGCGAGAGGCCGCCTTAAGTGACGCAGTCGTACGCTGCAAGCCGCCATTACCGAGATTTTCAGTACTTCGTGTCGCCCCCCGCTAATGAGGCAGCCAGTACGGGGCACGAGGCCTTCACCCTGACAGGCAGGTAGGTGCAGGTCGCCTTTACTGAGGCTGGAAGAGGGTTGGAGGCCGCTGTCCTGGAGGCAGGCAGTTATACAGAGCCCCCTTGGGTTGCGGCCTTCGGTACCGTGCAGGCGGCCATTATTGAGGCGCAGGTGCCATTATCGAGGCAGCCAATCCATACAGCAAGGTGCTGGAGTATTCCGAGAAGCACTGTTCTTTCGAGAGGCCGCCATAATCTCCTCATGAAACTGGCAGGAGGTGACAGGTCTCCTTTACTAAGGTTCCTTGTCATTAGTTTACAAGTTACTAGGATACTGGTTACTAGTTACCTGATGAGCAGGTAACTGGTTACTGGTTCACTGGTTGCCAGGTTACTAGTTGCCTGGTTACAAGGTACTTGGTGACTAGGTACCAGTTTACTCCTGTGGGCATTCAAGAAATAGCACCATGTGCTTCTGTCCGTGGTGCTAAAATTCCAGATAATGCCCTGTGAACATCACACATAATTCTACCCCCCAACAAGCGAAAAAACAAAAACCTAAAAGAAAGAAAAGCCCTGAAAATCATGGAGTCAGTGCAGGGTGGGAATCATTCCTTCCCTGAATGTACTGATGTCCCTGGTCTGGATTTTGCAATCCTTCCCGCCCCAGCCCTGCTAAGAGGGGCCGTGGCTGCTGCAATGACATTGAGAACCTGTCCATTCACTATCTCAGTCAGTACCCTAGAGGCTGCCATTATTGAAGCCGTCAGTAAGAG
>JAAGEH010002098.1:0-21571 GCA_011751065.1 Lasiurus cinereus
CCATTGATGTGTCTGTCTCACACTGATGTCTCTTTCCCCTCCCTTCCACTGTCTCCAGAACCCACGGAAAGACATCCTCAGAGGAGGGTGAACGCAACAAAAATAGGACCGACACTTGGGTTTGCTTCTCAGGCTCCCAATTCATGGCTAGGGTGCTGTTCTCAGGATGTCCACAGGGGGCCGCTATTGCACCGCCTCTGCAAGGTGCCCTCTACCACCGTCAGTCAGGATATTCTTTCTTGGCCGGGCAGCAGGGATGACTTTACCGTCTGCAGGAACAGGAACGGGCCAGCAGAGGGCAACGGCCTTTGCCAACTCCCAAGAGAAGTCCAGGCAGGCAGCTGGGCTGGGCGGAAACTGGGTCCCCTGTAGCAGGGGTGAGTGGGAGGCTGAAGGATGGCACTGGGGCCTCGTGGTCCCTGGGAGCCTGTTCCACCTGCCACTCGGCAGAGGGGTCTCCTCCGGTGGGTGCACTGCATAGGCCACGCCCTCCGGAAGCTGGTTGGCAGCACAGACTCGGTGCTCATGGGGTTTGGGGGTGGGGCGGAGGCCTCCCCAGTGTCTGCACGCCTCTGTCCAAGGGATCAACCCACCGGCCCCTCCCAGGCTGGTTTGAGGAGCCTGGGTTTGCTGGCAGGAACCTCAAATGGCTAATGACTCAGCGTCTCCCTGTAGCTGCAGGGGAGCACTGAGGATGCTGTGAGCTGAATGGGGGCTCCGGGGGCAGGAGAGATGCTGCCTCAGAGGTGGGGTGGCATCAGGGACGTGGCCCAGAGGCGCCAGGGCAGAGCCACGTCGCACAGAGCGGGTGCAGGAAGTCGGCCGGTTTGCAGACCCTGAACCAATTCCTTTTTCAGGTGAAGCAGAGCTGCCGGGCAAACGGGCGGCTGAAGCCAGACACGGGATAAAATGATGGTACTTTGTCATCCAATCAGAAGGCAAGGGGGGCGGGGCATTCACACAAGGCCTTTGCCCAAAAGCAGCTGGACTCCTAGGTTAGCAGCTGGGAGGGACCTGGGGTGAAGCCCTCTGAGCAAATGGCCACAGAGTGAGGGGCCAGAGGTTACAAGTAAAGGAGACACAGACGCTGGGCGGCCCATGGTTCCCTTTTTAGCTCTGCCTCTTCACTGCTGGGTGCCCTCGAGGAAGCCGCTCGCCCTCTCTGTGCAGCAGTAGCCTCACTTGTAGAATGGGCCACAGCTGCTCCTCACGGGGAGTGTGGGAAATTGTGTTGGTGCTCCTGTGGCCCTGAGGGATTTCCGCTCCCTAATCAGCACCCTGGCCTCGCAACCCGTCCCTCCCCCAGCCTCCCAGTGACTGCACAGGCCCCTCTGCACCTCTGGCCTGGGCTCTGGACAGGACACTGCCCCCATCCCCTTTCAATCCCAGCAGTCAGGGTCCCAGCAGGAAAGAGAGGGCACGCACCAACGGTGTTCTGGAAGGACTTTGGCAAAGGGACTGTTGAAGGTGTGAGAGCCGGGGCAGAGAGCCAGCCAGGGAGGTGGCACCCGGGAAACATGTCCAAGGAGGTGGGACCAAGTGAACATGTCAGCACAGGAACCAGGAGGCGGGGCCACAGGATGGAGAGGAAGTGGATATGTGAACCAGGAGGCGGGGCCACAGGATGGAGGGGAAGTGGATATGTGAACAAGGGGGCAGGGCCACATGGTGGAGAGGAAGTGGGGTGGGGCCGTGTGATCACACAAGAGTGGGCACCAAAACAAGGGGAGGCCGTGTGATCAAGGGGAAGTGGGCATGAGGAAAAGAGGGCGGGGCCACGTGAACATTGAAGGGATGCCGCCAGGAGCCCCCATAACCTGAAGAGGCAGGAAGCACCCTCTTCTGCAGCTCTGAGAGCGCAGCCCGGCACCCTGATTTCAGACTCGCCCCAGAACGGGGAGAGCACGTGTTCATGTTGGTTTGGGTCAGTCTTACTCATCGGAGCAGCAGCCCCAGAACATGGACCTTCCTCTAGGGCAGTGGTTCTCAACCCTTTGGGGGTCGAATGACCCTTTCACAGGGGTCACCTAAGACCAGCGGAAAACACCTATTTCCCATGGTCTGAGGAACCAACACACCGCTCCTCGGTGTAGCAACGTGTAGCCATGTCGTTTACTGTTGTCCTAGGAAGACTGTTGCCCATGCTACACCACGATTCAAGACAAAATTTCATTTATTTGTCATTAGAAATAAATATTTCACAATATACAATTACATATTGTTTTTGTGATTAATCACTATGCTGTAATGATGTTCAATGTGTAACAATGAAAATACATCCTGCCTATCAAATATTGACATGACAGTTCATAACAGTAGCAAAATGACAGTGATGAAGTAGCCACGGAAATAATTTTATGGTTGGGGGTCACCACCACGTGAGGAACTGCATTAAAGGGACGTGGCCTGAGGAAGGTGGAGAACCGCTGCTCTAGGGGCTTTGGCTGGGATCTGGGAACAGCTGAGCCTTGTGCCCCAGCAGGGGAGACACCCCAGACCTCTCACTGCAGGGCTCCCCGAGACACCCGTCCTGTGTCTGTGCCTTGGCCCTGGCTCCCCTTCCCCTGGGCTTTTTGGCAGTGACAGTGCAGTGGGCACAGCAGACAGGCTGCTTGGTGGTAAGTGCTGGCCACGTGGCTCAGGGACTCCTCACCACCCAGCCCCCGGCTGCTGGGTGATGCAGAGTCCTCCCAGCCCCACCCTTACCTTCCCCCTCAGAGTCCAGCTTGGGCCACTGCTTCCTGGAGCACTTGGGTTGACAGTGTCCAGAAACTGGGTTGTCGTGCCCATATTCCAGATGCCAAAACAGGCTCAGCGAGAGGGAGCAGAGGTCCCTACCCCCAGCTCAACTCCCCATCAACTTATCTCAGCCCACAGGCGCTCCCCCAGTGGTCCTGATTGCCATGGTATTGGAGGAGGAGGAGAAAGAAGAGAGGGAGGAAGAAGAGGAAGAGGAGGGGAAGGAGAAAGAGGAGGAGCATATTTCTGAGAAGCAATCCAAAATACACACCAGCTGGCCCTCCTCCCTCCCTCTTCAATTTCAAAGCCTCCTTTGGTGTACAGGTAGGCGGGGCCTCTTCCTGGCCAGGCAGCCAAAAGCAAAGGAGTCAGTGGGTCCAGGTAGTGGGTTCTGGGACCCCCACCTCACCCAGCAGATTTCCTGGACCCGGGCTCCATCACCTCCCACAGTTCCCAGACCAGGCGGGAGCCACCCGCCCACAGTTCCTGCCTCTCTGCCTTCGCACATGCAGTTCCTCCACCTGGGATGCCCTTCCTCGTCCTTCCAATCCCAGCTTGGCTGTAACTCCATTGGAGAACCTCCCCTGAGTCCCTTGGGGCTCCCCCTACATCCTGCACCCACCCCAGTCACAGCGGTTTTCTGGATGACGCTCTCAGGGGGCGGTGAGGTCTTGGGGTGCTAGCTCTGCCTTTGTGCCCCAGCACCTGGCACAAACAGGTGCTCAGTAAATCCGGAAGGAAGAGGAGGGAGGGGAAGGAAGAGAACACCTCTCAGGATCAGAGAGGATCTGGACCGTGAGCACCTGGCATAGGGCTGGGCACAGAGCCAAGTCCACTCCCTTCCTGCTGCCTCCCCTGGAGCCTGGCCTCCAGCACCTTCCGCCTCATCTGATTTGGAGCCAGCTCAGGAGCCGTCTCCACACCCACAGGTCTGTGTCTGCGCCCATTAGGACGCGAGGTAAAGACACCAGGAGGCAGACAGGCACTTGACCTCATTAGAAGCTGGTGTGTCTCCCAGAAATCCTGGACTGTGGGAGCTTGCAAGGACCCGAGGGCTGACCTTGAGCAGGGATTTTTCAAACGGTTTCACCCTGAATGCTTTCTGCAGAACACGCCTAACCTGAGGCCAATACAGTGGTACCTCGAGATACGAGTTTAATTCGTTCCGTAATCTTGAGGCGTGGGAAACTATGAGACACTAGAGTCGCAGTAAATTGGTGGGTCGTGTGCAGCCGGCCGATCCGTGGGATGACTTCTATCTCAAATGTTGCTCGTATTTCATATTTTTATTGATTTTTTACAGAGAGGAAGGGAGAGGGATAGAAAGTCAGAAACATGGATGAGAGAGAGAGACATTGATCAGCCGCCTCCTGCACGCCCCCTACTGGAGTTGTGCCTGCAAGCAAGGTACATGCCCCCGACTGGAATCGAACCTGGGACCTTTCAGTCCGCAGGCCGACGCTCTATTCACTGAGCCAAACCAGTCTCAGCTGTTGCTCGTATTTCAAAGCAAAAATCGCTTGCTCGACGGCTCGGATCTCAAAAATCTAGTATGTTAGGGCACTCGTATCTCGAGGTACCGCTGTATATAAAACAGATGGAAGCTCAGCTGCTTGGGGTGAAGGGGTGGATATTGAAGGCGCCTGGGAGATGGGACCAAAGTCCCCTTTCCCCTGTAGCTCTGGGTCCCCGGGGAGATGGGGGCTGGGGTTGGTCCTGGCAGTGGAGGGGGCAGCCAGGAGGAAGGAGGAGCCCTGGGGAGAGTCCAGGGCTGACATTTACGAACTGATACAGAAGGGCTTGCGTATCCTTAGAACTGCGTGTTCATGCCTGTGTGGCTGGGCCAACAAACTCATCTTTCATAGCAAAAGTCAGTCTGCACCCCAAAAATGAAAATATGTCCTTGGAGAAAATCATAATGATTCTAACCTTTAATATTCTCACAGTTTCTTCTTTTTTTTTTATAATCTTGAAGAGATAGTTTAGAAGTCTAGAGGAAATATGTCTATGAATTCAGCAATTCCATCAACCTCTCTTTTTTTGTGTGTGAAATTCAAGTAAAATTAAAATTTAAAATTGTATCCAAAATCTAATTGTTATGGTTTTATAAAAGTCTCCCTAGGCATATGTTCATTACTCGGGAATCTGTTTTTGTATTTTGCATATGAAGTCGTCCAAAAGTCGTTCTCCTAATACGATTGGTTACTCTGGCTGGTGAGGTTTGGATTGTGTTTCTACTTCCGTCTTTGGGATGTCAGCATGTTTGGCTGAATTCTTTGTAATGAACAGATGCCAGGTTTGACTTTAGTGTTATTTTTTTTTTCTTAAAAAGAAACACAGGAGAAAACAAAGCAATGACCTAATCGTTCAACAAATATCGATTGAACAACTTGCTGCCGGGTTGCCATGCTTACCGATAACGATAGGTTTTGGTTACTACATCTTGTGAATATTCTCTCCTAAGTTTCCCTGAAATTATTGTATGCTGCCACTAGATGGCAGTAGGCACAGCACTGTTTTGGGAGGTGCTTCCCACCCCCCACATCCTCCCGCCCAGGTATCAGATAAGACTTTGGATTCCAGATTTGTTGCTAATTCTCATTGACAATAATTATGTTTTGTTAGTTATGTCAATCATATATATGTTTTACTTTATTTTTTGATAGACATACTTTTTAAAAAATATATTTTTATTGATTTCAGAGAGCGGGGAGAGAGAGAGAGAGAGAGAGAGAGAGAGAGATATCAATGATGAGAGAGAATCATTGATCGGCTGCCTCCTGCACACTCCCTACGGGGGATTGAGCCTGTAACCCAGGCATGTGCTCTTGACCAGAATCTAACCTGGGACCTTTCAGTCCGTAGACTGACACTCTATCCACTGAGCCAAACCAGCCAGGGCATACTACATTTTAAAAAAATATATTGTTATTGATTTCAGAGAGGAAGGGAGGGGGATAGAGATAGTGTTGTGGATCGAACGCGAGTGAACAACCACTGGAGTCCCGACCAAATTGGAATTTAAGGAGCCTTTATCAGCCGGCCACTGTTCTGCCTTTCTCTGAGCAGGGAGTCCAGAGAGCAGCCCTGACCTTTTGTGCAGGACCGCTTTTAAGCACCTTTACCACATCCTGTTTTTGCAGAGCAAACAACCCAAGACAAAACAGTTTCTCCCAAGCAATGTCAGGATCACGCCATGGACGACCATGTTATTCAGAGGGTCATCTTGCTCTCTTTTTTTTTTAATATATTTTATTGATTTTTTACAGAGAGGAAGGGAGAGGGATAGAGAGTTAGAAACATCGATGAGAGAGAGAGACATCGATCAGCTGCCTTTTGCACGCCTCCTACCGGGGATGTGCCTGCAACCAAGGTACATGCCCTCAACTGGAATCAAACCTGGGACCTTTCAGTCCGCAGACCGACGCTCTATCCACTGAGCCAAACCGGTCTTGGCTCATCTTGCTCTTCAGAAAGGTAACAGTGTTCTATGAAAGAAGGCCTACATTCTGGGAAGGAGCCATGAGACCGTATCTCAAGGCCTGGCCTGATGTCAGCACGGACAACTCTATCGGGGGGATTGTCTACGGCCTCTCTGGAATGGGGCATGCTCAAAAATTCCCACTCTCTAACAATAGAAACATCATTGACGAGGGAGAATCAGGGATCAGCTGCCTCCTGCACGCCCCCTAGTGGTATTGAGCCTACAACCCAGGCATGTGCCCTTGACCAGAGAATCTAACCTGGGACCCTTTAGTCCGTAGGCTGACGCTCTATCCACTGAACCAAACCGGCCAGGGCCGTATATATGTTTTAAATCCCACAAGATATTCTATCAAACAGTCAATATTTATTTAGCTTTATCTACCTGTTACTTTGGCACTCTGTATGCTGACTCTACTTACTCCCTTCTTCTGGGATAGTTTTCCCTTCTGCCTGGTGAACATTCAATGTGATTGTGAGTGTGGGTGAGCTGGTGAGAAACCCTGACACCGTTTAGTGATCCAAGAACATCTTTATTTCCTGTTCCCTTCCGAAGGGCCGTCTAGCCTCGTGTTTCTTGCTCCATTTAACACAATTGCGTCTTGTCTGCTGACTGCTGTTAAAACCCTCCCTTTAACTTCCTTGTTCATCACTTTGGCAGTGAGCGCTCAGGGCTCCTAGAGCTCCTTGAGTCTGTGGCTGGATGTTTTGGAAACCCTCAGCCATGATGTCTTCAGGGACCACTCTGCCTTATCCTCTCCTCTCCTGCTAAGACCTAATCTCACGTATGTTACACTTCACACAGTTGTCCCAATTTCTCCTCTAGGGACGCAAGCACAGGTGGCCAAGAGTACCCTCTGCCAATAGGGTGGACTGACAGGGATGATTCAGGCACTTATGAAATACTGGCCGAGCATACATGACACGGGAGACAGACAGGCCAGGCCATGCACGCATCGCACACGGTTTATTTACCAGAGTCCCGGTGGTGTCCAGACCTCAGCAGGCCCTCCGGAGATCCGCGCCGATGGACACCCACACTGGACGTTGGACGTGGCAGCTGTGGCTCGGCGTCTGGTAGAGGCCTCGGCTTGTGGCTCATGGTTCGGACCCAGGGTCCACGGCAGAGCTGGGGCAGGTGCAGGAAGAGGAGCGGAGAGCGACCGTCTGTGGAGGGCAGACAAGCGGCTCTGATCTCCTTCGGGGCTGGCTCCCTTGTATGTGCTCCAGTGGGCATCTTCTGTGCGTCTTACTAGTTGACAACTGCTAGCAAGGTCGCTTAAGACCATCAGAAAACAGATATTTACATTATGATTCATTAACAGTAGCAAAATTACAGTTATGAAGTAGTAACAAAAATAATGTTAAGATTGGCAGTCACCACAACATGAGGAACTGTATTAAAAGGTCACAGCATTGCCGAAACCAGTTTGGCTTAGTGGATAGAGTTTCGGCCTGTGCCCTGGAATCAAACTGTGACCTCCTGGTTCACAGGTCAGTGCTCAACCACTGAGCCACACCGGACAGGCTAGGTTCCTGATACAGATACAAAGCATGTACATTTTCAGTTTTTATGCATGATATGTGCACATGGGAGGGCACATTTTTCATCGTAAGCTTTGGTATGTACTATTATCATTCATTTCAAATTATGTTCTAACTCGAATTGTGAGGTATTTGGGATTATTTAGAGGTTGTATTTCATCACTTTTAAGTATTAGGAGCTTCTAGGTGCCTTTCGGTTCCTGATTTCTAGATTAACTGCAATGACAAGAAGCATGCTGTGTATCATTTCAGTTCTGTGAAGTTTGTTGAAACTTGCTTCATAGTTCTGCATGGTTTACATAAACTATAATTGAAGTCTGCTCCTCTGTTGCCACCTCGTGTGTAACTTGTGAATTACACCTTTGTGCCTTTCAGCAGGAAAGGTTGTTGGGCACAGTGGCTTCTCTGAACATCGAATACAGTTTGCTGCTCAGATTGTTTAAATTTTTTACATTTTTACTGAATTTTTTGTGGGAGGCGATTGGTTCTGAAAGAGATATGCTCTGTCTCTGAATGAGAGAGGTGTGTTAGATGCATTAGGATGATAGATTTATCCTATATAATAAAAGGCTAATATGCAAATAGACTGAATGGTGGAACAACCAAACAACCGGTTGCTATGACATGTGCTGACCCCCAGGGGGCACGTGTGGAACATGGTGGGCCTTGGCCACTGTGGGATGGTGGAACAGGTGAGTGGGACGGTCACCTGTACCACCATCGGGTGGAGGCTTTAGGCTCAGGAAGAGGCTAAGGCTGCGATCAGAGGTGCGATGGCAGGGGGAGGGGAAGAGGTGGAGCCTGCGATTGGATGTGCTGTGGGGGGAACCCCTTCCCAAGCCTAAAGCCTGGGGCAGGAGCTTTAGGCTTGGGAAGGGGTTGAGCCTGCGATCAGAGGGTAGGGGATAAAAATCAATGGGAACATATCCTCAGGTGATGATAAAAAGAAAAGTAAAGAAATGTCATATCCTATGAAAGACACATCTTGAAAATGCCTAAAGAAAGTTGTCATTTTTTCATGGTGAAGGGACTGGAGTCCATGTTGATGAAAATACCTTGGCGGCTGCAAAAGTGGGGTGATGGGGCTGATGCCTTCCCCTGATCAGCCTGGTCGCCTCCCGCAAAGGGAGCCCACAACCCGGGCATGTGCCCTGGAATCAGTCCAATGGGGAGTGGGCCTAAACCATCAGTAGGACATCCCCTGAGGGATCCCAGCATGTGAGAGAGGGCAGGCTGGGCTGAGGGACTCCTTCCCAGTGCACAGATTTTGTGCACTGAGCCCCTAGTTTATTATATAATGCATATTTCCCCACTGGTCTAAGGAGATATTTTTATTACACCAAACTTCCATATGTATTTTAGTCTATTACTGGGCTTTGTATTCTGTTCCACCCACTTTTCTATTCACAGGACATTACCCAAGTGTTTAAATTACTGTAGCTTAATAAGACAATACAGTGTTCTATCTGGTTGAGGTAGCTTTTATTCATTCATTTGCTTTTTCAGACGTTTCCTTTATTATTTTCAAAGATATGTTTATGGATTTCAGAGAGGAAGGGAGAGGGAAAGAGAAAAACATCAATGATGAGAGACAATCATGGATCAGCTGCCTCCTACATGCCCCTTACTGTGGGGATCGAGCCCACAATCTGTGTGTGTGCCCTGATGGAATCGAATATGTCTTCCTGGTTCATGGGTCAATGCTCAACCACTGAGTCACACTGTCCAGGCCAGTGGTTGGCAAACTCACTAGTCAACAGATTGAAATTTCTTTTGAGAGCAAAATTTTTTAAACTTAAACTTCTTCTAACACCACTTCTTAAAAATACACTCGCCAAGGCCATGGTATTTCATGGAAGAGCCACACTCAAAAGGCCAAAGAGCTGCATGTGGCTCGAGAGCCACAGTTTGCTGACCACTGGTCCAGGCTACAAGGAGTTTCCTTGATATTCATATCTTTTTTAAACTATATACTTTATTGATTTTTTATAGAGAGGAAGGGAGAGAGAGTTAGAAACATTGATGAGAGAGAAACATTGATCAGCTGCCTCCTGCACACCCCCTACTGGGGATGTGCCCACAACTAAGGTACATGCCCTTGACCAGAATCGAACCCAGAACCTTTCAGTCCACAGGCCGACACTAAGCCAATAAGGTTAGGCTTGATATTCATATCTTACCCCTTCTCCCCATCTTATAGTTTTTGAGGGTAGTCGAGGGTCAGAGACCAATGCTGGGACTGAGGTTAGGGCTGGGGTTTATGTTAGGGTTTCAGGGTGAGGGGTTGGTGTCCAGGCCAGGGTCAGAAGTGGAAAAGGTGAATTGTAATTGGAAAGAGAGAATTTGCTTTGCAAAAGCTGACTTTGCTTTGCTAAAGATAAATTTGAAAGGTAAAAGGTGAATTTTGTTGCAAAAAGTGAATTTTCGCTGTAAAATGTGAATTACTCTGTATTTGAGAAGCATCCAAGTGAGTCGCTCTTTCCAGAATCCTAGTAAATTCCAATATTCTCCATCTTTTTTCAATTTACCCCTGTCACATTAAAGTTATTATTACTGAGCCCTTTTTTATCCTAGTAAATCAGTTGTAAACACTATTTTCTTGTTAAAATATTCTAGTTAATAGTTTGGTGTTGCAACACAGTCATTTTGAAACGTGTGCATGTAACTTACTAGGTTTTGCTCTATACCTATGCCTGTCGCTTTCAGAATGAAAGATAGAATAATCCTGTAGAAATGTGCCAAGAGTAAGGATTCCTTATTCTGTGATTTATCAGAATGTAATCATAGAGCAGAGTTCTACTCTTGTCTTATAAGATAAACACTTTCATTTTCTTTCAAGTAAGTTCCTGATGATACTGTACAGGTCTGTGTATGGAACCATATACTTATTACACTGGACCTCAAAAGGAAGCTGTCAGTCAAAAAAAAAACAACAAAAAACAAAAAACTATCCTCTGCTGCTCTCCTGTGGCCATCCAAAAAATAACACAATGTGCCTCTGTCCCTGGTGCTGAAATTCCAGCTAAAGCGCTGTGAACCCGGCCAAGAATTCTATCCGAGGGAAAAAATGGTCACAAGATCAGCGAGGCTGGCCATGGCAGCTATCATTCCATCCCTGGAAGGACCGAAGTGGGGGTTCTTCACCTCTTCCCGGTCCAGCCCTGCAAAGGGAGGCCTCGGCTGCTGCACTAAATTGTGAATCCCTTGGAAACTTAGAAGCCACCATTATTGAGGCAGCCAGTCCATACAGCGAGGTGCTGGAGAATCGTGAGAGTGCAGCGTCTTCGCGAGATGCCTCCACTATTGAGGAATTCTGCACGCTGGAGGCCGCCATTCCTGAGGCCATCCCTACTGTGGAGGCCTTCGCTGACCAGGCAGCCAGGACAGGGTAGGTGGCCTTGCCTGAGGCAGCCAGTATGTTGGAGGCCGCTGTCCTTGAGACAGCCAGAAACCTGGAATTTGCTACCCATTACTGAGGCAGCCTGTTCCCTGGGTGTCTCCATTATCAAGGCAGCCAGTCTGTACAGGGAGGAGCTTTTATATCGCGAGACTCAACGTGCTCACGAGAGGCCGCCTTAAGTGACGCACGCTGAATGCTTCTGGCCTCCATTATCGAGACCTTCCGTACGGCGGGGCCCCCAGGTATTGAGGCAGCGAGTACAGGACACAGGGACTTTACCCTGGCAGGCAGGCAGGTGCAGGCCGCCTCTACTGAGACAGACACGGTGTTGGAGGCCACGGTCCAAGAGGCAGGTCGTTTTAGGGAACCCCGTCAGGTTACGGCCATGGGTAATGTGCAGGTGGCCATCATGGAGGCAGCCAGTCCGTACAGCGAGGTGCTCAGTACCGCGAGAATCAGCGTGCTCACGAGAGGCTGGCATAAGTCACACATGCCATATGGTGAGGCAGCCAGTACGGAGCACGGGGCCTTTAACCTGGCAGGCAGGCAGGCAGGTGCAGGCCGCCGCTACTGAGACTGGCAGGGTGTTGGGGTTGCCGTCCTGGAGGCAGGCAGTTATATGGATCCCCCTGTGGTTGCAGCTGTGGGTATTGTGCAGGCGGCCATTATTGAGTCTACCAGTCTGTACAGTGAGGTGCTTTTGTATCGCGAAGACTCAGCTTCTCCCGAGAGACCGCCTTCAGTGACGCACCCAGTATGCTTCCGGCCGCCATTACCGAGACCTTCCGTATGGCTGCAGTCCCCAGCTAACGAGGCAGCCAGTACGGGACACGGGGCTTTTACCCTGACAGGCAAGCAGCTGCAGGCCACACCTACTCAGGCTGTCAGGGGGTTGGTGGCCACCGACCTTGAGGCAGGCAGTTATACGGAGCCCCCTGGTTTTGCGGCCGTGGGTATCGTACAGGTGGCCATGAAGGAGGCAGCCAGTCCGTACAGTGAGGTGCTTTTGTACCGCGAGACGTAGCATGCTCACGAGAGGCCGGCTTAAGTGACGCATGCCACACGCTGCCGGCCGCCATTACCGAGACCTTCCATACGGCAGGGGCCCTGGCTAACGTTGCAGCCTGTAAGGGGCACGGGGCCTTTACCCTGGTAGGCAGGGGGGTCAGTGGCCGCGGTCCTAGAAGCAGCCAGTTATATGGAGCCCTCTGGTGTTGCGGCACTGGGTACTGTGTCGGCGGCCATTATTGCAGCAGCCAGTCCGTACAGCGAGGTGCTTTTGTACAGAGAGAGGCAGCGTGCTCGCGAGAGGCCTGCTTAAGTGACGCACGACGTAAGCTGCAGGCTGCCATTACCGAGACCTTCCGTACGGTGGGGGGCCCAGGTTAATGAGGCACCAGTACAAGGCACGGGGCCTTTACCCTGGCAGGAAGGCAGGCGCAGGCCGCCTCTACTGAGACTGGCAGGGGTTAGCGGCCGCGGTCCTAAGGCAGGCAGTTATAGGAGCCCTCTCATGTTGTGGCCCTGGGTACTGTGCAGGGAGCCATTATTGAGGCAGCCAGTCCGTACAGCGAGCTGCTGAGTACCGCGAGACTCGGCTTGCTCGCGAGAGGCCGGCTTAAGTGACGCACGCCGTAGCTGCCGGCCGCCATTACCGAGAACTTCCATACTGCCGAGGCCCCCTCACGAGGCAGCCAGTACCTGGCTGGTAGCCTTTACCCTGGAAGGCAGTCAGGCAGCTGCAGGCCGCCTCTTCTGAGGAAACCAGGAGGTTGGAGGTCGCAATTCTCGAGGCAGACAGTTATATGGAAGCCTCTCGGTTTGCGTCAGTGGGTACTATGCAGGCGGGCATTATCGAGGCAGCCGGTTCGTGTAGCGAGGTGCTTTTTGACAGTGAGAGTCCGGCTTAAGTGATGCAGCCGTACGCTGCAAGCCACCATTACCGAGCTTTTTACTACTTTGGGTCGCCCCCTGCTAATGAGGCAGCCAGTATTGGGCACGAGGCCTTTACCCTGACAGACAGGTAGGTGCAGGTCGCTTCTACTGAGGCTGGCAGAGGGGTGGAGGCCGCTGTCCTGTAGGCAGGCACTTATATGGAGCCACCTTGGGTTGCGGCCTTTGCTACCGTGCAGGTGGCCATTATTGAGGCATCCAATCTGTACATCCAATCTGGAGTATTCCGAGAAGCACTGTTCTTTCAAGAGGCCGCATTAATCTACTCATGAAACTGGCAGGACGTGACAGGTCTCCTTCACTAAGGTTACTTGTCATTAGTTAATAAGTTACTAGGATACTGGTTACTAGTTACCTGATTACCAGGTAACTGGTTACCTAGTTACTGGTTAACTGGTTGCCAGGTTACTAGTTGCCTGGTTACAAGGTCTTCTTTACTAACGTTGCTTGTCATTAGTTTATAAGGTACTAGGATACTGGTTACTAGTTACCTGATTACCAGGTAACTGGTTACCCAGTTACTTGTTAACTGGTTGCCAGGTTACTAGTTGCCTGGTTACAAGGTACTTGGTTACTAGTTACCAGTTTACTCTTGTGTGCATTCAAGAAATAGCACCATGTGCTTCTGTTCCTGGTGCTGAAATTCCAGGTAATGCCCTGTGAACATCACACATAATTCTACCCCCCAACAAGTGAAAAAACAAAACCTTAAAAGAAAGAAAAGCCCTCAAAATCATTGAATCAGTCCAGGGTGGGAATCATTTCTTCCCTGAATGTATTGATGTCACTGGTCTGGATTTTGCAATCCTTCCTGCCCCAGCCCTGCTAAGAGGGGCCGTGGCTGCTGCAATGACATTGAGAACCTGTCCATTCACTATCTCAGTCAGTACCCTAGAGGCTGCCATTATTGAACCGTCAGTAACAGGAAGGCACAATTAACAAGGCAGGCGGTGTGGAAAGTTCTCTTACACATCCAGTATGTTGGAGGCCGCTAAAATTGTGGCAGTGGTAACCTTGCAGCCGCCATTATTGAGGCAGCCAGTCAGTACAGGCAGGTGTGGAAGACCTCAAGACTCAGTGTTCTCTTGAGACTCAGTGTTCTCCCGAGATGCCACCATTATTGAGACCTTCCATAAGGCGGAGGCCCCAGCTAAACAGGTAGCCAGTCTGGGACCGTGTCCTTTAACCTGGCACGCAGGAAGCTGCAGACTGCCTCTACAGAGCAAGCCCCCAGCTTGGAGGCCGCCATCCTTGAGGCAAGCAGTTATGTGGAGCCAGTTTGGGTTGTGGTAGTGGGTATCACGCAAGCCGCCAATATTGAGTCAGCCGGTCCTTACAGCGAGGTGCTGAGTACCGCCAGAGGAATTGGGGTCAGGAGAGGCCACCTTAACTGATGGATGTCATACACTGCAAGGTGCCATTATTCAGACCTTCCGTACTGCAGAGACCCCACTAATGAGGCAGCCAGTACCAGCACGGGGACTTCCCTAGGAATTTTTTGTCTTTCAGAATCAGAAATCTATTACTGCATCAGTCACAACCCGGAGATCCAACACACATGCTTTGCTTCCTTCTATTTGCCAGAGCTGAGGATGATATAATGAATCTCCCAGTTACGCCGTAAGTTGCTAAAGAATTCCCTCTCATATCAGAAGCTGCCCTGATGTGTTGAGACTTACAGTGGCCTTCAGTCTATCACAGTCTCATATTTTCTCTGTACATTCCTGACTTTCATATTTTTGAAGCTTACAAGCCAGTCATTCTGTAGAATGTCCCCAAAACTGGCCATTAGCATTTCAGGTTGTGCATTTTTTGAAGGGATTTGAAGTGGTATTGAGAGGATGTGTTAAAAAAGAAAGACTGCAAAATGTCATGAAAATTCTTCTTGATTCTTTGGTTCCACACAAAGGTATACATATCCTCAGAGTTCTGGAAACAGTAGCCACTGTAGCTCAAATTCCTCTGGAACAACCACTGCAGCTCTCCCAGGCTCTTAAATACTTCCTTGCTGACCATTCAGAGTGCAGAGACCTAATACATGAATCACTCAGTAGAAAAATCAGAAAGGATAGTGGCTGCCCTTGATTTATTTTCTAAACAAGCCTGAAATGGACCAAGTTTTTTTGAAGTGTAATAAATGGTAGTTGAACATAACTCAAGCTATAATAACAACATCTGTAATGAACAGCCATGGAGTTCAATACCCAAACAGAATGGGAAAACCACCCCCACGTTTTAAAAATGAAAATTAGTATATTTCACAAGCACAGAAATGATCAAAAATTAAGAGAAACAGAGTAAATATGTATTTAAAACACACACATGGAAATTATATCAGCAAAAAATCTGAGCATATCCTGAGGCTGAACAGCAGCATTCTGGAGCACACGACTGTGTCAGTTTACCTGAGCTGCACAGTCCCATCTTACAGTCTTTGTATAAGCACACCCAAGGTGTTGAGGCTTGGTCTGTCAGCAATCAATGTGCTAAAGTATAAAGAGGAGGAGTTTGTCCTGGCAAGTGTTGCTGGGCTGTAAGAACAAGTGTCCCGTATCCCAAAGGGTCCGAATTTGAGTCCCAGTCAGCCTTTTTCTGCGAAAAATTGATCCTCTGCTGCCCTCCTGTGGGCATCAAAGGAAAAACACGCGGAGTTTCGGGCCATGATGCAGAATTTACAACTAAAGTCCTATAACACAACCAAAAATTCTACCCAGAAAAAAAAGAAACACTTACAAACACTTCGATGCTGTTCATGGCGGAAATCATTCCGTCCCTGGATCCATTGAAGTCACGGCTCTGGGTTCTTCAACTCTTCCCATCCTAGCCCTGCAAAGGGAGGCTTTTGAGGCTGCTGCACTGAGGTTCCTTTAAGGTGACCCACCTCCCTGCCTAATGTTCCTTACTGCCTCCTTTAACTAGAGAGTAGTGAGGGAGTGAGTGTATGTCTGGCAAGCCGATGCTTTAACCAGTGAGCAACACCAGCTAGGGATTCTGTTCACTTTTAAAAATATAAATCGGGCCAAAACCGGTTTGTCTCAGTGGAGAGTGTCAGCCTGCAGACTGAAAGGTCCCAGGTTTGATTCCAGTCAAGGGCATGTATCCTGGTAGCGGGCCCATTCCCTGTAGGGGGCGTGCAGGAGGCGGCTGACCGATGTCTCTCTCTCATCGATGTTTCTAACTCTCTATCCCTCTCCCTTCCTTCCTGTAAAAAAATCAATAAAATATATTTTAAAAATTAAAATTAAAAATATATAAATCAGAGTGGCAGTCAAGGGTCAGAGGTCAAGACTAGGGCTGAAGGTAGAGCTGTGGTTGCTGTTAGGGTTTTAGAGTGAGGGTGAGAGTAAAAGGTCAGCAGGGTCTGGGTCATGGCCAGGGTTAGAGGTGGAAACGGTAACTTTCCTTTGGAAATGCAGAATTTGAATGTATTTCAGCAGCATCAAAATGAGTCTCCCTTTCCAGTATCTTAGTAAAATCCAAAATTGCTTCATATATTTCAAGTTACATCTGTGGCATTAGGTTATTGAGTACTTTTGTGTTCTAGAATAAAATAGTTGTAAACACATTTTTTTTCTGAAGAAATGATTCTAGTTAATACTTTGGTTTTGAAGCCCTTCGGTTTTGAAACCTGTTCTTGTATCGCACGGGGCTTTGCTCAATACTTAGGCCTGTCTCTTTCAGAATGAAAGCTAAACTAATTCTTTAGAAACGTGCTAAGAGCAAGCATCCTTTATTTTGTGATTTTGAGAATATAATCAGAGAGCATACTTATACACTAGTTTTGGGAATACATAATTATATTTTTTCTTGAAATCACTTAATATTATACTGTATCTATCTATGGATCTATGTATATATTATGTTAGTCCTTAAGGGACGCTGTCAGCCAATTCCTGCGCAAAAATAATCCTCTGCTCCCCTCCTGTGGCCATTCAAGGAATAACACACTGTGCCTCTGTCCATGGTGCTGCAATTCCAGAAATTTCCCCTTAACCACGACTAAAATTTCTACCCAGAAAAAACACCCCCATGCCTTATGCTGCAAGCTACCGTTACCGTGAATTTCTGAACTGCGGGGGGTCCCCGTTAACAAGGCCGCCAGTAACGGGCACGAGACCTTTACCCTGGCAGGCAGGCAGGTGCAGGCCGCCTCTACTGTGGCTGGCAGGAGATTGGAAGCCGCTGTCCTAGAGGCAGGCAGTTATACGAAGTCCTCTCGTGTTGCAGCACTGGGTACTGTGCAAGCGGCCATTCTTGAGGCAGCCAGTCCGTACAGCGAGGTGCTGAGTCCCGCGAGACGCAGCGTGGTCTCGAGAGGCCCGCTTAAGTGACGCACGCTATACGCTACCAACCGCCATTACCGAGACCTTCTGTACGGCCGGGGCCCCAGGCTAAGGAAGCACCAGTACGAGGCACGAGGACTTTACCCTGGCAGGCAGTCATACAAAGCCCTCTCATGTTGCGGCCCTCGGTACTATGCAGGCGGCCATTATTGAAGCAGCCAGTCCGTACAGTGAGGTGATGAGTACCGCGAGACTCAGCGTGCTCCCAAGAGGCTGGCTTAAGTGACGCACGCTGTAAACTGCCGGCTGCCATTACCGAGACCCTCCATACGGCAGGAGGCCCCGGCTAACAATGCAGCCTGTAAGGGGCTCAGGGCCTTTACCCTAGTAGGTAGGCAGGTGCAGGCCGCCTCTACCGAGGCTGGCAGGAGGTTGGTGGACGCGGTCGTAGAGGCAGGCAGTTATACGGAGCCCTCTCATGTTGCAGCACTGGGTACTGTGCAAGCGGCCATTATTGAGCCAGCCAGTCCGTACAGCCAAGTGCTTAGTACCACGAAATGAAGCGTGCTCGCAAGAGGTCGGCTTAAGAGCCTTAAGCTGATTGCCGCCATTACCAACACCTTCCGTACGGCAGGAAGCACTGGCTAACGATGCAGCCAGTATGGGGCCCGGGGCCTTTACCCGGGTATGCAGGCTGCTGTAGGCCGCTTCTACCAATGTTGGCAGGGGTTTGGCGTTCGCGGTTCTAGAGGCAGGTAGTTATACGGAGCCCTCTCGTGTTGTGGCCGGGTACAGTACAGGTGCCATTGTTGAGGCAGCCAGTCCGTACAGCGAGGTGCTGAGTCCCGCGAGACGCAGTGTGCTCGCGAGAGGCTGGCTTAAGTGACGCACGCTGTAAGCTGATTGCCGCCATTACCGACACCTTCCGTACGGCGGGGGGCCCCGGCTAACGATGTAGCCAGTACGGTGCAGGCGGCCTTTACCTGGGTAGTCAGGCTGCTGTAGGCCGCCTCGACCAATGCTGGCAGGGGTTTGGCCGCCACAGTCCTAGAGACAGGCGGTTATACGGAACCCTCTGATGCTGCGGCCGTGGGTACTGTGTAGGCGGCCATTATTGAGGCATCCAGTCCATACAGCGAGGTGCTGAGTACCGCAAGACGCAGCGTGCTCGTGAGAGGCCGGCTTAAGTGACGCACGCCACGCATGCCGTAAGCTGCCGGCCGCCATTACCGACACCTTCCGTACAGCGGGAGGCCCCGGCTAACGATGCAGCCAGTAGGAGACTCGGGCTCTCTCCCTGGTAGGCAGGGAGCTGCAGGCCGCCTCTGCCGAGGCTGGTACGGGGTTGGGGGCCATGTTACTAGAGGCAGGTCGTTATACGGAGCCCTCTGGTGTTGTGGCCCTGGGTACTGTGCAGGCGGCCATTAGTGAGGCAGCCAGTCCGTACAACGAGGTGCTGAGTCCCGCGAGACGAGACGCAGCGTGCTCACGAGAGGCCTGCTTAAGTGATGTATGCCTTAATCAGCAGGCCACCATTACCGAGACCTTCCGTACGGCACAGGCCTCACTAACGAGGCAGCCAGTACGGGGCACGGGGCCTTTACCCTGGCAGGCAGGCAGGTGCAGGCCGCCGCTACTGAGACTGGCAGGGGGTTGGAGGCCTCGGTCCCAGAGGCAGGAAGTTTAAGGAGCCTTTTGCGGTTGTGGCCATGGGCATCGTGCAGGCAGCCGTTATGAAGTCAGCCAGTCCGTACAGCCAGGTGCTTTTGTATCGCGAGACTCAACGTGCTCTCGAGAGGCCCCCTTAAGTGACGCACGCCGTACGCTGCCGGCCACCATTACTGAGACTTTCCGTATGACATGGTCCTGGCTAACGAGGCAGCCAATACGGGGCACAGGGCCTTTACCCGGTTAGGCAGGCAGGCAGGCAGACAGGTGCAGTTCGCCTCTAGTGAAGCAGGCAGGAGGTTGGAGGCCGTAGTTCTCAAGGCCGGCAGTTATACGGAGCCCTCTCGGGTATAGTCAGTGGTACCATGCAGGCAGCCATTATTGAGGCAACCAGTCCGGACAGCAAGGTGCCCAGTTACCCAGTATTGCGAGACGCAGCGTGCTCGCGAGAGGCCGCTTAAGTGACGTGCGCCGTAAGCTGCCGGCCACCATTACCGAGACCTTCCGTACGGCGGGGGGCCCTGGCTTCAGAGGCAGCCAGTATGGGGGACGGGGCCATTACCCTTGCAGGCAGGCAGCTTCAGGCCACCTCTACTGATATGGCAGGGGGTTGGAGGCTGCCGACCTTGAGACAGACAGTTATACGGAGCCATCTGGTTGCATCAGTGGGTACTGTGCAGGGGCCATTATTGAGGCTGCCAGTCCGTACAGTGCGGTGCCCAGTACCACGAGAAGCATCATGCTTGCGAGAGGCTGTCTAACTGGCGCACGCCGTATGCTGCCGGCCGCCATTACTGAGACCTTCTGTACGGCAGGGGTCCCGGCTAACGAGGCAGCCAGTATGCAGCATGAAGCCTTTACCCTGGCAGGCAGGCAGCTCAGGTTGCGTCTACTGAGGCTGGCAGGGGGATATTGGCCGCCGTTCCGGAGGCAGGCAGTTATACGGAGCTCCCTCGTGTGCGTCCCTGGGTACCGTGCAGGCGGCCATTATTGAGGCAGCCAGTCCGTACAGCCAGGTGCCAAGTACTGCGAGACTCGTCTTGCTCGCGAGAGGCGGGCTTAAGTGATGCAAGCCGTCAGCTGCCGGCCGCCATTACTGAGACCGTCCGTAATGCGGGGGGCACTGGCTAATGAGGCAGCCAATACGGGTCACGGGACCTTTACCCTGGCAGGCAGGCGCAGGCCGCCTCTACTGAGGCTGGAAGTGGTTTTTGGTCGCTGTCCTCGAGGCAGGCAGTTATACGGAGCCCTCTCTTGTGGTGACCGTGGGTATCCTGCAGGCGGCCATTATTGAGGCAGCCGGTCCGTACAGCGAGGTGCCCAGTCCCGCGAGACGCAGCGTGCTCGCGAGAGGCCGGTTTAAGTGACGCACGCCGTAAGCTGCCGGCCGCCATTACCGAGAACCTCCATACTGCCGAGGCCCCCTCACGAGGCAGCCAGTACCTGGCTCGTAGCCTTCACCATGGCAGGCAGACAGGCAGCTGCAGGCCGCCTCTTCTGAGGAAACCAGGAGGTCGGAGGTCGCCATTCTCGAGGCTGGCAGTTATACAGAGCCCTCTCGGTTTGCGTCAGTGGGTACTGTGCAGGCGGGCATTATCGAGGCAGCCCGTTCGTGTAGCGAGGTGCTTTTTGTACCGCGAGAGGCCGCCTTAAGTGACGCAGTCGTACGCTGCAAGCCGCCATTACCGAGATTTTCAGTACTTCGTGTCGCCCCCCGCTAATGAGGCAGCCAGTACGGGGCACGAGGCCTTCACCCTGACAGGCAGGTAGGTGCAGGTCGCCTTTACTGAGGCTGGAAGAGGGTTGGAGGCCGCTGTCCTGGAGGCAGGCAGTTATACAGAGCCCCCTTGGGTTGCGGCCTTCGGTACCGTGCAGGCGGCCATTATTGAGGCGCAGGTGCCATTATCGAGGCAGCCAATCCATACAGCAAGGTGCTGGAGTATTCCGAGAAGCACTGTTCTTTCGAGAGGCCGCCATAATCTCCTCATGAAACTGGCAGGAGGTGACAGGTCTCCTTTACTAAGGTTCCTTGTCATTAGTTTACAAGTTACTAGGATACTGGTTACTAGTTACCTGATGAGCAGGTAACTGGTTACTGGTTCACTGGTTGCCAGGTTACTAGTTGCCTGGTTACAAGGTACTTGGTGACTAGGTACCAGTTTACTCCTGTGGGCATTCAAGAAATAGCACCATGTGCTTCTGTCCGTGGTGCTAAAATTCCAGATAATGCCCTGTGAACATCACACATAATTCTACCCCCCAACAAGCGAAAAAACAAAAACCTAAAAGAAAGAAAAGCCCTCAAAATCATGGAGTCAGTGCAGGGTGGGAATCATTCCTTCCCTGAATGTACTGATGTCCCTGGTCTGGATTTTGCAATCCTTCCCGCCCCAGCCCTGCTAAGAGGGGCCGTGGCTGCTGCAATGACATTGAGAACCTGTCCATTCACTATGTCAGTCAGTACCCTAGAGGCTGCCATTATTGAAGCCGTCAGTAAGAG
>JAAGEH010002101.1:7418-24321 GCA_011751065.1 Lasiurus cinereus
TGCCAGATGTGCTGCTTCTCGGGGTCACAGAAAGCCAGGTCCGCCAGCGTCCGGAGGCCGTCCCCCTGCTTGTCCACGTGGGCGGGGGCTCTGCTCACGTCCGAGGGGGACTCCAGCAGCGGCCTCCTCTCCCGCGACTTCGGGCCGGGGGCAGAGGTGTCGTGAAGGCTCTGGTACACAAACTGGTAGTTGGGCATGTGCCCCATTTTCTCCAGCCTCAGGAAGGCGTGTAAAATGGCCGGCGGGATGTCCCTGGTTTCCGCTAAACTGACCACAGTGACGTCGCTCAGCCCCATAATCAGAGTGGCCAGGGAGGCCTCCAGCTCGAAGCGCTCCCCAGCCGTGGTCGGGGCGCCTGCTATCAACCCCCCCGAATCTATCACCAGGATGTGGTCACAGCCCAAGTCCTGGCTGAAGCTCTCGGCCACGGTGACGAGCTGCATGAAGGCCCCTCGGGGACCCCGGCCCCTCCCGGTGGCAAACCGAAGCCCGAACATGGTGTTGAGAAGAGTGGACTTCCCGGTGCCCGGCACGCCCAGCGCCGACAGCACCACCAGCCGTGACCTTCTCTCCAGGCGCGTGTGCAGCTCCTTCAAGAGCCCCGTGACCCAGCGCAGGGGGGTGCTCCGCGTGCTCCCATCCACCAGCTCCAGGGGCAGCCCCCTCATCAGCAGCTCCAAGGCGAGGCCCGGGAAGTGGGCGAACCGCCTCTGACCGATGGGCAGCTTCCCAGCCTCCACCAGGCAGCTCTCGGCCTCGTAAAACTGTCCCATCTCCCGCAGGAAGTGCTCCACCCCCAGGGGCTCCGGCCAGACCGGCTCGCGGTCCCCAGCACCTCCCTGCTTTGGTCTCAGGGCCGGAACGGTCTCTGGGGGCGGCCTTGGCCTGGGCTGGGCCACCCAGGCCAGGCCCCACTCCATCCACCTCAGGAAATACTGCCTCTCACTCAGCGAGGGGCAGCTGATGCCCGCGATGAACTCCTGCACGCCGCCCGCCAGGTCGTGGCCGCTCTGCTGCGTGCGAAGCTCCAGCAGCCGCTGCCTCAGCTCGGCCCGGCGCTTGTCCGCAGGGTCCCCGGCCCACTGCGCCTGGCACAGCTCCTTCTCCACCCGGGCTGCCTTCCTCCACGGCTCCCCCTGCAGCCTCAGCTCTTCCCTGCGGTAGGCGTCGGGGTCCCTGATGCTCCTGGTGATGCGCTCCATCCGGTCCTTGGCCCGCTGGCACTCCTCGCAGTCCTCGTCCACCTTCAGCCCCAGCCTCCGGGCGGCCTGGGCCATGTCCTCCACCGACACCCTTCTGCAGGGGGACCGGGCCACGCTCGCCACGATGGCACGGACCCGGCGCGTGAAGCGGGCGCCATCCGTGCTGCTGACCTTGACGAGCACGTGGGAGTGGTCCATCCGCAGCACGGGGGTCAGCCTGTTCAGGAAGCGCAGGTTGGAGTTGCGCTTCCCGCGGTAGGGACTCAGGATGAAGTAGTACTTGGTGGCCGACCCTTTCATGGAGGACAGCAGCTTGTACTCCTTCTTGCTGATGTTGTCGGTCAGGATGAACACGGCCGAGCAGACCTCGGTCAAGAGCTTGAACTGCAGCCAGTGAGACCCAATGTCGCCTCTGAGGTTCAGAAAGGCCACAGGCTCCGGGCAAAGGTCCAGGTCCTCCCTGCCGCTGGGCAGGAGCCAGGAGACCTCCACCAGCCCGTCCGCGATCTCCCGGGGGCTGGTGCCCAGGCTCAGGTCCCGGTGCCAGAAGCAGTCGCGCTGCCGGTGGCCCGGGCTGAGCACGGCGTTGAGCAGCTGCGACTTGGAGTTGCTGCTGACCTCCATGCGCACAAAGGCGAAGGCGGGCGTCCGGGCCAGGACCACACTGTCCTCCCGGAGGCCGCCCGTGCCCCTCAGGGGCTGTGCCCACCACGTCCGCACCACGCCCCGCATGGCCCACAGCAGGAAGGTGTGGGCGTGGTGCTCCGAGTCAGGCAGGACGAGTGGGAGCGCAAACTGGCAGAGGAACATCCTCAGCACAATCTCCTGCTGCAGGAACCCATCGGAGGCGAGCAGCAAGGCGCAGAGCAGGTCCAGGGGGTTCACGGGCGTGTCGGGCGTGGGCAGCTCCGAGAAGGAGTAGATGTCGGCGGCGATGTCGTCGGCTGTGTCCCAGTAGATGACCTCCTCCTCCATCTGGCTCTCCTTCTCCGCGGGGGGGCCGGGCCTCCGAGGGCGAGGCCAGCACCGCAGTGCTCCGGGCCTCCGCGCTGCGGGCCTGCAGCTTCCTCAGGAAGGCCCAGGGCAGGTCTCTGGGGGCCTGGGGCGCCCAGTTCCTCACGCTGTCACTGCTGATTTGCAGGGCGTCCTGCAGGCCCAGTTTCTGGGCCTGGTGTGTCTCCAGTCCCAACAGCGACAGCATTTCCTGCAGCCGGCTCCTCTCCACTGTGGAGGGAAAAGAAGAGGTGAAGTGCTCGCCCAGAGGGTGGGGTCCAGGGCAGAGGCAGGAAGGAGTGCCAGCATGGTGTGGGGGGGAGGGGTGGCTCTTCCAAGAGCAGGACGCCCTGGGCCTCAGAGATGCAGACACACATGCCTCACACCACCCAGTACCAGCACAGGCAGACACGTGGAACGAGAGAGGGGTGAGATTTAAAAAAAAAAAAAAGCAGAGACCGGTTTGGCTCAGAGGATAGAGCGTCGGCTTGCGAACTGAAAGGTCCCAGGTTCGATTCCGGTTGGGGGCATGTACCTTACTTGCGGGCACATCTCCACTGTGGGGCGTGCAGGAAGCAGCTGATCGATGTCTCTCTTTCATTGATGTTTCTGACTTTCTATCTCTCTCCCTTCCTCTCTGTAAAAAATTAATAAAATATATTTTAAAAAAAAGAAAAAAGAGAGGGGTGAGGACAGGCTGTCAGGGCCACATACAGACGTCGACATGGCTGCTTCTCTGGAACTACGCGCTCAGCAGCACCGAGACCAAAGCAGCCGCCTGGGGGAGCGGCTGGACACCCAGAAGGCGGCTCCCTGAACGGGGCAGCAGTGAAACCCTCACACTGTCACCGGGGATTGCCCACGGTGACACAATCACCGAGTCACTCAATTTCCTTGTTCATGTGCTTTTCTCTTTTCAAAACTGGAGAATTTTTAAAGGAGTCGGGAGGTGGTTACTAGGTACACGGTGCTGCAGATCACAGCTCACCGATTTTGCACATCTGAGGCCAATACGATGGGTTTACATGTTCGTTGTATTCAAGTCTTTTTTTAGACATTAGGGTACTTCTACACTTATTTATTCCGATCTTCAGTTTCAGCCATTGCGATACAGACTCTTACAAACACAGGATGCTCACAACTGTCAGGCCCTGCCAAGGGTTTCACCCACTTCTCTGTCGTGGCCAGGGCCCTCTTACCACTTTCCACACTACATGATAATTAGCACACTGAAAACGTGAAATAAGTCCATAAAATAATTACACCTCCTGCTGCTCTCCAGGGTTCTCTCCTTCCCCCTCTCAAGAGAGGAAGCACCGCCTGTGATGCTCACGGAGCCACATGGGATGAGCCCAGGGGCCGAGGGGCCAGCACCTCTGGGCCCAGGGGCACACGTCTCACTCCTCTGCAAGGTCCATCTGCTACCTGTGCCTGCACGAGCACTCGGCGGGTTCTTGGACCCGGGCTGGGGACGCGGTGCAGGGACATGACTTGTGGGGAGAGGGACACTGGAGAAGAAACCCTTCGGGTTCTGCGCTTTGACAGGATAAAACCAGGGACATGGTTTTTCTCAGCAGGCAGGGAACAGCCATCTTTACTTCTTAAGTAGGGAAGTGCGGTTGGGAAAAGCCAGCGCACACCAGCCTATTCATACGCCCACTCCTGCCCCGTGTGTGGCCTCTGCGGTCTGCGACTGAAACCGCGGGCCGCACGAGTGGTGCACAGCCTGGCGGGACTTTAGAGTCCCTCGGGGAACTTGTTAAAAAAAGACATCCAGCCGAAACCGGTGTGGCTCAGTGGATAGAGCGTCGGCCTGTGAACTGAAGGGTCCCGGGTTCGATTCAAGTCAGGGGCATTTACCCAGTGGGGGTGTGTGCAGGAGGAGGCTGATCGATGTCTCTCTCTCTCATCGATGTTTCTAACTCTCTATCCCTCTCCCTTCCTCTATGTAAAAAATCAATAAAATGTATTAAAAAATAATAAAAATAATATCTAAAGTGCCAGCTCACTACGTTCCTCTCTCCAGGGATAGTTCCCGGGACTTGTTTCCCGCAGAATCACGCATATGGGAGTTGATATGAAGGGCTCCTGGCCTGGAGTGAGTTTGATGCAGCCAGCAGCAGTGATGCTATTTCCTTCAGCACAACAGGACGTGGAGCAGAGAGCAGCAACGCCAGAGAAAGCACTTACCTGTGGGGAAGTCACTGTCCTGAGCCTCGTTCATACCATCTGCAAAAGCAAAGAAAGAGGCGTGTCAATCAAACCAGGTACCAGGATTCACACCAGTCAGTGTAAGCTGCACTCAGAGCCCTGTGTTTCTAAGACAGCAAGTTCTCCCGACTGTTCAGCACATAAAACCCCACTTAGGTTTCCCTTTGTCCATTCCCTACCCCTGCCCCCCACACCCCCACGTCACCCGCCCCTGTGGCTTCTACCTCCATACTGAAGCTCGCAGTCATCTCCTTCCATTTCTCTCCATTCCAGATCTGGAAGAAAAACACAGACGCGCTGAGTCTTGGCACCAAGTTAGAGTGACCACACGTCCCAGCAATCCCACGCCGGGGGCACACCTCCAGACACCGACACAAGGCCTTGAAGAGACACATGTACACTGTGTTCTGATATCGTTCTTCACAAGAGCTAAGACACAGGAGCCACCAAGTGTCCGTCAATGACACACGACATGGGGTCTGTCTCTACAGTGGCAGGTTCTGCAAAATGCTGCAGCAATGGAGGCACCTGATGCGGCAGGAAGGAAGCCCGTCGAAACCAGACAGATACTGTGAGGAGTCCCCTGGAGGGGCCTACAGTACAGACAGAAAGTGTAATGGTGGGTGCCAGGGGTTGGGGGACGGGAGAGGAGAGCCACAGTTTAATAGGTACAGGATTTCTTATTTGCAGGGTGTACAGTTATGGGATGGATGGCGCTGAGGGGCATAGTACAATGCGAGTGCATATAATGCCATCGAACTGTACACTTAGAAATGGTTAAGACATATATTTAACAAAAAAGGGAAAGCTTTTGGGGAAGAAAACCATTTTACAGTGAATGACTCGGTGGCCCTGAGCAGTCACCAGCTGTGCTACCTCCACTGCTTATCTGCTTATCTCCAAACATCCCCATCGCCTGAGAGCAAGGCTCCGTCCCCAGGAAGCAGTTCCTCTCTTCTCCCCTCCCAGCCCCTGGAGCCTGTTGCACCCACAGCACCCGCATCCCTTCCACTCCCCCAGCACTGCACGAGGGTTCCGGCTGCTCGGCATCTTGGCCAACACTGGTTCTTTTCTGTTTGTTTGTGTGTTGTTTTTTTAAAAATATATTTTATTGATTTTTTTACAGAGAGGAAGGGAGAGAGATAGAAAGTCAGAAACATCGATGAGAAAGAGACATCGATCAGTCGCCTCCTGCACGCCCCACAGTGGAGATGTGCCCGCAACCAGGATACATACCCTTGACCGGAATCGAACCTGGGACCTTTTAGTCCGCAGGCCGACGCTCTATCCACTGAGCCAAACCGGTCTCGGCTGTTTGTTTTTTATAGTTGCCACTCAAGCAGGTGTCAGGTGATATCTCACCGAGTAAATATTTGTTTGAATTAATACAATAAAACAAAACTCGACTGACCCAAACTGATTTGCATATTCTGTGGAATCATTTTTGCGTAACACTATTACTACCCAATAAAACACATTCATTTGGAGACGCACCAAATCTATGAACTATACATCCAAAATGAGTTACTAGGAGACATGAAGATGTCTGGAGTATGGCCACACCTTAAAGCTTAAGTCACAAGGGGCAGCTACAGCCCACCTGCCCAGGACAGTTTCAACATATACCTGTGGTCCCAACAACACACACCTTTCCCTCTCAGAGATGCCCCACTTAGAGACTAGTCAGTCACCCCTGACAGGTCTCGGGCAGCAGTTATGATATGCCTACACCGGACTGACGGACAGACACGTCCTGCTGAGCAGTGTGACATCACCTGTTTAAAACTGCATCTGGCCCTCACCGGTGTGGCTCAGTGGATAGAGTGTCGGCCTGTGGACTGAAGGGTCCCAGGTTCGATTCCGGTCAAGGGCATGTACCTGGGTTGCGGGCACATTCCTAGGAGGGGGCATGCAGGAGGCAGCTGATCGATGTTTCTCTCTCATCGATGTTTCTAACTCTCTATCCCTCTCTTTTACTCTCTGTAAAAAAATCAATAAATATATTTTTTTAAAAAAAGATAAAATGGAATCCTAGCTTGAATATAAAAGAGAAGTTCAAAGGATTCCTCGATGGAATATTTGGTGAAAGGAAAAACAAAGCCTATGTTTATTTACTTTTAGATGCATCACCCCAGCCAGGGTGGCGCTGGGAGCAGCATCTCGAAGGGACCAAGGAATGCGCAGTGTCTGCTGCAGGAAGGTGGGCCCATCCTTACCTGCAATGGCCACGGCTGCTGGTCTCTCAGAGGCTTTTATTTCGGGGGCCACGTCTCCCAAATCTGACTGTCTGAAACAATTACAGAAGAGCATTAAAATTAGGATAATAAAATGTCACATTGGCTACATATCAAAATCTCGTGGGGAGCCTTTAAAAACTACAAATCCCACCGAGACCGGTTTGGCTTAGTGGATAGAGTATCGGCCTGCAGTCTGAAAGGTCCCGGGTTCAATTCCATTTGGGGGCATGTACCTTGCTTGCGGGCACATCCCGAGTAGGGGGCGTGCAGGAGGCGGCTGATTGATGTCTCTCTCTCATCGATGTTTCTGACTTTCTATCCCTCTCCCTTCCTCTCTGTGAAAAGTCAATAAAATATATTTTTAAAACTACAAATCCTGGTCGCACCCCAGATCCTCGACACCAGAATCTCGGAGGTTCTGAGTCCGGGCCAGGCGTCGCTGCTTCTGAACGTGACCTCAGTGGTTCTGGCGTGCAGCCACACGGAGGGACCCGGGCCTGGAAAACCAGCCCTCTCCGAAACCAGGAGCCACCCAAAGACAGAAAAACATACATACCCTCTGACCAGTAACTCCACTTCCGCCCTGCGGAGACAGTTAAGATTTAGTTACAAAGATGTTGATGCCAGCTTTATATATCACAGCAAACAACTGGACACCTTTTAAAAGCAAAGTCCAATAACCAGGAGTTCTGTGTACATCTTACATGACAAAGTATTCTATGGGTCTCATTTTGTCGACAAAGCCATGTTGGATAAGATGTTATGGAGCCCGGTCAGTGTGGCTCAGGGGTTGAGAATTGACCTATGAACCAGGAGGTCACAACTTGATTCCCGGTCAGGGCACATGCCCGGGATGTGGGCTGGATTCCCAGCGTGGGTGTGCAGGAGGCAGTGACCAATGATTCTCCCTCATCATGGATGTCTCTATGTCCCTCTCGCTCTCCCTTCCTCTCTGAAATCAATAAAAAACATATATATATTTTAAAAGAAGATGTTATGGAATGGTGTTGGGGGGGAAGTCAGGCGATGATGGTTTCACTGCAGGTGGACACGGGAGAGCAGAGGTATTCACCCGGAGTGGACAGTGTGGCAGGGAGGGTGGTCCTGACTCCTGAGTCAGTGTGATAAGCACAGTCCACTGCAGAATCCCTACGTTAGGTGAGTCATGGGGATGAGTCAACGTGCCAACCTGGCAGGAGCCAGGGTCAGAGCTGAGGACCGAACCGCAGACGAGGAGTGGGAGAAGTCAAAGGACTCACAGAGCTGCGCTGGGACTGCAGGTCCACGTGTGACCTCGTGATCCCTGCCTGCAGGCTCGTGTGCACATATGTTTGTGTGTGCGCACACACGGGTGGATATCCTAGCTCTGTCCACTGACAGGGCCACAGAAGCAATGAGCATACCCAGTACACCTTAGTCATTCTTCACGAGCAGGCACCAACTCTCCATGGAGAAATGGTTGCTGCCAGACCTGGGGCAGCAGGAGAACCGGATGAGCCTAAATACCTGATTTCAGAAAATACTACGTGCTCAAAAATAAATAAGTGAACAAATAAATAATTTAATTAATTCTAGGGCATGTCACAGGACACAGCCGCCACAAAAGTATGTGCCCACTCTAACTGGTTTGGCTCAATGATTAGAGTGTCAGCCTGCAGATTGAAAGGTCCCAGGTAGGATTCTGGTCAAGGGCATGTACCTTGGTTGCAGGCACATCCCTCAATAAGGGGTGTGCAGGAGGCAGCTGATCGATGTTTCTAATTCTCTATCCCTCTCTCTTCCTCACTGTAAAAAATCAATAATATATATATATTTTTAAAAAAGAGAAACAAATGTAATAATCTGAATAATAAAGATTTAATTAAAAAAAAAAAAGGTATGTGCCCTTGACTGGAATCAAACCTGGACCCTTTGGGTTGCAGGCCGATGCTCTATCCACTGAGCCAAACCAGCGATGGCCATCCAACGCTTTTTTGCTGACAACTCTGCCTCCAGATTGATACTTTGCTGTCTCTGAATCTGTTTTTGCTCATCGGTTTATGTTGTTCATTATATTCCATAAATGAGTGAGATCATGTGGTACTTGAGTTGTGTACTTCAAGTCTCCGGGCTGGAGCCATAGCCCACACTGTGACTGTTTGGAGACAGCAGGCATCACCTGGGGTCACATGCGGTCATCAGGGGCTGCCCTGACCCGATGGGAGTGGTGTTCCTGCGGCTGCTCTCTGCCTGCGGTCTCAGGACAGGCTACAGCAAGAAGGCGGGCGCCTAGAAGCCAGGAGCAGAGCCCCAGCGACACCAAACCAGCCTGCAGCATGATCTGCGAGAGATCAAGGTCTGCTGCTCAGCCCCCAGTCCTGGTACTTGGTTGGCCACAGCAACCTTGAGCCGTGGGCGCCTCCTCAGGCCGTCACAGCTGACCGGACTAAGACAGCAAACCAACAGCCCTTCCCATGGCCTCAGATATGGGTGAGGGGGCTTTCAGCACAGCAGTGTCTGCAAACCACCAATGCCATGAATATCTGTGTCTGATCCCAAATGAGCAACAAAGAGAGAACACAAACGTACAAAGAAAGGCCTTTGCTCTTCGAAAAATACTCAACCTATTAACCCTCTTCTCCTTTCAATCCAGTCACATTGCTGCAGGTCATTCCATGCTCTGACAATACTCAGGACTAACTCTGCGGCTTGTTTCACTGCTGAGGGGGCTGCTGAGGTGTCATCTCCTGTCCTCTCCAAACATCAGGGCATGGCTCTCCTTCCTGCTGTTGCACCTCCCCACACACTTCCCTCCAGGGCGAGGGGTGGTGGACGGCTGCCCTGAGGCCTAATGTGTCTAGCAATTCCTTCTTAGTCAGCAGACGGGGGTCCTGGTGTGCACGCAGGGCTTCCTTCGCGTCTGCAGGTGGCATCCAGACCCTGACAACTTGCACTGCTGGTGGGAATGCAGACTGGTGCAGCCACTGTGGCGAACAGTACGGCGATTCCTCAAAAAATCAAAAATGGAACTCCCACCTGATCCAGCGATCCCACTTTTAGGATCACTAGAAACACCAATCAGAAAGGACATATGCACCCCTATGTTCATAGCAGCACAATTCACCATAGCTAAGATCTGGAAAGAGCCTAGGTGCCCATCAGCAGAGGAGTGGATTAGAAAACTATGGTACAACTACACCATGGAATACCGCGCTGCGGTAAAAAAGAAGGAACTCTTACCATTTACAACAGCATGGATGGACCTGGAGAGCATCATGCTAAGTGAAATAAGCCAGGCAGAGAAAGATAAATACCACATGATCTCACTCATTTATGGAATATAATGAACAACATAAACCAATGAGCAAAAACAGATCCAGAGACAGCAAATTATCCATCAGACCATCAAACATCAGAGGGAAGGTAGGGGAGGGTGCAGATAAGGGGGAGAGATCAACCGAAGGACTTGTGTGCATGCATGTGGGCCTATTCAATGGACACAGACAATAGGGGGGTGAGGGCATGAGTGGGGGCTTGGGGGATAAGGACACACAGGTAATAAAGAAAGAAGTTATATTAAAAAATGAAGAAAGACCCCGATAACTGTGTCTGCCTCACTGGCTGTCTCTCCGGGGAACTGCCCGAGGGGCTTTGTACTTACACCTGGATATTCTGGCTCAGGAGACGCCCAGCACATACACACACACACACACACACACACACACACACACACACACCACAGAGACGTCTGCGACCAATCGGAGCGGTGCCCAGCTTGCAGTGTCCCTCAGCACCAGAACTGCGTCCACACGCGCTCTGCTCACGGCAGTGCGGTCGGCACCATGCGGTAACTGCTTTGGATGACGAAGATGCGGACAAAATGTTTGCTATGTGATGTTGACAGCTTTCAAGACCTGCCACGTGCGCCCGCTTCGGCAGCACATAGACTACAACTGGGATGGAACAGAGGAGATTAGCATGGCCCTTGTGCAAGGATGCCACGCAAATTCGTGAAGCATTAAAAAAAAGAAAGACCTGCCATTCGCCCCTCCAGCTCATGTGGAAACACAACAAAGCCAAAGCCAGCTACTCCGCCTGCAAAGCCTCACAAAATTATTACCAATATTCTCAAACCCTCTTGGTGTGTATTATGGGTTGAACTGTGACCCCCCCTGCCAAAAAAAAGATTTGTTCAGCTCCTAACCCCAGACTCATAATGGGAACTCGTTTGGAAATAGGGTCTTTGCCAGTGTAATTAGTTAAATTAAGATGAGGCCACAGTGGGATAGGGTGGGCCCCTCAGGCCATGACAGAGGACCCCCTGGACAGGAAGAGGGACTTGACAATGGAAGCTGAAATGCGGGGAGGTGTCGCCAACCCCAGGAGCCTCAGGATGGACAGCAGCTGCCAGAGGCTCGGGGAGAGACCTGGGACAGATGCTCGAGCTTCCAGAAGCAACAGCCTCCAGCACCTCGGTGTGAGACTTGTTTTGTTCCGGCCACGGGGGTGGAGCTGCTGCAGCCCGGCTCTCCCCTCCAACGACTGTCCTCTCTGCTGCTGAGAGGACATCCGTCATTGGATTAAGGGCCAGCCTCACCCAGGGCAACCTCATCTCAGCTAATCACCTCGGCAAAGAGCCCACTGGGGAAATAAAAAAGGTCACCTGCACTGGCGCCAGAGGTTTAGGACTTCAACAACAGGAGGGTGGGCACACGGCAACCCACCACCACATCCCAGACTCGGGGTCATACCTCTGCAAGGTGACCCAGGGCGCACCCTCCCATCGGGCAACACTGTCGTGGCTGCTTGCCAGGCCTTTCAGCAGGCCCGGGGGCAACCATATTGCAACACCCCAATTAAAGGTGCTCAGAGGAGAGACGGTGTCCCGAGCACCCAGTCCTCGCCCCGAGTTCAGGCTGCGCTGGTCCGTCCGTGGAGAGGAAACTGCAGGAACTTACACTAGAGCAGGCTGGGAAGAGTTGTGAACTCTCTCTCTCTCACACACACAAACACACACACACACACACACACACACACACACACACACGGCAGCGGGCGCCCACCTTTGGGACCTCGGACCTCTGGGGTCCATGGACCACCAGTTGGTGACCGCTGCTCTACAGAACACACACGTGACCACGGCCCTGCACACCTCATAAGGTTAGTGTCGGGATCCAGAGAGACTGACAGACAGGACGTGGGTTCTCAGGAGGTGATCCGTGTGCTCTTGGATTGATCCCCACAGTCATCTACTGCTAGGAATATTTGTTAAAATATATTTTGATTGATTTTAGAGAGGAAGGGCAAGAGAGAGAAACATCAGTGATAATGAGTCACCGATGGACTGCCTCTTGCATGCCCCCTACTGGGGATCGAGCCTGCAACCGGGCACGTGTCCTAGACTGGAATCGAAACTGGGACCCTTCAGGCTGCAGGCCGATGCTCTACCCACTGACCCAAACCGGCGGGGGCTAGGAACTTTTATACAAGTCTGGATGCATCAGTGAGGGACACACATCCCTGCTCTTAGCTTCCACTCAACGAGCTGGGGGAGACTGACAATGAACAGCGAAGGGTGTTGAGCAGAGGACACCCGGGAACATGTCCAGGGGGTGACCGGGCAGACAGGGAGCTCAGGGCAGGCCTCCCAAGCGGCGTGTGTCGGGCAGGCTTGGCAGGAGGTGAGGACCTCACCATGCAGCTCTCCCTGGGAGAGTGGGCCTGGCAGAGGCAGAGGGAGATGCCCGGTGCCACCCAGGGCCCCCGGTGAGGCTGGTGCAGAGTGAGCAGGGGCAGGCGGCAGGCGAGGTCAGATGGATGGAGCTTGCAGGCCCTCAGGGAAGACTGGCTGTGATTCTGAGAACACAGCGGACCAGCAACGCGCCTGCCTTCTGTTGACAAAGACTAGACGGAGACCAGGCCTCGGTGGCTGCACCGGAGGTGACACTGCAGGGTCGGGTTCCACGTCTCTGAGGATTGCCACAGACTGGCCAGAGCGTGGCGAGACCCCAGGAAACCTCTCATGTTCCGGCTCAACAGGGCTGCCTGTCTCCAGGGGAAGGGTGTGGGTGACAAGGGTCGGGAGGGTCACGAGCAGGTTGGTGCTAGGTGCCGGTCCGGACACAGGGGTTGCCCCGCCCCGTGTGGATGCTGGACAGACACAGGGCTGGCAGGGGCTCACTGGCCCTCCAATTATGCACGGGGCAGACCACTGCCACCCCTTCCCCAGAGAGACACTGCCCACGAGGAAGGCAGGATGAACCTGCTGATGTGCCCACGACAACAGGAGACAGCCCCGGTGCTGAGAGGCCTGGGAGACCCGAGGACTGCACACAGAGTACAGGGGGCTGCCTTCCCTCTATGGAGGGGAGCGCCCACTTACAGAATCTACCTTACAAATGTGCCACATGTACACGAAAAGACTCTAAGTATGAAAGAACACAGGACTTACACAAAAGAAAGCCCAGCTGTTTGGGACAGGAAGGCTGAATATAATTTTTAAAGTATTTCTCCCCCAGCACGAACCGGGTTTGGCTCAGTGGATGGAGCGTCGGCCTGCGGACTGAAGGGTCCCAGGTTTGATGGTGGTCAAGGGCATGTGCCTTGGTTACAGGCTCCTTCCTAGGCCCAGGCCCTGCTGAGGGCTCGTGCAGGAGGCAACCAATCAATGTGTTTCTCTCACATCGATACTTCTGTCTTTCCCTTTCTCTCTAAAAATCAATGGAAAGCCGTAGATGGATGGAGCATCAGCCTGTGGACTACAGGGTCCCAAGTTCGATTCAGGTCAGGGGCATCTGCTGATATTATGGGCTTGATCCCCAGTAGGTGGCATGCAAGAGGCAGTCAATCAATGATTCTCTCTCATCATTAATGTTTCTCTCTCCCCCTCTCCCTTCGTCTCTGAAATCAATAAAAATATTTTTAATGGAAAAAGACCCTCAGGTGAGGATTAACAACATTACAATAAAATAATACAGTCGATTCTCCCTCAAAAAGCCAACTAGCGAATTTAGGTTCAAAAATGGAAGCGCTGATTCTATGGGGAGAGGGCTGTGGAAAACTAATCAGGAAAATTCCGAGAAAGAACAGTAAGGACGGAGGGCAGACCCTGCAGCGAGGGACGCGAGACACAGGCCCCGGCTGGAGGCTGCAGAGCTGGTCTGCGAGCGCCTGGCAAATGGTGGTCTGGCCACAGCGCAGCATCCGACAATTACTCCCTCACAGCTACCTGGACGAATGAATAACGGGAACCCCTGATGCTGCTTTCACCAAAGTCAATGCCAAACGCGTCTAAGAGTCACATTAGAAAATGAAACAAGAAATGCACTGGAAGAAAAGAATAAAGACTTAAAACCTCGGAGTATGGTGAGCTCCAAAGGCCAATGACAGGTGGACAAACAACAGGAGGACAAACGTGTTTGTGACACAAATGACCAAAGGCTCACTTTCTCGGTGTACAAACATCTAGAAATCCATGAGAAAGGCAGGCACAACTCCCTATTGCATTTCTGGCTGAGACCAAGTCTCAGCAAGGTTCTCTTTGCGGGCAGTCCCACTGCAGAGGGCCCTGAATTTTCATCTAATTCCCTTCCATACCTTTTGAAACGTGTTCCAGGCACATGTATTACTTAATTTTAAAAAGTTGGCAAGTAGCCCAGCCGGTGTAGCTCAGCAGTTGAGCATTGACCCAGGAACCACGAGGCCACCAGTTCAATTCCTGGTCAGGGCACATACCCAAGTGGGGCGAGTGTGGGAGGCAGCCAATTGATGATGTGTCTCTTGCATCAATGTTTCTCTTAATTCCCTCTCCCTTCCTGTCTCAATAAAAATGTATTTTTAAAAAGTAAAATAAGGCAACTAACCATTTTAGGAAAAGCTACAATGTAGCCCTGTCGCTAGTCGGGGCTCGAGTATCAGCCTCCATAGCAAAGGCTCTGGGTTCCATTCATGGTCAAGGCATGTATTAGGTGGCAGGTGTCTGACTGTGACCAGTCCGGTGTATGTGGGCAGCAACCAATCTCTGTGTCTCTCTCACATCTGTGTTTCTCTCTCCTTCTCCCTCGCCGCCTTCTACTCTCTCTAAAAATCAATGGGGAAAAAGCAAACCAAAAAAGGCTACAATGGAGAGAATCTATAGAACCACCACGTCCGAATTACAACAGGAAAGGCCGTCCTGGGCACGGTGCGGACATGCGAGGTGAATCTCAGAAAGCACAACCTCGGGCGGGAATCCTTCTTTAAAAGAAATAGCCACTTCAATGCCGAGACCGGTGTGGCTCAGTGGATAGAGCGTCGGCCTGCGGACTGAAAGGTCCCAGGTTTGATTCCGGTCGGGGGCATGTACCTGGCCTGCGGGCACATCTCCACTGTGGGGCGTGCAGGAGGCGGCTGATCGATGTCTCTCTCTCATCCATGTTTCTGACTTTCTATCTCTCTCCCTTCCTCTCTGTAAAAAATCAATAAAATATATTTTAAAAAAAGAAGAAGAAGAAAGAAATAGCCATTTCAAAGTTACTTCTTCTTCAGCCAACTTTTGTAAAACCATAACCAAAGGGACAACCCCTTTGCCAATACAGCTTCTTACACCGACAAAGAGCGAGAGTACATCCTCACTTCAGCCTCACGCGGAGCACTCTGAGGTCAGAACCATATAGAGAACCCCACATTTTGGTTTGGGTTTCGTTAACCAAACAGAACCAACCTTCCTCAGTGTGGCTGTCCCACACCACGTTTTAACTTAAACTGCTTGGTTTAGGCTTTCGTTTCCTAGCCTGTATAATGGAGGTAAAACAGGATTTACCGATAGGGCCGTGGTGAAGATTCGGTAACTTAATACATGCAAAAGCACCGAGATGGGCTTGACAGCCCCTCCATGAACCACTCAGCAGGAAGCACACTGCCCTTCCCATCCGTGCCCTGAGCCCCTGCCCTGTTCCCACAGCCCCGACCTCAGCAGGTCAGCTGGCGGAGACAGGGCTGAGGGTCTGCGGGAACCAGGTCTCCCAGACGGACAGACCTCTGTCAGCACAGAAGCCTGCAGAGCAGACAGCTCTAGATGTGGGCACTGCCCCCCAGGTCTGCATGCAGCACGAGGGCACGGGTCCTCTTTATAAAACAGCATACTGTGCGTTAGAGGTTTGGTGACCCCAGCTTGGCAGTGGGTACTTGCGGATCTGTACCAACTTCAGACGGGCGGGGTCCCTCCCAAGGAGCTGGAGCTGCAAGCATCAAGTCTGCGCGGATGCCACCTTCCAGAGGGACAGGGTGCAGGGCCCAGGGCCTCCCGTAAGGGCACACCAGCCTGGCCCTGCGTCCCCTTTGACCCTGCCTGCACGGGGGGGAGAGGGCCTGGAGGCCAGAGGCACCATCCCTTTCTCCAGGCGTCATGGCTTCCCCACCCAGGCTCGGCCACCTGCCTGGCTGCCCCGCCCTGAGGGCTGGCGGCAGGGAACCTTGACCCCCTGGTGAATCAGCAGGCACGGCCTGCGGAGGGATGGGCCCGTGTGGATCCATTTCTGAGCTCCCAGCACTGGCCCCTGGGGAACCCCTGCTCCCCAAGCCGAGAGGCAGCGAGGAAGGCGGGGGGGAGTGCCGTGACAGCGGGTCAGCGCCTGTCACTGTGGGGGGAGGAGGGAGGAGTCCCCCACCGCTCACCCCCAGGCCTGGCCCACCACCTCCCCCGCGGGGCAGCTCGCACCCGCAGCCCGCCCTGCCCTGCCCAGGCCCCAGGACAAGTGGGAGAGGCACGGCTCGCTCCCTGTCCCACGCACCCGGTCCCTCCCAGGGTGGGTAACAGTCAGGGACGCGCGCCCCCCCACCCCTGCCCGCTCCGGCCGTGACCTTGAGTCTAGTCCTCCTCCTCCTCTTCCAGGGGGGACGGGCACTCCCGGGCGGGCGGCCGGCCGGCCAGGCGCCCCGCATAGAAAGCGACCCCCGCGCCGAGGCGTGAGGCTGCGTTTCGCCAGTCGGATTTCTGGAAAATGGCAAACTCTGCCTCTGCCTCTGCCTGGAGGAGAGCGCGCAGCCCGGGTGCGCGGGGCCGGCCGCGGAGGGGGAGCCGGACCCACAGGCCCGCGCGCCCCGGGACCCCCCACCCTGGCCGCTGCCCCCCGGGGCGCCCCCGCCGCCGCCCCGCGACCCACCCCCCGAGGCCACGGCCGCGGCCTCCGCTCCTCCCGCGCCCGCCCGGCCCGAGCGCGTCCGCCCAAGGTCGCCGGGTCCGCGGGGCGCGCGCCGGAGGCCGGGGGAGCCGGGGGAGGCCGCCCCCCGCCTCGCACCCCC
>JAAGEH010002102.1:7538-24426 GCA_011751065.1 Lasiurus cinereus
TGCCAGATGTGCTGCTTCTCGGGGTCACAGAAAGCCAGGTCCGCCAGCGTCCGGAGGCCGTCCCCCTGCTTGTCCACGTGGGCGGGGGCTCTGCTCACGTCCGAGGGGGACTCCAGCAGCGGCCTCCTCTCCCGCGACTTCGGGCCGGGGGCAGAGGTGTCGTGAAGGCTCTGGTACACAAACTGGTAGTTGGGCATGTGCCCCATTTTCTCCAGCCTCAGGAAGGCGTGTAAAATGGCCGGCGGGATGTCCCTGGTTTCCGCTAAACTGACCACAGTGACGTCGCTCAGCCCCATAATCAGAGTGGCCAGGGAGGCCTCCAGCTCGAAGCGCTCCCCAGCCGTGGTCGGGGCGCCTGCTATCAACCCCCCCGAATCTATCACCAGGATGTGGTCACAGCCCAAGTCCTGGCTGAAGCTCTCGGCCACGGTGACGAGCTGCATGAAGGCCCCTCGGGGACCCCGGCCCCTCCCGGTGGCAAACCGAAGCCCGAACATGGTGTTGAGAAGAGTGGACTTCCCGGTGCCTGGCACGCCCAGCGCCGACAGCACCACCAGCCGTGACCTTCTCTCCAGGCGCGTGTGCAGCTCCTTCAAGAGCCCCGTGACCCAGCGCAGGGGGGTGCTCCGCGTGCTCCCATCCACCAGCTCCAAGGGCAGCCCCCTCATCAGCAGCTCCAAGGCGAGGCCCGGGAAGTGGGCGAACCGCCTCTGACCGATGGGCAGCTTCCCAGCCTCCACCAGGCAGCTCTCGGCCTCGTAAAACTGTCCCATCTCCCGCAGGAAGTGCTCCACCCCCAGGGGCTCCGGCCAGACCGGCTCGCGGTCCCCAGCACCTCCCTGCTTTGGTCTCAGGGCCGGAACGGTCTCTGGGGGCGGCCTTGGCCTGGGCTGGGCCACCCAGGCCAGGCCCCACTCCATCCACCTCAGGAAATACTGCCTCTCACTCAGCGAGGGGCAGCTGATGCCCGCGATGAACTCCTGCACGCCGCCCGCCAGGTCGTGGCCGCTCTGCTGCGTGCGAAGCTCCAGCAGCCGCTGCCTCAGCTCGGCCCGGCGCTTGTCCGCAGGGTCCCCGGCCCACTGCGCCTGGCACAGCTCCTTCTCCACCCGGGCTGCCTTCCTCCACGGCTCCCCCTGCAGCCTCAGCTCTTCCCTGCGGTAGGCGTCGGGGTCCCTGATGCTCCTGGTGATGCGCTCCATCCGGTCCTTGGCCCGCTGGCACTCCTCGCAGTCCTCGTCCACCTTCAGCCCCAGCCTCCGGGCGGCCTGGGCCATGTCCTCCACCGACACCCTCCTGCAGGGGGACCGGGCCACGCTCGCCACGATGGCACGGACCCGGCGCGTGAAGCGGGCGCCATCCGTGCTGCTGACCTTGACGAGCACGTGGGAGTGGTCCATCCGCAGCACGGGGGTCAGCCTGTTCAGGAAGCGCAGGTTGGAGTTGCGCTTCCCGCGGTAGGGACTCAGGATGAAGTAGTACTTGGTGGCCGACCCTTTCATGGAGGACAGCAGCTTGTACTCCTTCTTGCTGATGTTGTCGGTCAGGATGAACACGGCCGAGCAGACCTCGGTCAAGAGCTTGAACTGCAGCCAGTGAGACCCAATGTCGCCTCTGAGGTTCAGAAAGGCCACAGGCTCCGGGCAAAGGTCCAGGTCCTCCCTGCCGCTGGGCAGGAGCCAGGAGACCTCCACCAGCCCGTCCGCGATCTCCCGGGGGCTGGTGCCCAGGCTCAGGTCCCGGTGCCAGAAGCAGTCGCGCTGCCGGTGGCCCGGGCTGAGCACGGCGTTGAGCAGCTGCGACTTGGAGTTGCTGCTGACCTCCATGCGCACAAAGGCGAAGGCGGGCGTCCGGGCCAGGACCACACTGTCCTCCCGGAGGCCGCCCGTGCCCCTCAGGGGCTGTGCCCACCACGTCCGCACCACGCCCCGCATGGCCCACAGCAGGAAGGTGTGGGCGTGGTGCTCCGAGTCAGGCAGGACGAGTGGGAGCGCAAACTGGCAGAGGAACATCCTCAGCACAATCTCCTGCTGCAGGAACCCGTCGGAGGCGAGCAGCAAGGCGCAGAGCAGGTCCAGGGGGTTCACGGGCGTGTCGGGCGTGGGCAGCTCCGAGAAGGAGTAGATGTCGGCGGCGATGTCGTCGGCTGTGTCCCAGTAGATGACCTCCTCCTCCATCTGGCTCTCCTTCTCCGCGGGGGGGCCGGGCCTCCGAGGGCGAGGCCAGCACCGCAGTGCTCCGGGCCTCCGCGCTGCGGGCCTGCAGCTTCCTCAGGAAGGCCCAGGGCAGGTCTCTGGGGGCCTGGGGCGCCCAGTTCCTCACGCTGTCACTGCTGATTTGCAGGGCGTCCTGCAGGCCCAGTTTCTGGGCCTGGTGTGTCTCCAGTCCCAACAGCGACAGCATTTCCTGCAGCCGGCTCCTCTCCACTGTGGAGGGAAAAGAAGAGGTGAAGTGCTCGCCCAGAGGGTGGGGTCCAGGGCAGAGGCAGGAAGGAGTGCCAGCATGGTGTGGGGGGGAGGGGTGGCTCTTCCAAGAGCAGGACGCCCTGGGCCTCAGAGATGCAGACACACATGCCTCACACCACCCAGTACCAGCACAGGCAGACACGTGGAACGAGAGAGGGGTGAGATTTAAAAAAAAAAAAAAAGCAGAGACCGGTTTGGCTCAGAGGATAGAGCGTCGGCTTGCGAACTGAAAGGTCCCAGGTTCGATTCCGGTTGGGGGCATGTACCTTACTTGCGGGCACATCTCCACTGTGGGGCGTGCAGGAAGCAGCTGATCGATGTCTCTCTTTCATTGATGTTTCTGACTTTCTATCTCTCTCCCTTCCTCTCTGTAAAAAATTAATAAAATATATTTTAAAAAAAAGAAAAAAGAGAGGGGTGAGGACAGGCTGTCAGGGCCACATACAGACGTCGACATGGCTGCTTCTCTGGAACTACGCGCTCAGCAGCACCGAGACCAAAGCAGCCGCCTGGGGGAGCGGCTGGACACCCAGAAGGCGGCTCCCTGAACGGGGCAGCAGTGAAACCCTCACACTGTCACCGGGGATTGCCCACGGTGACACAATCACCGAGTCACTCAATTTCCTTGTTCATGTGCTTTTCTCTTTTCAAAACTGGAGAATTTTTAAAGGAGTCGGGAGGTGGTTACTAGGTACACGGTGCTGCAGATCACAGCTCACCGATTTTGCACATCTGAGGCCAATACGATGGGTTTACATGTTCGTTGTATTCAAGTCTTTTTTTAGACATTAGGGTACTTCTACACTTATTTATTCCGATCTTCAGTGTCAGCCATTGCGATACAGACTCTTACAAACACAGGATGCTCACAACTGTCAGGCCCTGCCAAGGGTTTCACCCACTTCTCTGTCGTGGCCAGGGCCCTCTTACCACTTTCCACACTACATGATAATTAGCACACTGAAAACGTGAAATAAGTCCATAAAATAATTACACCTCCTGCTGCTCTCCAGGGTTCTCTCCTTCCCCCTCTCAAGAGAGGAAGCACCGCCTGTGATGCTCACGGAGCCACATGGGACGAGCCCAGGGGCCGAGGGGCCAGCACCTCTAGGCCCAGGGGCACACGTCTCACTCCTCTGCAAGGTCCATCTGCTACCTGTGCCTGCACGAGCACTCGGCGGGTTCTTGGACCCGGGCTGGGGACGCGGTGCAGGGACATGACTTGTGGGGAGAGGGACACTGGAGAAGAAACCCTTCGGGTTCTGCGCTTTGACAGGATAAAACCAGGGACATGGTTTTTCTCAGCAGGCAGGGAACAGCCATCTTTACTTCTTAAGTAGGGAAGTGCGGTTGGGAAAAGCCAGCGCACACCAGCCTATTCATACGCCCACTCCTGCCCCGTGTGTGGCCTCTGCGGTCTGCGACTGAAACCGCGGGCCGCACGAGTGGTGCACAGCCTGGCGGGACTTTAGAGTCCCTCGGGGAACTTGTTAAAAAAAGACATCCAGCCGAAACCGGTGTGGCTCAGTGGATAGAGCGTCGGCCTGTGAACTGAAGGGTCCCGGGTTCGATTCAAGTCAGGGGCATTTACCCAGTGGGGGTGTGTGCAGGAGGAGGCTGATCGATGTCTCTCTCTCTCATCGATGTTTCTAACTCTCTATCCCTCTCCCTTCCTCTATGTAAAAAATCAATAAAATGTATTAAAAAATAATAAAAATAATATCCAAAGTGCCAGCTCACTACGTTCCTCTCTCCAGGGATAGTTCCCGGGACTTGTTTCCCGCAGAATCACGCATATGGGAGTTGATATGAAGGGCTCCTGGCCTGGAGTGAGTTTGATGCAGCCAGCAGCAGTGATGCTATTTCCTTCAGCACAACAGGACGTGGAGCAGAGAGCAGCAATGCCAGAGAAAGCACTTACCTGTGGGGAAGTCACTGTCCTGAGCCTCGTTCATACCATCTGCAAAAGCAAAGGAAGAGGCGTGTCAATCAAACCAGGTACCAGGATTCACACCAGTCAGTGTAAGCTGCACTCAGAGCCCTGTGTTTCTAAGACAGCAAGTTCTCCCGACTGTTCAGCACATAAAACCCCACTTAGGTTTCCCTTTGTCCATTCCCTACCCCTGCCCCCCACACCCCCACGTCACCCGCCCCTGTGGCTTCTACCTCCATACTGAAGCTCGCAGTCATCTCCTTCCATTTCTCTCCATTCCAGATCTGGAAGAAAAACACAGACGCGCTGAGTCTTGGCACCAAGTTAGAGTGACCACACGTCCCAGCAATCCCACGCCGGGGGCACACCTCCAGACACCGACACAAGGCCTTGAAGAGACACATGTACACTGTGTTCTGATATCGTTCTTCACAAGAGCTAAGACACAGGAGCCACCAAGTGTCCGTCAATGACACACGACATGGGGTCTGTCTCTACAGTGGCAGGTTCTGCAAAATGCTGCAGCAATGGAGGCACCTGATGCGGCAGGAAGGAAGCCCGTCGAAACCAGACAGATACTGTGAGGAGTCCCCTGGAGGGGCCTACAGTACAGACAGAAAGTGTAATGGTGGGTGCCAGGGGTTGGGGGACGGGAGAGGAGAGCCACAGTTTAATAGGTACAGGATTTCTTATTTGCAGGGTGTACAGTTATGGGATGGATGGCGCTGAGGGGCATAGTACAATGCGAGTGCATATAATGCCATCGAACTGTACACTTAGAAATGGTTAAGACGTATATTTAACAAAAAAGGGAAAGCTTTTGGGGAAGAAAACCATTTTACAGTAAATGACTCGGTGGCCCTGAGCACAGCCACCAGCTGTGCCACCTCCACTGCTTATCTCCTTATCTCCAAACATCCCCATCGCCTGAGAGCAAGGCTCCGTCCCCAGGAAGCAGTTCCCCTCTTCTCCCCTCCCAGCCCCTGGAGCCTGTTGCACCCACAGCACCGCATCCCTTCCACTCCCCCAGCACTGCACGAGGGTTCCGGCTGCTCTGCATCTTGGCCAACACTGGTTCTTTTCTGTTTGTTTGTGTGTTGTTTTTTTAAATATATTTTTATTGATTTTTTACAGAGAGGAAGGGAGAGAGATAGAAAGTCAGAGACATCGATCAGCCGCCTCCTGCACGCCCCACAGTGGAAATGTGCCCGCAACCAGGATACATACCCTTGACTGGAATCGAACCTGGGACCTTTTAGTCCGCAGGCCGACACTCTATCCACTGAGCCAAACCGGTCTCAGCTGTTTGTTTTTTATAGTTGCCACTCAAGCAGATGTCAGGTGATATCTCACCGAGTAAATATTTGTTTGAATTAATACAATAAAACAAAACTCGACTGACCCAAATTGATTTGCATATTCTGTGGAATCATTTTTGCGTAACACTATTACTACCCAATAAAACACATTCATTTGGAGATGCACCAAATCTATGAATGATACATCCAAAATGAGTTACTAGGAGACATGAAGATGTCTGGAGTATGGCCACACCTTAAAGCTTAAGTCACGAGGGGCAGCTATAGCCCACCTGCCCAGGATAGTTTCAACATATACCTGTGGTCCCAACAACATACACCTTTCCCTCTCAGAGATGCCCCGCTTAGAGACTAGTCAGTCACCCCTGACAGGTCTCGGGCAGCAGTTATGATATGCTCACACCAGACTGACGGACAGACACGTCCTGCTGAGTAGTGTGACATCACCTGTTTAAAACTGCATCTGGCCCTCACCGGTGTGGCTCAGTGGATAGAGTGTCGGCCCAGATTCGATTCCGGTCAAGGGCATGTACCTGGGTTGCGAGCACATTCCCAGGAGGGGGCGTGCAGGAGGCAGCTGATTGATGTTTCTCTCTCATCGATGTTTCTAACTCTCTATCCCTCTCCTTTACTCTCTGTAAAAAAATCAATAAATATATTTTTAAAAAAAGATAAAATGGAATCCTAGCTTGAATATAAAAGAGAAGTTCAGCCGGGACTGGTTTGGCTCAGTGGATAGAGCCTCGGCCTGCGGACTGAAAGGTCCCAGGTTCGATTCCGGTCGGGGGCATGTATCTTGCTTGTGGGCACATCTCCAGTGTGGGGTGTGCAGGAGGTGGCTGATCGATATCTCTCTCTCATCGATGTTTCTGACTTTCTCTCCCTCTCCCTTCCTCTCTGTGAAAAATCAATAAAATATATTTTTTAAAAAAAGAGAGAAGTTCAAAGGATTCCTCGATGGAATATTTGGTGAAAGGAAAAACAAAGCCTATGTTTATTTACTTTTTAGATGCATCACCCCGGCCAGGGTGGCGCTGGGAGCAGCATCCCGAAGGGACCAAGAAATGCGCAGTGTCTGCTGCAGGAGGGCGGGCCCATCCTTACCTGCAATGGCCACGGCTGCTGGTCTCTCAGAGGCTTTTATTTCGGGGGCCACGTCTCCCAAATCTGACTGTCTGAAACAATTTCAGAAGAGCATTAAAATTAGAATAATAAAATGTCACATTGGCTGCATATCAAAATCTCGTGGGGATTAAAAACTACAAATCCTGGTCGCACCCCAGATCCTCGACACCAGAATCTCGGAGGTTCTGAGTCCGGGCCAGGCGTCGCTGCTTCTGAACGTGACCTCTGGTTCTGGCATGCAGCCACACCGAGGGACCCGGGCCTGAAAAACCAGCCCTCTCCGAAACCAGGAGCCACACAAAGACAGAAAAACATACATACCCTCTGACTAGTAACTCCACTTCCGCCCTGTGGAGACAGTTAAGATTTAGTTACAAAGATGTTGATGCCAGCTTTATATATCACAGCAAACAACTGGACACATTTTAAAAGCAAAGTCCAATAACCAGGAGTTCTGTGTACATCTTACATGACAAAGTATTCTATGGGTCTCATTTTGTCGACAAAGCCATGTTGGATAAGATGTTATGGAGCCCGGTCAGTATGGCTCAGGGGTTGAGAATTGACCTATGAACCAGGAGGTCACAACTTGATTCCCGGTCAGGGCACATGCCCGGGATGTGGGCTGGATTCCCAGCGTGGGTGTGCAGGAGGCAGTGACCAATGATTCTCCCTCATCATGGATGTCTCTATGTCCCTCTCGCTCTCCCTTCCTCTCTGAAATCAATAAAAAACATATATATATTTTAAAAGAAGATGTTGTGGAATGGTGTTGGGGGGAAGTCAGGCGATGATGGTTTCACTGCAGGTGGACACGGGAGAGCAGAGGTATTCACCCGGAGTGGACAGTGTGGCAGGGAGGGTGGTCCTGACTCCTGAGTCAGTGTGATAAGCACAGTCCACTGCAGAATCCCTACGTTAGGTGAGTCATGGGGATGAGTCAACGTGCCAACCTGGCAGGAGCCAGGGTCAGAGCTGAGGACCGAACCGCAGACGAGGAGTGGGAGAAGTCAAAGGACTCACAGAGCTGCGCTGGGACTGCAGGTCCACGTGTGACCTCGTGATCCCTGCCTGCAGGCTCGTGTGCACATATGTTTGTGTGTGCGCACACACGGGTGGATATCCTAGCTCTGTCCACTGACAGGGCCACAGAAGCAATGAGCATACCCAGTACACCTTAGTCATTCTTCACGAGCAGGCACCAACTCTCCATGGAGAAATGGTTGCTGCCAGACCTGGGGCAGCAGGAGAACCGGATGAGCCTAAATACCTGATTTCAGAAAATACTACGTGCTCAAAAATAAATAAGTGAACAAATAAATAATTTAATTAATTCTAGGGCATGTCACAGGACACAGCCGCCACAAAAGTATGTGCCCACTCTAACTGGTTTGGCTCAATGATTAGAGTGTCAGCCTGCAGATTGAAAGGTCCCAGGTAGGATTCTGGTCAAGGGCATGTACCTTGGTTGCAGGCACATCCCTCAATAAGGGGTGTGCAGGAGGCAGCTGATCGATGTTTCTAATTCTCTATCCCTCTCTCTTCCTCACTGTAAAAAATCAATAATATATATATATTTTTAAAAAAGAGAAACAAATGTAATAATCTGAATAATAAAGATTTAATTAAAAAAAAAAAAGGTATGTGCCCTTGACTGGAATCAAACCTGGACCCTTTGGGTTGCAGGCCGATGCTCTATCCACTGAGCCAAACCAGCGATGGCCATCCAACGCTTTTTTGCTGACAACTCTGCCTCCAGATTGATACTTTGCTGTCTCTGAATCTGTTTTTGCTCATCGGTTTATGTTGTTCATTATATTCCATAAATGAGTGAGATCATGTGGTACTTGAGTTGTGTACTTCAAGTCTCCGGGCTGGAGCCATAGCCCACACTGTGACTGTTTGGAGACAGCAGGCATCACCTGGGGTCACATGCGGTCATCAGGGGCTGCCCTGACCCGATGGGAGTGGTGTTCCTGCGGCTGCTCTCTGCCTGCGGTCTCAGGACAGGCTACAGCAAGAAGGCGGGCGCCTAGAAGCCAGGAGCAGAGCCCCAGCGACACCAAACCAGCCTGCAGCATGATCTGCGAGAGATCAAGGTCTGCTGCTCAGCCCCCAGTCCTGGTACTTGGTTGGCCACAGCAACCTTGAGCCGTGGGCGCCTCCTCAGGCCGTCACAGCTGACCGGACTAAGACAGCAAACCAACAGCCCTTCCCATGGCCTCAGATATGGGTGAGGGGGCTTTCAGCACAGCAGTGTCTGCAAACCACCAATGCCATGAATATCTGTGTCTGATCCCAAATGAGCAACAAAGAGAGAACACAAACGTACAAAGAAAGGCCTTTGCTCTTCGAAAAATACTCAACCTATTAACCCTCTTCTCCTTTCAATCCAGTCACATTGCTGCAGGTCATTCCATGCTCTGACAATACTCAGGACTAACTCTGCGGCTTGTTTCACTGCTGAGGGGGCTGCTGAGGTGTCATCTCCTGTCCTCTCCAAACATCAGGGCATGGCTCTCCTTCCTGCTGTTGCACCTCCCCACACACTTCCCTCCAGGGCGAGGGGTGGTGGACGGCTGCCCTGAGGCCTAATGTGTCTAGCAATTCCTTCTTAGTCAGCAGACGGGGGTCCTGGTGTGCACGCAGGGCTTCCTTCGCGTCTGCAGGTGGCATCCAGACCCTGACAACTTGCACTGCTGGTGGGAATGCAGACTGGTGCAGCCACTGTGGCGAACAGTACGGCGATTCCTCAAAAAATCAAAAATGGAACTCCCACCTGATCCAGCGATCCCACTTTTAGGATCACTAGAAACACCAATCAGAAAGGACATATGCACCCCTATGTTCATAGCAGCACAATTCACCATAGCTAAGATCTGGAAAGAGCCTAGGTGCCCATCAGCAGAGGAGTGGATTAGAAAACTATGGTACAACTACACCATGGAATACCGCGCTGCGGTAAAAAAGAAGGAACTCTTACCATTTACAACAGCATGGATGGACCTGGAGAGCATCATGCTAAGTGAAATAAGCCAGGCAGAGAAAGATAAATACCACATGATCTCACTCATTTATGGAATATAATGAACAACATAAACCAATGAGCAAAAACAGATCCAGAGACAGCAAATTATCCATCAGACCATCAAACATCAGAGGGAAGGTAGGGGAGGGTGCAGATAAGGGGGAGAGATCAACCGAAGGACTTGTGTGCATGCATGTGGGCCTATTCAATGGACACAGACAATAGGGGGGTGAGGGCATGAGTGGGGGCTTGGGGGATAAGGACACACAGGTAATAAAGAAAGAAGTTATATTAAAAAATGAAGAAAGACCCCGATAACTGTGTCTGCCTCACTGGCTGTCTCTCCGGGGAACTGCCCGAGGGGCTTTGTACTTACACCTGGATATTCTGGCTCAGGAGACGCCCAGCACATACACACACACACACACACACACACACACACACACACACACCACAGAGACGTCTGCGACCAATCGGAGCGGTGCCCAGCTTGCAGTGTCCCTCAGCACCAGAACTGCGTCCACACGCGCTCTGCTCACGGCAGTGCGGTCGGCACCATGCGGTAACTGCTTTGGATGACGAAGATGCGGACAAAATGTTTGCTATGTGATGTTGACAGCTTTCAAGACCTGCCACGTGCGCCCGCTTCGGCAGCACATAGACTACAACTGGGATGGAACAGAGGAGATTAGCATGGCCCTTGTGCAAGGATGCCACGCAAATTCGTGAAGCATTAAAAAAAAGAAAGACCTGCCATTCGCCCCTCCAGCTCATGTGGAAACACAACAAAGCCAAAGCCAGCTACTCCGCCTGCAAAGCCTCACAAAATTATTACCAATATTCTCAAACCCTCTTGGTGTGTATTATGGGTTGAACTGTGACCCCCCCTGCCAAAAAAAAGATTTGTTCAGCTCCTAACCCCAGACTCATAATGGGAACTCGTTTGGAAATAGGGTCTTTGCCAGTGTAATTAGTTAAATTAAGATGAGGCCACAGTGGGATAGGGTGGGCCCCTCAGGCCATGACAGAGGACCCCCTGGACAGGAAGAGGGACTTGACAATGGAAGCTGAAATGCGGGGAGGTGTCGCCAACCCCAGGAGCCTCAGGATGGACAGCAGCTGCCAGAGGCTCGGGGAGAGACCTGGGACAGATGCTCGAGCTTCCAGAAGCAACAGCCTCCAGCACCTCGGTGTGAGACTTGTTTTGTTCCGGCCACGGGGGTGGAGCTGCTGCAGCCCGGCTCTCCCCTCCAACGACTGTCCTCTCTGCTGCTGAGAGGACATCCGTCATTGGATTAAGGGCCAGCCTCACCCAGGGCAACCTCATCTCAGCTAATCACCTCGGCAAAGAGCCCACTGGGGAAATAAAAAAGGTCACCTGCACTGGCGCCAGAGGTTTAGGACTTCAACAACAGGAGGGTGGGCACACGGCAACCCACCACCACATCCCAGACTCGGGGTCATACCTCTGCAAGGTGACCCAGGGCGCACCCTCCCATCGGGCAACACTGTCGTGGCTGCTTGCCAGGCCTTTCAGCAGGCCCGGGGGCAACCATATTGCAACACCCCAATTAAAGGTGCTCAGAGGAGAGACGGTGTCCCGAGCACCCAGTCCTCGCCCCGAGTTCAGGCTGCGCTGGTCCGTCCGTGGAGAGGAAACTGCAGGAACTTACACTAGAGCAGGCTGGGAAGAGTTGTGAACTCTCTCTCTCTCACACACACAAACACACACACACACACACACACACACACACACACACACGGCAGCGGGCGCCCACCTTTGGGACCTCGGACCTCTGGGGTCCATGGACCACCAGTTGGTGACCGCTGCTCTACAGAACACACACGTGACCACGGCCCTGCACACCTCATAAGGTTAGTGTCGGGATCCAGAGAGACTGACAGACAGGACGTGGGTTCTCAGGAGGTGATCCGTGTGCTCTTGGATTGATCCCCACAGTCATCTACTGCTAGGAATATTTGTTAAAATATATTTTGATTGATTTTAGAGAGGAAGGGCAAGAGAGAGAAACATCAGTGATAATGAGTCACCGATGGACTGCCTCTTGCATGCCCCCTACTGGGGATCGAGCCTGCAACCGGGCACGTGTCCTAGACTGGAATCGAAACTGGGACCCTTCAGGCTGCAGGCCGATGCTCTACCCACTGACCCAAACCGGCGGGGGCTAGGAACTTTTATACAAGTCTGGATGCATCAGTGAGGGACACACATCCCTGCTCTTAGCTTCCACTCAACGAGCTGGGGGAGACTGACAATGAACAGCGAAGGGTGTTGAGCAGAGGACACCCGGGAACATGTCCAGGGGGTGACCGGGCAGACAGGGAGCTCAGGGCAGGCCTCCCAAGCGGCGTGTGTCGGGCAGGCTTGGCAGGAGGTGAGGACCTCACCATGCAGCTCTCCCTGGGAGAGTGGGCCTGGCAGAGGCAGAGGGAGATGCCCGGTGCCACCCAGGGCCCCCGGTGAGGCTGGTGCAGAGTGAGCAGGGGCAGGCGGCAGGCGAGGTCAGATGGATGGAGCTTGCAGGCCCTCAGGGAAGACTGGCTGTGATTCTGAGAACACAGCGGACCAGCAACGCGCCTGCCTTCTGTTGACAAAGACTAGACGGAGACCAGGCCTCGGTGGCTGCACCGGAGGTGACACTGCAGGGTCGGGTTCCACGTCTCTGAGGATTGCCACAGACTGGCCAGAGCGTGGCGAGACCCCAGGAAACCTCTCATGTTCCGGCTCAACAGGGCTGCCTGTCTCCAGGGGAAGGGTGTGGGTGACAAGGGTCGGGAGGGTCACGAGCAGGTTGGTGCTAGGTGCCGGTCCGGACACAGGGGTTGCCCCGCCCCGTGTGGATGCTGGACAGACACAGGGCTGGCAGGGGCTCACTGGCCCTCCAATTATGCACGGGGCAGACCACTGCCACCCCTTCCCCAGAGAGACACTGCCCACGAGGAAGGCAGGATGAACCTGCTGATGTGCCCACGACAACAGGAGACAGCCCCGGTGCTGAGAGGCCTGGGAGACCCGAGGACTGCACACAGAGTACAGGGGGCTGCCTTCCCTCTATGGAGGGGAGCGCCCACTTACAGAATCTACCTTACAAATGTGCCACATGTACACGAAAAGACTCTAAGTATGAAAGAACACAGGACTTACACAAAAGAAAGCCCAGCTGTTTGGGACAGGAAGGCTGAATATAATTTTTAAAGTATTTCTCCCCCAGCACGAACCGGGTTTGGCTCAGTGGATGGAGCGTCGGCCTGCGGACTGAAGGGTCCCAGGTTTGATGGTGGTCAAGGGCATGTGCCTTGGTTACAGGCTCCTTCCTAGGCCCAGGCCCTGCTGAGGGCTCGTGCAGGAGGCAACCAATCAATGTGTTTCTCTCACATCGATACTTCTGTCTTTCCCTTTCTCTCTAAAAATCAATGGAAAGCCGTAGATGGATGGAGCATCAGCCTGTGGACTACAGGGTCCCAAGTTCGATTCAGGTCAGGGGCATCTGCTGATATTATGGGCTTGATCCCCAGTAGGTGGCATGCAAGAGGCAGCCAATCAATGATTCTCTCTCATCATTAATGTTTCTCTTTCCCCCTCTCCCTTCCTCTCTGAAATCAATAAAAATATTTTTAATGGAAAAAGACCCTCAGGTGAGGATTAACAACATTACAATAAAATAATACAGTCGATTCTCCCTCAAAAAGCCAACTAGTGAATTTAGGTTAAAAAACGGAAGCGCTGATCCTATGGGGAGAGGGCTGTGGAAAACTAATCAGGAAAATTCCGAGAAAGAACAGTAAGGACGGAGGGCAGACCCTGCAGCGAGGGACGCGAGACACAGGCCCCGGCTGGAGGCTGCAGAGCTGGTCTGCAAGCGCCTGGCAAATGGCGGTCTGGCCACAGCGCGGCATCTGCCAATTACTCCCTCACAGCTACCTGGACGAATGAATAACGGGAACCCCTGATGCTGCTTTCACCAAAGTCAATGCCAAACGCGTCTAAGAGTCACATTAGAAAATGAAACAAGAAGTGCACTGGAAGAAAAGAATAAAGACTTAAAACCTCGGAGTATGGTGAGCTCCAAAGGCCAATGACAGGTGGACAAACGACAGGTGGACAAACGTATTTGTGACACAAATGACCAAAGGCTCACTTTCTCGGTGTACAAACACCTAGAAATCCATGAGAAAGGCAGGCACAACTCCCTATTGCATTTCTGGCTGAGACCAAGTCTCAGCAAGGTTCTCTTTGCGGGCAGTCCCACTGCAGAGGGCCCTGAATTTTCATCTAATTCCCTTCCATACCTTTTGAAACGTGTTCCAGGCACATGTATTACTTAATTTTAAAAAGTTGGCAAATAGCCCAGCCGGTGTAGCTCAGCAGTTGAGCATTGACCCAGGAACCACGAGGCCACCAGTTCAATTCCTGGTCAGGGCACATACCCAAGTGGGGCGAGTGTGGGAGGCAGCCAATTGATGATGTTTCTCTCGCATCAATGTTTCTCTTAATTCCCTCTCCCTTCCTGTCTCAATAAAAACGTATTTTTAAAAAGTAAAATAAGGCAACTAACCATTTTAGGAAAAGCTACAATGTAGCCCTGTCGCTAGTCGGGGCTCGAGTATCAGCCTCCACAGCAAAGGCTCTGGGTTCCATTCATGGTCAAGGCATGTATCGAGGTGGCAGGTGTCTGACTGTGACCAGTCCGGTGTATGTGGGCAGCAACCAATCTCTGTGTCTCTCTCACATCCGTGTTTCTCTCTCCTTCTCCCTCGCCGCCTTCTACTCTCTCTAAAAATCAATGGGGAAAAAGCAAACCAAAAAAGGCTACAATGGAGAGAATCTATAGAACCACCACGTCCAAATTACAACAGGAAAGGCCGTCTTGGGCACGGTGCGGACATGCGAGGTGAATCTCAGAAAGCACAACCTCGGGCGGGAATCCTTCTTTAAAAGAAATAGCCACTTCAATGCCAAGACCGGTGTGGCTCAGTGGATAGAGCGTCGGCCTGCGGACTGAAAGGTCCCAGGTTTGATTCCGGTCGGGGGCATGTACCTTGCCTGTGGGCACATCTCCACTGTGGGGCGTGCAGGAGGCGGCTGATCGATGTCTCTCTCTCATCCATGTTTCTGACTTTCTATCTCTCTCCCTTCCTCTCTGTAAAAAATCAACAAAATATATTTAAAAAAAAGAAGAAGAAGAAAGAAATAGCCATTTCAAAGTTACTTCTTCTTCAGCCAACTTTTGTAAAACCATAACCAAAGGGACAACTCCTTTGCCAATACAGCTTCTTACACCGACAAAGAGCGAGAGTACATCCTCACTTCAGCCTCACGCACAGCACTCTGTGGTCAGAACCATATAGAGAACCCCACATTTTGGTTTGTGCTTCGTTAACCAAACAGAACCAACCTTCCTCAGTGTGGCTGTCCCACACCACGTTTTAACTTAAACTGCTTGGTTTAGGCTTTCGATTCCTAACCTGTATAATGGAGGTAAAACAGGATTTACCGATAGGGCCGTGGTGAAGATTCGGCAACTTAATACATGCAAAAGCACCGGGATGGGCTTGACAGCCCCTCCATGAAACCACTCAGCAGGAAGCACACTGCCCTTCCCATCCGTGCCCTGAGCCCCTGCCCTGTTCCCACAGCCCCGACCTCAGCAGGTCAGCTGGCGGAGACAGGGCTGAGGGTCTGCGGGAACCAGGTCTCCCAGACGGACGGACCTCTGTCAGCACAGAAGCCTGCAGAGCAGACAGCTCTAGATGTGGGCACTGCCCCCCAGGTCTGCATGCAGCACGAGGGCACGGGTCCTCTTTATAAAACAGCATACTGTGCGTTAGAGGTTTGGTGACCCCAGCTTGGCAGTGGGTACTTGCGGATCTGTACCAACTTCAGAAGGGCGGGGTCCCTCCCAAGGAGCTGGAGCTGCAAGCATCAAGTCTTCGCGGATGCCACCTTCCAGAGGGACAGGGTGCAGGGCCCAGGGCCTCCCGGAAGGGCGCACCAGCCTGGCCCTGCGTCCCCTTTGACCCTGCCTGCACCGGGGAGAAGGCCTGGAGGCCAGAGGCACCATCCCTTTCTCAGGCGTCATGGCTTCCCCACCCAGGCTCGGCCACCTGCCTGGCTGCCCCGCCCTGAGGGCTGGCGGCAGGGAACCTTGACCCCCTGGTGAATCAGCAGGCACGGGCCTGCGGAGGGATGGGCCCGTGTGGATCCATTTCTGAGCTCCCAGCACTGGCCCCTGGGGAACCCCTGCTCCCCAAGCCGAGAGGCAGCAAGGAAGGCGGGGGGAGTGCCATGACCGCGGGTCAGCGCCTGTCACTGGCGGGGGGAGGAGGGAGGAGTCCCCCACCGGAGGAGGGAGGAGTCCCCCAACGCTCACCCCCAGGCCTGGCCCACCACCTCCTCCGCGGGGCAGCTCGCACCCGCTGCCCTCCCTGCCCAGGCCCCAGGACAAGTGGGAGAGGCACGGCTCGCTCCCTGTCCCACGCACCCGGTCCCTCCCAGGGTGGGTAACAGTCAGGGACGCGCGCCCCCCCACCCCTGCCCGCTCCGGCCGTGACCTTGAGTCTAGTCCTCCTCCTCCTCTTCCAGGGGGGACGGGCACTCCCGGGCGGGCGGGCGGCCGGCCGGCCAGGCGCCCCGCATAGAAAGCGACCCCCGCGCCGAGGCGTGAGGCTGCGTTTCGCCAGTCGGATTTCTGGAAAATGGCAAACTCTGCCTCTGCCTCTGCCTGGAGGAGAGCGCGCAGCCCGGGTGCGCGGGGCCGGCCGCGGAGGGGGAGCCGGACCCACAGGCCCGCGCGCCCCGGGACCCCCCACCCTGGCCGCTGCCCCCCGGGGCGCCCCCGCCGCCGCCCCGCGACCCACCCCCCGAGGCCACGGCCGCGGCCTCCGCTCCTCCCGCGCCCGCCCGGCCCGAGCGCGTCCGCCCAAGGTCGCCGGGTCCGCGGGGCGCGCGCCGGAGGCCGGGGGAGCCGGGGGAGGCCGCCCCCCGCCTCGCACCCCC
>JAAGEH010002103.1:0-15062 GCA_011751065.1 Lasiurus cinereus
TTCATGCCCAGCGAGGTGGTTTCACGCCCAGCGAGGTGGTTTCATGCAGGCTGACTTTGCGGCCCTCCCAGTCCTCCCAGTTAGGGCTCTCTCTGCTCCTGTGCGGCGTGCTTGGGTGCAGCCCTGTCTGACTCGCCTAAAGGACTGACTCCTGGGCGTCCTGTGGGCCTTCCGGGTCACTCTTTTATCTCCGGTCTTCTCAGCGACTGTCCCCCTGGTTCGGAGATGATGCAGTTCGGGGATCCCTCTCTTTCAGGCCTCCCATGTTTCAGCCTTTCCTTGTGTTTCAGCCTTTCCTTGAGCTTCTTCCCAGAGCTGCGTGCTATTCCCTCCTCCTCTGAGGGTGCCAAGCTTCCTCTTCTCATCCGTCAGAACCCATCCTTATCCGTGGCCTCCTGACCGCTACCACCACCACCACCACCACCACCACCTCCACCTCCCTCCTCTCCAGTGGCTGTGCCCCTGGCCTCCGCCCTCATTGCCAACAGATACTGTGTGTGGCAGGTCCCCACTCACTGAAGTTGCTTCCCCCCCGCAGTGACTTCCGGTTGCTCTTTAAATAAAGCCCAGACTCCACGCCTGGCTGACAGACCCTGACTGCCCAGCTCCTGGCCTCCACTCCCAGGGCCCTTCCGTGCAACACACTAAACCTCTTTTTCTCCTCCTCGGACTTGCAGGCTGGTCCCTCCTCGGAGCCCTGGCTATGGCTGCCTCTTCTGCTGGGAGCACCTCCGCTTCAACATCATCTCTGGGGCACGCCCCCCCGCCCCCAATGTTGTTCTTAGCTCCCCAGTAGCCTTCTTGCAGGGCTTCCTCACTGCCTCGGCCCCAGGCTGCGGTCCCATTTTACCAAATTCTCCAGACCCATCCAGGCATCCTCATTGGTTTTGTGTTGCCTTTCTCTTTTTTCAGAAGCAGTAGGGTGGGTCCTGTCTGTCCCTGGTGCAGGGCGGTGGTGTGTGGTCAGTGCTCAGGAGGAGGGTGGGATGAGAGGGAGACAGGAAAGATGGCATCAGCAAGAAGCGGTGGTCTCCGGCCGCCCTGGGTGACCCTGGGCCCGGCCCTGAGGCCTGTGGGGACGTCCGCTCTGCACTGTGGCTCTTTCTCTTGGTTCTCCCGGGTCGTTCTCCCCTAGATCACAGCCTGGGTCAGCTCCTGCACCCCTCCCCCTGGCAGTGCTCGTGTTGCTGTGTGTGTGTCTCTCTCTCTGAGGCTTTCTTGTGGCTACAGTCCCATCACCACCAGCAGGCAGCGGGCTCTCAGTGTGTTTGGAAGGAATGGCTGGATTAGGAGGTGCCCAGGGCCCCACGCTTTGTGTGCCATGAATAGGCCAGAAACCCCTCTTTCCGTGTCCATCCGAAAGAAGGGGGGACTTGATGGAACGTGGGAAGGAGCCTCTGAACTGGAACATCCAAGAATGGCTAAGACTGGAGCCCAGGGTGGAAAGGAGCGGACAGCCAGAGGCCGGGGGGGCGGGCACAGAGCCTGGCTCTTGGTAGCTACTGTGTCCCTTCTTGCAAGAGCCTGGCCGGGCGGGCCATCGCCGTCCCTGCTGCTGGTCTTGCTCCTGCCTTCTGTGGCCTGCAGGGGGAATAGGGTTCTCTCCTCCGACAGGTTTCCCCTCCGACAGCAGGGCCTGGAGCTGCAGAGTTGGTGCTGGTGGCTGCACTGCTGGGAAGCCACCTCTTCCAGAATGTTCTCCTGGAGGTCTACCACCTCCCAGGTCTTCTATTATGTCCCTGCTTCTCTCCTTCCATATCCTCTCTCCTCTCCTAAGAAGCTTTGTTCCTTCCTGGCAGCGCATCCTGCCTGTCAACCAGATCCACTGGGCCTGGATCGAATTTCGTTTTCTCGACTCTCTTGGGTTGGGGCAGTTCTGCCCAGTGGTGTCAGCGAGCCCGTGGGGAGCGGAGCAGGAGCTGACTTATTTCCCGTCAGACTGTTTGCCCTGGAGCCCGTCCGGCTGGCTCCGCAGGCCTGTGCTCAGCGAGGCCTTCCGTAGATAGGTCCCTCATTGAGTGAAATTTACCCTGTTTCCCAAACACCTCTGGGGCACAAGTTTTTAAGCCCAAATCGCTTCCTGAGTTCTTAGGAATCTTTAGTCTGACAGGAAGAAGAGGGGTGTGGGCAGGGTTACCTGTGGAGAGGGAAGACTGGTTGGTCTGGATCAGTGGTCGGCAAACTCATTAGTCAACAGTACAACAATGGAAATTCCTTTGGAGAGCCGAAAACTGACTTCTTTGCATGGGCCACGAAGTTTCCCTCGCGCTGTCTGTGTGCGCCCGCACGTGGTATTTTGTGGGAAGAGCCACACTCCAGGGGCCAAAGAGCCGCATGTGACTGGCGAGCCGCGGTTTGCCGACCAATGGGCTAGATCAGTGGTTCTCAACCTTCCTAATGCCGGGACTCTTTAATACAGTTCCTCATGTTGTGGTGACCCCCAACTATAAAATTATTTTCTTTGCTACTTCCTAACAGTCATTTTGCTACTGTTGTGAATCATAATGTAAATATCTGTGTTTTCTGATGGTCTTAGGTGACCCCTATGATGGGGTCGATGGACCCCCCAAAGGGGTCGCGACCCACAAGTTGCGAACCGCTGGTCTAGATCTTGCCCCACAAGGAGCCTGTCCCCTGAGGACAGGGTGCCAGGCCGAGTCATGACCCCTCTGGTTTCTGGGGCTGCACGTTTTTGTCAGGGGAGTCCCCACCCAGGCAGACCTGCTGCACCACCTGCGGCCCCCAGAAGACAGCAGACAGGCCCAGAGGGCGGCACCTTCCCAGGCGCCCGGTGCCAGTCCCTTCTTCCTGCTTCTCCTTTGTTCTGGGGGTTCAGGAAAAGACAGGTGTCTGTCTTTTCAAATCCACACACCTGGCATCCAGGCGAGTACTTAACACATGCGTGTATCCAAAGCTGCCATGACACCGTAGGCTCAGCCTTCCTCAGTGATGGATGCTCCCGTCTTTGTCGCTCACGTGTCCTATGGTCAGGCAGGCCAGCGTCGTGGCAGCTTCGTCGCTGAGAAGGCCGCACGTAGGCAGGCTCAGTGGGTCACCGTGGGGCCCGTCTTGGCCCACAGCGAGTGCCATGCTGAGCTATCGGGGATGAGGGCAGACAGTGCCTGCATGCTGGCTACAGCGCCCCCCGCCCCCCTGCTTTGTTCCAGGGCTCTCTTTACCTATGAAGGCAACAGCAATGACATCCGTGTGGCTGGCACTGGGGGTGAGTATGGCCAGGGGAAACCGGGAGCTCCCGGAAGGAGGATGAGGGGGTGGAGGGAGAGTGGCTGTCAGGGTCCCACCTCCAGTGGCATCTCAGCCCTCCCAGCAGGAAGAGGGCTCAGGCAGGCAGTGTTGAGGAGTTCTGTGGCCCCTGATCAAGCAGGATGGGAGTTTCGGGAATTTCCAAGAGAAAGTAATCCTTCCACGTTCTCGGCCTGAGGTGCCGGGCAGGGCTGCCCTGTGTTATGGCTGAGAGAGCTCAACGGGGGCCTGGGCTGGAGGAGGAGGAGGAGCAGACGCACTTTTCCTTCCGCCCCATCTGATGGGTCAGGGTGCAACAGGGCCCCTGCTCCGCTAGGATGGGGTGACCTGGCATGGGTGGTCGGTAAGGAGGTCTTCCCTGGCTAGAGCCAGTGAGGTGTCAGGCTTCGTAGGCTCCAGGCCAGCTCCCCGACCTGCACCATTTGTTGCGCCCCGTGCTGTGGTCCCCAGCAGCCATTTCTGGGGATTTGTTGGGAGAGCGCCCCGCTCTCTCTCCAGCACCTTCCCCACGGCCCTCTTTCTGGAAGGACTGCCACTGCGGTAGCCGCCTGTGCTGGGATGCTGCGGGTGACGGTTGCAGAGTTGAGCGGTTGAGCCCCTCTTCACAACCTGGGGAGGTGTGCAAGGCAGGAGAGAGCCACAAACCCTGGGCCTTGGCCTCGAGGACAGAGAAAATGTCTCAGACAGCCCTGCCTGCCTGTCACCTGCGAGCATCCAAGAGCGGAGTGTTGAGGGTTGGTCCTGTCTACTCACAGCCCTCCAGGTGGCCCTGTGTTCTGAGTAGCCACATGGGCAGAGCCCTTGGTGGGATCTAGGAAAGGAGGGAGGTACGGGGAGAGACATTGACATGAGAGAGACACATCAATGGGTTGCCTCCCGTACACACCCCGACCAGGGCTGGGGGGTCGAATGTGCTACATAGGTACATTCCCTTACCAGGAATCAGGTATGTGACCATTCAGTGCACAGGCTGACACTCCCAGCTGCTGAGCCACCCCAGCCAGGGCTCATCGCTGCTTTGGAAAATGGTGTTTACGCTAGGGCGAGTTTCATCAGCCCAGTCCTGCGTCCGCCTGCTGGCCCTTCAGGCCAGGATCTCACTCTGATGCAGGAGGCAGCTTGGGCTTCCTCTCCTGGTGGGTGGGGTGCTGGGTGGGCGGGGTGCCTGCTGCCTGTGACCCTCTTCTGACTGCTGCAGAGGGGGGCCTGGAGGAGGTGGTGGAGGAGCTCAGCAGTGGGAAGGTGATGTACGCGTTCTGCAGGGTGAAGGACCCCAACTCTGGACTGCCCAAGTTTGTCCTCATCAACTGGGTATGTGAAACCCAGGGCTCGTGTCTCCTGTGGGTGGGACCAGGAAGCTCCCTTTCTGTCCTGCTCCGAGTGATTGGAGCAGAGGAAAATTCACAGCTGGAGGGCCAGTTCACTGTGGCAGAGAGAGGGCCCGTCACTCCCTCCCAGCCCAGAATTACTCCTGCAGAATGAAGGACCAACAGCCACAGGACACCCTGTTCTCGTCCCCTGGGAGCCGAGGGCTTGGAGAGAGGCCGGGAGGGCTCTGGGGAGTGCAGGGCAGGTCTGGTGGGGATGAGGATTCTCAGTGCCCCACAGTGGAAGCTGCCCCCAACAACCTGCCGGTCCCTAGGAGGGCATGGGCTTCAGGGAAGGTTAGGTCATGCTGGGTGTGTTGTGTTGCAGACGGGCGAGGGCGTGAACGACGTGCGGAAGGGGGTGTGTGCCAACCACGTCAGCACCATGGCCAGCTTCCTGAAGGTGAGGGCTGCACCTGCAGGGCCTCACGGTTCCTCAGGCCTCAGGTGTGTGGCGTGAGAGAGGCATGCCCCACGTCCTGCTCTGTTTGAGCCTCAGGGTGTGACCGAGGCTGCTCAGCAAAGGCCTGGGGGTGTCTTCGGGGAAGGCGGGGCCACGGACTGCGAGCAGCACCATGCGGGCGGGCGGGAGGGTGCTGGTCCTGGCAGGCCTTGCTCCTGCCGGCCTCCTGAGTGCTGTGAACAGGACCCAGCCGTGTTGCAGGGATTTTAGGAGGCGGGGATTGCAGTGCCTACCCATGTCCCCCGAGGCACTGGTTTCCGTCTGTTTCTGCATGTCAGTCCTAAGCGGAACCTTGTGTGGTTTCAAAAGCATTTGTTTTTGAGGGTCAGGGGTCTGCGTTTCCTTGGTCACTAGCAAGGAGACCTGTGACTTCGATTTCCGGTTCTGCCAATACTTCCTCAGACGTGCCTCCATTTCTCCAGCTAGGAGCGGGAAAAGAGGGTCACTGGGTGTCTGGTGACGGGCAGAGGCCATAGCCTGGCTCCTCCGCGGCCGGTGGCCCGGGTAGAAGATGTGTGCTGGTTTCTGCACGTCTGTCAGGGCTGGTGTCCCTGAAGACAAAGAACCCTCTGAGCCACAGGACACGCTTTGGCCACGAGGGCCTCCCACACGAGCAAGACGGGTCCCAGCCTGCACCCAGGCCGTGCGGTCTGCCCTGGAGCTGCAGCAGCTGCTCTCCCTGCAGGGCGCCCACGTGACCATCAACGCGAGGGCCGAGGAGGACGTGGAGCCTGAGTGCATCATGCAGAAGGTGGCCAGGGCCTCGGGCGCCAACTACGCCTTCCACAAGGAGAGCAGCCGCTTCCAAGACACGGGCCCCCAGGCCCCAGTGGTGAGTGGGGCCGGGGCCGCGGAGGGGGCCATTCCCAGTGACCAGACGGCTGCCTCGGCCTCGGCTCCTGCCTGCCTGGTCTCAAGGCCACAGCAGCAGTGTGTCCCGTGTGGTGGCCGCCGTGGGGGGAGCGAGTGCCAGACAGGCCAGGCCCCTCCTCGTGGGGCAGATGCCTGTGGTGCTGGGTGGGGAGCGGGGGTCCATGGGAGGTGGTGGGCCCTGCCATGGTGATCAGCTGTGTCTGCGCCGGGGGGCCATCCTCCTAGGAAGGGCCCCTGGCCAGAGGTGAGCCCCAGACCTGCCCTGGTTCCACCCACAGGGCCTGGTGCAGCCAGAGACCCACCCTGCCGTGTGGGCGGCACCTTCTGCTCAGCAGTGTCCAGGGCCTTCCAGGCCGACCTGTGGTCAGCCTCCCTCAGGCACTGGGCCAGGGACGACACTGCGTCTGCCGGGTGCTGTCCTGACAGTCCCTGCCCGGGCCCTGCGCTCTGTCCCCGTCCCCTCAGGGCTCCGTGTACCAGAAGACCAATGCTGTGTCAGAGATCAAGAGGTTCGGCAAAGACAGCTTCTGGGCCAAAGCAGAGGTGAGTGCAGCCAGCGCGACGATGGCGGGCGTTTGTGGAGCTCCCAGTGTGCGCCAGGCATGGAGTAAGCACGCCCCTCTCTGCCAGTTTCCTCATAACCAGCTCCTAGAATCACCCCTGGGCGCAGACAGTGAGTGTGGTCAAGGCCTGGGGGAACTGGAGGGGCGGGGGACAAAGGGGAAACGTCTGTAATACTTTCAACAATAAAGATAAGTTAAACAAGCCGAGACCGGTGTGGCTCAGTGGATAGAGCGTCGGCCTGTGGACTGAATGGTCTCAGGTTCGATTCCGGTCGGGGGCATGTACCTTGCTTGGGGGCACATCTCCAGTGTGGGGAGTGCAGGAGGCGGCAGATCGATGTCTCTCTCTCATCGATGTTTCTGACTTTCTATCCCTCTCCCTTCCTCTCTGTGAAAAATCAATAAAGTATATTTTTGAAAAAAAAGTAAGTTAAAAAGAACTGGTGCCATGTTCTCGTCCGTGCCGGTGCACAGATGGCCCCCAGGGTTAGCCGGTTTGATGAGGAGGCCAGAGCTGTGCTGGGTCAGGCTGAGCACGCTCCCCTGCAGGAGGAGGAGGAGCAGCGACGGGCCCAGGAGAAGCGGCGGGCGGAGCAGGAGCGGCTGGAGCTGGAGCAGGAGCGCCGGGAGCGGGAGCTGCGGGAGGCCGCCCTCCGGGAGCAGCGCTACCAGGAGCAGAGCCAGGAGGCCAGGCAGAGGTGAGCCCCGGGGAGATGGGGTGCCCAGGGTCAGGGGTCAGCAGGCAGAGGCTCAGCGTGGCCCTCTGCCCTCCCTGCAGGAAATGGGAGCAGCAGGAAGTGTTGGAGAGGAGCAGAGAGGAACAGGTGAGGGATGCTCAGACCGGAGGGCCCGTCCCGCAGTGGGTGGGTGGAGGCCGCCCACAGGTGGGAGCCTGGGATGTGTGGGCGCACCTCACCCCATCCTGGGGAGGCTGCGAGGCCCAGCGCTGTGGGAGGCGGGCAGGCTCGTGGTTCCCGCTCACCCTGGGGCCATGCGTGTCCCCAGGAGCCTGGTCGGCAGTCACCCCGGGAGATGTTCATGCAGAAGGAGAGAGCTGTGTCTGCCACGTCCACCTCCGGCCCCCAGCCAGGTGAGCAGGGCTGGGCGAGTGAGCCAGGAGCACTCGTGCGTGAGGACGGCTTGGCCCTGACCTCCTGCAGAGCCAGACCTGGAAGAAAGGATGGGTACCTGCAGCCCCAGCCCTGTAAGCCCCGGTAGAGTCATCCTCTACCACAGCAGTGGTTCTCAACCTGTGGGTCGTGACCCCTTTGGGGGCCGAACAACACTTTCACAGGGGTCGCCTAAGACCATTGGAAAACACAGATGCGATTCATATAACAGTTGCAAAATTACAGTTATGAAGTAGCAACAAAAATAATGTTATGGTTGGGGGTCACCACAACATGAGGAGCTGTCTTAAAGGGTCGCGGCCTTAGAAAGGTTGAGAACCACTGTTCTACCAGGTCTGGCTCTGCAGGAGGCGCACTAGACTGTCAGCTGGGTCCCAGGGGTCCACGCAGTCACCCCTCTGGCCTCCAAAGAACACAGGACTGGTCCTTCAGCCAGCTCTCCCACACTGCACGGGTCCCCAGGGGCTGCTGGGAGAGAATCCCCATTCACTCCTGGTGGGGTGGGGTGGGCAGGGCCTGGAGAGGGCAGGGCTGTGTGCGCCCTCCTCCCGCCGTGAATCCTGTTCACCATCCATTTGCAGGCAAACTGCGGAGCCCCTTCCTACAGAAGCAGCTCCCCCAGCCAGAGAGCCCCCTCGGCAGGGAGCGGGCTCACGCCGCCTCAAGGCCCAGTGCAGGCAAGGCTGTCGGCCATCCCAGGGGGAGGTGGGAGAGAGGGGGGAGACGGGGTGTCCTCTCTCGCCCCAGGGTCTGAGCCGGCTGCACCCCTCTTGCAGGCGTCTGTGAGGAGCCGGCGCCCCGTGCCCCTGCATACCCTGTGCAGGCGGAGGAGGAGGCCCTGTACGAGGAGCCCCCAGAGCAGGAGACTCTCTACGAGGAGCCCCCCGTGGTGGGTTCCCTGCAGCTGGGTCCAGGTCCCTGTGAGGCCTGGGCCCCGAGACAGCCTCCCCGGCCACACCTGGGAGGCTCACTCCTTGTTTCGATTGGGAGCCGCTGGCGCAATAAGTTGTATGGCGTGTGCCACCCCATGTGGGAGGTTCTGGGTGGGGGGCCCTGTGGGGTTCCCCGAGGCCTGGCCTGGGGCACAGCCGAGGGAGCCCGGGACCCAGACTTCTTTCCGGTTCGTGCAGGGGGAGCAGCAGGACACTGGCTCTGTGCGTGTGGACCACGACCCCGGGCTGAGCGGGAAGGGGCTCTGTGCCCGGGCCCTGTACGACTACCAGGCAGGTACGGTGCCAACCCGCCCCCCGCCACAGGCTCCTCAGAGCAGCACCAGAGGTTCAGAGTAAGGAGAGCGGGAGCGGACAGGCCTCTGTGTGGGTGCCGGGCCGCTCCTCATCCACAGGCGACCCCCTGTGCCAGCCCCGCTGTCGAGCCTGAAGGTGCGGCTGAGCGGTGGCTCTGGGGGTGGCCTCGGGGAGCGGGCAGCTGTGCGGGAGGGAGTGCCGCCTCCAGTCTTTGGCTGGAACGGGCCCAGAGCGAGGCCCTCGGGGAAAAGGTGCGTAGGGAAAGGTCCCGGCACCGTGTCGGAACGGGCGGGCTGGTGCCGGGTCCCGAGGCTCCCTACGCAGCTTCGGGCTCCCCTCCTTCCAGCGGATGAGACCGAGATCTCCTTTGACCCCGAGAACCTCATCACGGGCATCGAGGTGATCGACGAAGGCTGGTGGCGCGGCTACGGGCCCGACGGCCACTTTGGCATGTTTCCTGCCAACTACGTGGAGCTCATTGAGTGAGGCTGCCGTGGCCGCGTCCGCCCCTCGTGGCCTCCCTGCTGGAGGTGGCGCCGTGGCACCGTGCCCGTCCTGTCTGGCGTGGGCCGCCAATGCAGCAATAACCCGGGGGCTCCCACACGCTTCTAGCAGCCCCCACCGCAGGGGCCTCTGCCTTTCCTGTTCCCTGCAGCTCTGAGGGGTGGCGGTTGGAGAGCCGTGGACTCAGCGACTCATTCCAGTTGGTCCCGGCAGCTCTGGTGGCGGCAGCTGGTCTGGGTCCTCCTCCTCTGTCCCCTGCCTGGCTCTGGGCACTGGGGAGGGGACGACAAGGCCCTGAGTACCTGGGGCGCAGCAGCAAACACGTCTGTGCTCTTGCCTGCTGGCCCTGGGGGGACACCTGCCGTCTCCCCCGTCCCAGAACCCCCTCCCCCACCACCTCTGTTCATGGAGCCAGCATTGCCCACCCAGGCCCCAGCTCCGATGCCGTGACAGCCTGGCGGCCCCGGGTGAGACCCACCTTCCTGGTGTCTGGGATTGGGTGTGCACCTCAGGCTGCTGGCTGCAGCCACCTGGACGAGGCCTAAAGATGAAGATGTGACCAATGTTTCTCAGATCAATAAAAAAATAAAAATAAAAGAGATTAAGGTGTGAGTGAAGTGAGCCTCCTGCGCTGGTTCTCTGGGAGGACTGAGGGCCTGCCTTGTCCCCTCCATGGGGCCTGTGCCCAGGCGGGACTGTGTACGTGTGCGTGTGCGTGTGTGTGTGTGTGTGTGTGTGTGTGTGTGTGCAGTGAGGCGCCTGGCACCCAGTGACACCCGGACAGTCTACTTCCCTGTGTGCCCTGGGTGGAGGCAAGTGGCCCGCCCTGTGTGGCCCTGGGGCAGGCCAGGCTGCAGGCAGGCCTCCTTGATTTCTCTCCCACAAAGACAATAGTGCTGCCCACCCCCAGCTGTGGAGGCCCCGTGAGTCGGGTGTCCCCGGTTTTGAGGCCATCTGGGCGTGTCCCCAGGCAGGGGGACTCGGAGACCGCAGAGGACAAGCGTCTGCAGGGAGCTGGCCAGGTCACTGAGCCTCCCTAAAACCAAGTTACAAGCCGATCTTTGGCTTTGGGGGTCACCCCAGGGACTTGTTAGAGCCACCTCCTGGCCAGGGACGGGAGCCAGGTCCCCACACACCATGGACCTGGGCAGACAGGCAGGCCCCGGCGTCCCTTGGGCAGCGTTTGTGCACGTCGGCTCCGAGTGAGCGTCGGACACGAGGTGGGGGAGGCGCCTTTATTGCCAGAGGGGACGCTTCACTTGGCCTTGCCCTGGGCGGCCACGGCCTCCATGGCCTTGCGCACAGTCTCCTCGTCGCCTAGGAACCGCATGGGCTTGGTGGGCTTCAGGGCGCTGTCCAGCTCGTACACGATGGGGATCCCGGTGGGCAGGTTCAGCTCCATGATGGCCTTGTCCGACATCCCTGGACGGGAGGAACCAAAGGCCTCAACACCTCCCGGCCTCTCCACCAGCTGCTGACCTTTACGAGCCGCGGCTGGTGGGCAGACACGGCCTTCCCTGCCAACCGCGGGGCTGGGGACGTGTTCCCGAGAAGGTCAGAGCAGACGGAGACGAGGCGACAGAAATAGCCAGCAAAACCACGGGCTGTGTCCTGGGCCAGCGCCCGGTCTCTGACCAGACGGCCAATGCTTGGTGTAGTGGGGACATTAGCCATTCGGTTACAGGGGGTGCTGAGCTAGGGTTTCCCGAGCAGAGGGGCAGGGGTGCTGCTACCCAACAGGGTGGGTGAGGAACAGCAGGGGGGGGGTCACTGGTGCCACAGCGGGCGAAGGCTCTGCCAGGCCAGAAGGCTGTGTTTTCTGAGGAAACTCGACCTACTGCCTCCCGCCGGGAATAGCTCGCCCTGTGGTATTTCCAGCCCCAGGAAGCGAGGAGCGAGTTCCCAGCAGTGGAGACCCTGGCACGAGGAGGCATCGTCTGTCCACCCTGCTGGGCTCAGTGCCCACATGAGGGTTCTGCGTCACCGGGCATCCCGGGCAGGACAGAAGCTGGCCAGGCCTCCGGGCCGGCCTGTCTGCTCCGGCAGCCGCCCACCACCCCACCTGCCTTCCTCTCTTCTTGGATCCCAAACTTGAAGGCCATCGGAGGCTGACAGACCGTCCGGTTGTCTGAAACTCCGGGAGGGCCCGGTCCTGTCAGGATCGTCTGCCATGCAAGCCCTGGGAGGAGCTGCCAGGTGCTTCATGAGGAGCCTAGCGATGAGGCCGGGGTCTCCGGCTGCTGTACACCTGCCCCCTTTGGAGTGGTCTCACCTCTGCCCGAGTGGGTGGAGCTGGGGCGGGGGCGGGGCCAGCAGGACCAGGTGTTGCTCCAGAGGGTGGTTGAGGCCCAGCCAGTGACACGACTGGACCAGGGACACACAGCAAAGCAGGGTTTGGAGGCAGACGGCCCTGTTTTCCTGGCCAGTGTGCCTGGGCAAGATGCCACCCCAGGAAGCTGGGGGGTACGGGGGGGTACGGGCCTAGCCTGGTCAGAGTGGGAGAGGCCTTTCTACCTTCAGTCTTCTAAAGGAAATGATACGGTGTCCCAGGGCATGCACAGAAATGAAACCGAAATCCTACAAAGCCGTTTCCTCCATGGTTTGTCCAACCCTCCCCCTCCCTGGGCCCTGAGGCCTGCAGAGCCACCCCAGCCAGGCCGTGGGCACCTGCTGGAATGCGAGCGAGTGGGGCAGGTTCAGGGCCCAGTGCCCCTCTCCCACCCCCACCCAGGCCCACCACATGAGGGCCTCACCTTCCAGGTGCTTGACGATGCCCCGCAGGCTGTTCCCGTGAGCAGCAATGAGCACCCTTTTGCCGGCTTTGATCTGGGGGACAATCTCCTCATTCCAGAAGGGCAGGGCCCGGGCAATGGTGTCCTTGAGGCTCTCACAGGTGGGCAGTTCCCCAGGCTTCAGGCCTGCGTACCGGCGCTCCTGGGGATGGGGTGGGGGGGGTGCAGGGCGCGCCGGTTCACATCCCCAGCAGTCGGTCCCCCGCCTGGCCACCCCTTCCCCAGGCCCCTGACCCCAGGCTTGCCCCTCGGGCACCCTGAGTGGCTGACCTTGCTGATGGCGCTGTAGTAAGGGTGGTTCTCATCCATGGGGGGAGGCGGGATGTCGAAGGAGCGCCTCCAGATCTTCACCTGCTCCTCCCCGTGCTTGGCGGCCGTCTCCGCCTTGTTGAGGCCCGTCAGGCCCCCGTAGTGCCGCTCGTTGAGGCGCCAGGTGCGCACCACCGGCAGCCACATCTGGTCCGTGCCGTCGAGGATGGTCCAGAGCGTGCGGATGGCCCGCTTCAGCACCGACGTGTAGCAGATGTCGAACTCCATCTTGGCATCCTTGACGGCCTGGGCCCCCCGCTTGGCCTCCTCGGCCCCCTTCTCGCTCAGCTCCGCGTCGAACCAGCCGCAGAAGCGGTTCTCCTGGTTCCAGGTGCTCTCGCCATGCCGGACCATCACCAGGCGGTGGGTGGACATGGCTGCGGCGGGGCTGGGGACCGTGGCAGGCTCCTGGGGAGGACAGCTGCCTCAGCCCCGGCACCAGCTTTATAAACAGTCCCTCCCCCACCCCCACCCCCGGCCAACTGCCAGTCTGCATTCCACGGCGACAGGCAGACGCAGGTGGCCAGCAGCAAACCTCCAACTCCCAGGGGAGGCTGGGCCAAGATGGACTTAAAATAGTCCCACAGCCACTGATCCCATATGACCAGAGACTAGAAGGTGAGGGGTGGGGGGTGAGGATGGAGGTAGGGGGAGGAGAGGGGGGGCGGGGATGGGGGGCGGGGACAGCTGCTGGGCAGAGCTGGGAATGAAGGACAGAAGCCCTGGCCTGGACCAGCCTGCGGAGTGGGCCCAGCAGAAACAAGGGCTCTCTCGGGAGAGCTCCCCACGTTGGCACTCCAGCCCCCGTCAACCCCTCCCTCCCAGGGGCCTGGCACAGGACACTGGCACCAAGTCTCCCACCCCTTGCTTTCTCCTGTCCCTGAGCACAATGGGAGCCCACCTGCCTGCTGTGAGGAGGTACCTGGAGTCAAGGGGGGCTGAGCAGGTGTGTGGACTGTGCATATACCTGCATAGGTGCTACACACACGTCTGTGTGGCGTGTGCCTGCATGGGTGCGTGGGCCTATGTGTGAACGCGCACGTGTGTGGGCTGTGTTGTTTAAGCCCAAACTTTCCTAATCTTCTGTCTGGACCATCTGCCCATTGTGGAGAGGGGGGTTCTGAGGTCCTGCTGGTCTGTACCCCGTCCTTTCTCTCTTGGGTCTGGTACTGCGTACTCAGCTATGTCGGCACTCCTGGGTGGATATTCTCTTGCTGGGTTGACCCCTTTGTTACGTAACGACCTTCTCTGTCCCCTGAGAGACTTTGAATAAAGCCGGTTCTGTCTGATGGAGGTAGAGTCGTGCTTCCTTTTGGTTCCCATTTGCATGGAGGATTGTTTTCCATCCTTTCACTTTCTCAGTGTGTCCTTAAAGCTGAAGCCAGTCTCTCCCAGGGAGCACACAGGTGGGTCTTGTTTTTATAATCCATTCAGCTGCTCTAACACACACACACACACACACACACACACACACACACTTTTATTGATTTCAGGGAGGAAGGGAGAGGGAGATAGAAACATCAATGATGAGAATCATTGATTGGCTGCCTCCTCATGTCCCACACTGGGGATCGAGCCTGCAGCCGAGGCACGTGCCCTGAACCAGGAATCAAACCGTGACCTCCTGATTCACAGGTCGGTGGTCAACAACTGAGTCATGTTGGTCAAGAGGCAGTGGTTGGGTTAGAGCAACTGATGTTGGTCATCTTTTTTTTTTTAATATATTTTATTGATTTTTTTACAGAGAGGAAGGGAGAGAGATAGAAAGTCAGAAACATCGATGAGAGAAAGACATCGATCAGCCGCCTCCTGCATGCCCCACAATAGAGATATGCCCGCAAGCAAGGTACATGCCCCCAACCGGAATCGAACCTGGGACCCCCCCAGTCTGCAAGCCGACGCTCTATCCGCTGAGCCAAACTGGTCTTGGCAATGTTGGTCATCTTTTGATTAGAGACTTTAGTCTATTTACACTTGAAATAATTATTTTAAAATATATTTCATGGCGTGCCGGGTAGGGTGTGCATGGGGAGTGGGGGTGCACAAGGGGTTCCCCCAGGAGGGTGAGAGTGGCAGCCACCTCTCTGGCCTGCAGATAGTCAGTGTCCAAGGGCACCCGTGGTCTGGAACTGTCATGTGCAGCCATGCCGGTCCTAACAATGACAGACTGAAATTGGGAACACACAGGTCCTAGCCACGCAGTCAGGTGGGAAAGGGAAAGAAAGGCACCCACGTTGGAAAGGGAGAAGCAGAGCACTCGGTGCCGGGGGCACGGCCTTGGACACGGAACCATAGGAATCCTCCAAAGGGCGATCTGATAGGATAGAAAGTTCAAGGTCCCACAGTACAGAAACCACCGACCCCATGTCTGCACACTAGTGAACAATCAGAGGGCAAAATTAATAAAATTCCACTTAAATGACATCAAAGGATTAAATACTTAGGGATACATTCAATAATTTATTAAAGCTTATAAAATTTTAATATAAATTTACTCTGAGAACTTTAAAGCATCGCTAAAACTAAAGGAGATGGAAATACACGGAGAGG
>JAAGEH010002103.1:20062-43290 GCA_011751065.1 Lasiurus cinereus
GGGCCGGGCCGGTGGCCGCGGACACCAGGCGGCGTCGGGAAGGCGCTGGTGCGGCGGCCGCTTCCGCCCCGGGAGAGGCTTTGAGTTGAATGGCGTCGGGACAGCTGGCCGGCCCTCCCTCACTGACACCAAAATAAAATCCAGATGGATCAAAAAAGGAAGAACGTTCTGGAAAGGGGGTGAATGTTTTTGTCTTAGGTGATTAAAAAAATTCAACCATGAAAGAAGGATAATCTTGACTACATACAAATTTATTTATTTTAAATATATTTTATTGATTTTTTACAGAGAGAAAGGGAGAGAGATAGAAAGTCAGAAACATGGATGAGAGAGAGACATCCATCAGCCGCCTCCTGCTCGCCCCGCACTGGAGATGTGCCTGCAAGCAAGGTCCATGACCCCGACCGGAATCGAACCCGGGACCTTCCAGTCCGCAAGCCGACGCTCTATCCACTGAGCCACACCGGCCTCGGCTACATACAAATTTAAAAGTAACCCCAGAGGAAAGTGCCTGACACATTTTGAAGTTAAGTCTAATTCATGTACATAAATAAGGAACAACGATCTAATAGAAAAATTGGCAAGAGCAGCAGCAGGCAAGTCACAGAAGAGACGCTGCTCGTAAACTTAACGCCTGACCTGCCCTGCCCAATCATCAGAGAAGTGCACATACAGGTGAGACAAGTCCACCTGCCACGTTGGCGAGCGTTTAAGAAATCAGTCACGCGTGTTGAAGATGTGAGGGGATTGGCAATTTGTGGGAAGCTCTTTCGGAAACCATTTCGCAAACATATCCAATTAAAAAACATCACAGCCAGCAATTCCCCTTCCCAGATTGGGATTTCGCTGCATCTACCGCTCGGGGTTGGGAAAGCTGACGTCGTGGAAATACTGAGCGTTCCTGTGTGCACCACAGTGTGGAGTCTCTTGGTTAGAGCAGCGTATGTAGCGGACGAGGTGGGACAGGCCAGATGGGGCCGACCTCAGCCTTTTCCTCCTCCACCCCACCTGCAGTGGGCACAGGGCTGAGGGCGGCAGGTACCTCAGCCCAGGGCTCAGCCTCCCACCCCAGCTCCCAGCCAGCCCTCCTGAGCCCCCAAACACACACCCAGGAGACTCTGTAAAGGGTGGGAGCCTTGGGTGCCACCTTTCCTCAGAGACCATTTCCTTTTCTTCTAATGCCCACCGTCTCTGCCCAGGCACCTGGACTCTGTCCTGGGGGGCAGAGGCAGCTTGCAATGATCCATCGCACGTGAGTATTTACAACACTGAGCAACTCGCACAATTGAGGAACTCGGGGCTTCCTCAGGTGTGGTGAGGTTCTGTGAGGGCGAGGAGCGCCTCCGTGCCCACTGCGCGGAGGCCTGGGCACCAGCGGGCAAGGTCATGGGTGGCATGCTCCTCTCCCTGGACCACCACCAGGTCACTGTCCAGCCAGATAGGAAGCGAAGACCTCAGCCCCCTATTTCCAAAAACCCTGGCTTGGGGCTCTCAAGTGCCTATGTCCCCAGCCTCCTGCTCCCCACACCAAGACCACCCCCCAAAAAAGTCAGACAGGGTGCCCAGATGAGCTCCTGGCTGGCCCTTCCAGCTGCCCTGAGGGTTGCCATCCCCCTCCCTGTCCCGTGCTGTGCTGTCTCATCCTGTGTCTTGGATTAATTTTACCCAGATGTATGAGTTTGTATTTTCCAAGATGCATCTGATCCAGCTATTTCCTGTTCTCACGTCCAGCTCCCCGTGGTCCCTGGGGGCCATTATTCAGTCCTCACGATCTTCAGGGAGCACCGTCTGCGAGGTTCACATCGGTGCTGTTGGCACGGCCCTGGGTCTGTGGGGCCTGGCCACCCCTCCAGGTTCCCGTCTTCTGTGGCCTGCTGGCCAGCAGTGTTCCAGTGACACGTGGTCAGTCTGCTGATGCTGCTGGATCCAGCTCCTGCGGGCCGCTGAGCACAGCGTGCTGGCCTCTGGTGCTGGCCGGTGCCTTCCTGAGCTCTCCCCATACCCCTGCGGGTTGGGTTACCTGGTATGTCAGTCAGCTTGGCTGACATAACAAAATGCCATGAACCGGTGGCTTCAACAACAGAAACTCGTGTCTCCTCGGTTTGGAGACTGGAAGTCTGCCATCAAGGTGCTTGGCCAGACGGTTCCATTCAGGCAGTTGCTCAGGACCTCTCCCACCGCCTCTGCACAGGTGTGGAAACTGACGAAGAGATTCCCTCCTCTTCTAAGGCCGTCCGTCCTATCAACTGAGGCCCCCACCTTTATGACCGCATTTAATCTATTAGCCCCCAGAGCCCCACCTCCAAATGTAGTCACAGTGAGGCCAAGGTCCAATGGAGGAATTTGGGGGCACACAGTTCAGTCCATAGTATGTACCTGGTGTATCTGTGTCCCATGGGTGCTCTCCAAATAACCACAAACCACCTGGCTTAAAACAACAGGCACGTATTCTCTCCAGGTCTGGAGGCCAGAGTCTGAGACTGAAGTGTTGGAAGGAGTTAGGGGGACCTTCTTGCTGCTTCTAGCTTCCAGTGGCTCCCGGTGTTCCTGGTCTGTGGCTGTGCCCCTCCATCTCTGCCCCATTTATAATGGCTGCCTTCCCTCTGCCTTCTCTGTTTCTTACTTTAAAAAAAAAGTACCTTTTATTGACTTTAGATAGAGAGGAAGGGAGAGGGATAGAGAGATAGAAACATAAGAGAGAATCATCAATCAGCTGCCTCCTGCACAATTCCACCAGGGATGGAGCCCGCAACCAGGGCATGTGCCCTGGCCAGGAATTGAACCATAAGCTCCTGGTTCATACGTCAATGCTCAACCACTGAGCCACACTGGCCAGGCCCTTCTCATTTCTTATAAAGGTACCAGTCATTTGACTTAGGTCCCACCCTCATTCAGGATGACCTCATCTTGAAATTATTTTTAAAATATATATATATATTATTTATTTTTTTACAGAGAGGAATAGAGAGTTAGAAACATCGATGAGAGAGAGAGACATCGATCAGCCGCCTCCTGCACGCCCCTTATTGGGGATGTGCCCGCAACCAGGATACATGCCCTTGCCCGGGATCGAACCTGGGAACCCTTCAGTCCCCAGGCCGACGCTCTATCCACTGAGCCAAACCGGTTTCAGCTGAAACTCTTAATTACATGTGCAAAGATCTTTATTCCAAATAAGGTCGAATTCGAGGATCCACATGAACATGAATTTTGGAGGCCACCATTCACCCTCCTATCCTGACCCAAGTTCAGCTCTGGACTCTATGACAGACTCCAAATGTCTGTAAGCAAGTGCATGTGCACATAATGAGGTCAGTGCTCTCTGCCAGGCACGGTTCTCGGCCCTCCCCTGGCTCAAGCGGGCTTACTGGCGCCCAGACTGTGGCTGTCTAGGGATGACATCCATGTTCCCATTGTACTAGGGAGGAGATGAGACACAGAGGCCAAGCCACGTGCCTGCGTTTGCACGACTAGTGCACAGCAGTGCGGAGATCTTGTCCTGGAGCAGCACAGCTGTGCTCTCCACTCACTCAACTCGGCTCTTCTGATGCCGGGGTGCAGGCTTTCCACACGGAGCACCTCTGTGACCCCAACCGGCTGGTGATAAGGGAGCCAGTGCGGCTTCGGATAGGATATAATTAAGATTAACTCTGTGGCAGAAAATGTTATGATAAAGAATATCTGGAGTAAAATCGGTGCAGTGACCTATAATTTCTTTTGTGTCTGGGGTTCTTGGGCCAGGAGGAATTGACTAGCAATGGTGACCAGTGGTAATAATCAAGTGGTTAGTAGAAGTAGTGGGGTGGGTAGAGAATTGGAAAAGAATATTGTTGATAGGTCCTACAGTCCAGCTCAGTCGCATCACGCGTGCGGGCGCACAAACACACATACTTAGATGTCAAGCTTGTGTCCAGGTTAGCTCCTGTGCTTCTGACCATCCAGCTATAAATTGGTTGGTCAGAAGCACAGATGGATTTGATAATTAGTTAGAATGGACTCACAGGTAAACAGTTTACCTGCTAGATTCCCAGCTCATCACCAAGGATGCGCAAAAACCACTAGAGCAGCAGTTCTCAACTTGTGGGTCTTGACCCCTTTGGGGGTTGAATGACCCTTTCACAGGGGTCGCCTAAGACCAGCGGAAAACACCTATTTCCCATGGTCTTAGGAACCAACACACCGCTCCTTGGTGTAGCAAAGTGTAGCAATGTAGTTTACTGTTGTCCTAGGAAGACTGTTGCCCATGCTATACCACGATTCAAGACAACATTTCATTTATTTGTAATGAGAAATATTTCACAATATAAAATTACATATTGTTTTTGTGATTAATCACTATGCTTTAATTATATTCAATTTGTAACAATGAAAATACATCCTGCCTATCCAATATTTACATTACAGTTCATAACAGTAGTAAAATTACAGTTATGAACTAGCAACAGAAATAATTTTATGGTTGGGGGTCACCACAACATGAGGAACTGCATTAAAGGGACGTGGCATTAGGAAGGTTGAGAACCACTGCACGAGAGGAAGAGGTAACAGGGCAAGGCCTGGCAGGGTCCTGAGCCCAGAGGTGGCTGTGCCTTCCTCCCATGGACGTGTGGGACAACTCAAAGCTCCCTGAACCCTGCACCTCAGGGGGCGCCAGCAGGCTTCATCACACAGGTGGGACCCATCACCAACAGTCTCTTCTCCCGAGGGCGGGGGCAGAGCTGAAGGTTTCAAGCTTCTCATCGTGGGCCCTGGTCTTTGGGGTAACCAGCCCCATCCAGGGACCCACCCAGATTCCTCTCATTAGAACAAAGCACACTCCCTTCACTCAGGAAGTGCCGGGGATTTCAGGAGCTCTGGGCCAGGAACTGGGGGCAGAGACGGGTGTGTATGTTTATCATTATCCACACATGTGACCCAGGGCTCCTGGCTCCACCACAGACCTCTCAAAACATCTGGCCGACCCTCTAACAAGCTGTTGCCTGTTCTTTCTGGGAAAGTCGGGTGGTCTGAAATGCGGTACAACTTATCATCAGCATTTGCTATACGAGAACTTACCAGCATTTTATTATTTTGCCTTTCTATGTTTTCTGATATTTCTACAGTGAGCACACATCACTTGCATCACAAAGAACGCTGACATAAGAAAAGTGTCCAGCCGAAACTGGTTTGGCTCAGTGGATAGAGCGTCGGCCTGCGGACTGAAGGGTCCCAGGTTCGATTCCGGTCAAGGACATGTACTTGGTTGCGGGCACATCCCCAGTAGGGGGCATGCAAGAGGCAGCTGATCAATGTCTCTCTCTCATCCATGTTTCTCTCTCTTCCTCTCTGTAAAAAATCAATAAAATATATATTAAAAGAAAAGTGTCCAATGGGCCCACAGCCAGGAGCTGGAGGAATGGGGGAGTCACAGCGTCAGCCAGGTGGGGTGCCAGCCGGGGTGGGGGCGGGCGTGGAGCAGGCACTGGGGCTTCCCGGTCTCCAGCCCTGTCTCTGATGAGGGCAGCTGGCAGAATCCCAGTCCCAGAAGCAAGATGCTGGATCCTCGCTATGTCCAGCCCGGCAGACAGGAGCCAAGCACAGGTCCGTGCCCTGCGGCCTCGACAGCCCCTGTGGAAAGTGGCATCTGAAATGACACTGAGTGGCCAGCAGGGGGTGCTCTTGGCCCTAGTGGCTCTCTGAGCCCTCAGAGAACAGTCCATCCGTTTCCTCTCCGTGTCTGGCCATTGGGCCCCGTGTTCTCTGTGGTCCCTGAATAAACCGATTCCGCTGGGAAAGCATTTGTCAACAGTGGCATCACCACCTCCATCTGGTCTGTCACCAAACCTGCTGGCTGGGCTCACTGCCCCCTCCCCACACACTCACTCCTAGAGCCCACCAGTCAGCCCTCAGTCCATGCTGCCCATGCGTCCCCAGCTGTCCGCGGAGCAGGCCCCACACTAGCCTCCTCCCTCTACCCTCCCCACCCACCGTCCCTGTTCTTCCCTGACCCTTCAGCACTCACCTTCCAGCTCCCAACCAGCGAGTGGCTTTGCTGACTCCTCCCTCCGCATCTATAGGCCCAGGATCGAGGGCCCTGCCCAGCCTCGTCCCTTGGCCAACCCCCTGCACCACAGCCCCTGGCCTCCCTGTCTACACTCAGCTGCAGGAAGCCCCCCGTGGCCCACGGGATAGAACCCAACCAAGTGCAGGGTTTTCAGAGAAACAGAACCTAAAGGGTCTATAGAGAGACTGAGTCTGAAAGATTGGCCACATGATTACAGCCCCCGTCTGCTGTCTGTAAGGCAGGGACCCAGGAAGTCTGTGATCCAAACCCTGAAGCCTGAGAACCAGGGACTGCCATTCCTCCCCCACGCCCCCGCTCCCCATCATCCCCCCAAAGCCCCCACTCCACCCCCCACACAGGCATCTGCTTTCTCGGCTCATGGATTCAGATGAGGGGCTCTCTTCTGGAGCCGTCCTCACAGCCACACCCACAGCTGCCTGGGTCCCTGACCGCCCAGTGGGCAGTGAGAGCGAGCTGCCACAGCGGGGTTTCTGTTCTTTGCAGCCCCGTGGCCTGGAGGAGAGCAGTTCCCAGCCCCGCCCACACCAGGACCTCTTTCATCTTGGAGGATTCCCTCGAGGAAAAACAGTGCTCAGCCTGTGTTAATTTGCATTTTTGTGACTTTTAGTAAGGTCACCATGTTTGCGTGTTTACTGTCCGCTGACATTGCTTCTTTGGTGAATTGCCTGAATGGGCCTCCTAGCTCACTTTTAAAAAATGGGAACAAAGTCAAATTGGCCTGAAAGGTGTAAAGAACTTCATGCAACACTTTTTCCTCTACCTAAGACTTAACTATTTTGCAGGCATAACGTCTCAGCTGGCCGAACCCCAGTCCCGGAAGAGGTGGTGGTGTTACCCACTATTCAGAGGAGAGAAACTGAGGCCCGGGCCTTGGCCAGCTCCTAGCATGCTCACCTCAGACCGAGGGACTGCACTTCCTTTCATGTGCTTCTGTTTGCCTGTTAACTTCATTTTCAGTATAGTTTGAACAGAAAGCTAAATGCGGTATGCACCCAAAATTCCCCATCTTTTTTTTTTTTTTTCCTTCTCCAGCCTCTGCGGAGAATATAAACGCCGACTCCCGTTTTCTTTTAATCCACGGCTGTTCTCTTTGACCCCTGCATCTGGCCTCGTGGAGCGCAGGGAGGGGACGGGTGATCTGTGGTTCAGGGGACCCTCCTTTCTCCACCCGTGGGCTCACACAGGTCTCCTCACGCTGCCTCCCACACCCCTGTCTTCCGGCTGCTGAATTACTCACGGCCCTGGAAGCCAGCCTCCCGCCCCCTCAGCCGGGCGGCCCCCCTCCCCAGGGCTGCGGTGACCCCCCAGGGGCTGGGTACTGTGGTGAGTGGAAGGAATTTGGGTGAACTCTTGCTCGCTCAGCAGTCTGGGCCTGGGGAGCCGGGCGGGGGCACTGACAGTGGAAAATCACAAGTGCTTTTCAAGTTGTCAGAAACCGAGGAAACTGCTTTGCTGGCTGTGCACATGGCAAGACTCCGCACGGAGACCCCGGGCCCCCTGGCTCAGGAACCACCTCCTGTGGCCCCACTAGCCAGATTGTGGACATGGGTTGCTTCTAGCCTCTCCCACCAGAGGGACAGGGCAAGCCTGGGTCCTTCTCCCCGAGTCCCAGAGGCAGATCCGGGACTTTAGGAGGCTGGGAGGGGCGGGGGCTTGACCTTGGAGCCGGCTGTCCAAAAGCCGGGGTCCTGGATCTCCATCCCCAGTATCAGGGGCACTTCTGACCGCACAGCTCTCAGAGATGACCCTGTTCCCAGCCCTGGGCCCCGGAGGAAGGCACCTTGCAGGGCTCACTGGGCCATCTCAGTATCCTGGCTTCCCGCCCGTGGGGGCCCAGCCTCCAGGGACTGAGCTGCTGCCTCCAAGGCCCAAGCACCCAGGACAGCCTCCTCCAGGCCTCCCAGACCCTACTCCTCTCAGTCCCTCATCCTGCGGCTACCCAGCGAGAACTTGGCGCACTGGCCCTGCTAGCTGGTGGGGTCCCGCACTGGCCCTGCTAGCTGGTGGGGTCCCACCTCGGCCCAGGCTGAGGCACCAGCAGGAGGGGCCCATGCCCTGTGGACCAGTGACCGGAGACCAGAGACCCTGAATGCAGGAAGCGTTCGGTCTGCCTCAGAGGCCTCGCAGAACCCTTCCTGTCCCTGAAGTGCTGGGACCTGGTGCGTCCCTTCTCGCTGGGCCTCGGGGAGAATGGGCCCGCACTCAGCGAGCACCGATCACTGCCCGTGTGCTGCCACGTGCAGGGGCCCTGCACTGGGGACTGAGGTGGGGAATCAGCCTGGGCAGAGCCACCCCAGGGCAGAACTCCACTCCTGGGTCAGTGCCCCCCTGTGCCCTCTGTCCCAGGGCCCTCGCTGATTCCTGTGTCCTCCACCTGATCCTCCAGGGGGAGGCTGCATCTCTGGGCACCTTGCTGACGGCTCCGTAGAGACCTGCCCCATGACAGGCTCCCCTGTGCCAATGGCCTGGGACCCGGTGGGAAGGCTGGTGCCATGGGAGAGGGTGTGGGCAGGGGTAGGGGGTGGAGGGTGCCGATTTCTCTCGCTTTCCAGCCACAATGGCATGAAATGGATGGCAGCGCCTGGCCCCACACAACAGGAAGATGGTAGGTTTCATTCCTGCTCACTCCCGGTGTGGGAGCTGCTGGCTCTGCTGGGGCAGGGAGGAGGGGCATAAGGTAAAGCAGCCCTGGTGCCCCGTGTGCCAGCTTTGCCTACATGCCCTCTTGCCCCTCTCTGTAGCCTGCGGGGCTTCTGACTGCACAGCTCTCTGAGATGACCCTCTTCCCAACCCTGGGTCAGGGAACCCCACCCTGGCTCCCTCAATAACTCTCCTCCCCTCTCTGGGAGCAATGAGGGTAGACCTGCTGGGTGACCTGTCACCTTCCCTCCCTGACAAGCCAGTTCTGCTGCGGTCCCTCGGGTAGACCCTCCCTCGGAGGGAGGAAGCTGGAGTGGGGGGGGGCTCCTAGAGTGTCCAGCAGACCCCCAAACTAGCTCACAGAGTCCTTAGACAAGGACACAGATGCCCTGCCGAGGGGTGGGCACTGGACCCTGGAAGAGTGAGCAGCAGCCACAGGGGGCAGGAGCCTCCCACCCCCACCTACTTCTCCCCGGGGAGTTGGTTTCGATGCTGCCCCCTCAGCACACGGGGGCTCCTGACACAGCCTGGGTCTGCGGGGCTCCGGGGTGCGGTCTGAAAGCAAAGTGGGGTCCCCGCCCCACCTACCTGTCTGGCACGGAGACCAGTCACCCCTCCTCTCTACCTGCCCACACCTGCGGGGTGAAGGACCCCCCACACCCTGGCCCTCCCCAGCGTCACCCAGGGCCCCCCAGGATCCCTTTGCCTGTGTTCCTGGTGGTGAGTCACGATGGCTGAGAAGAGGCTCTTTCTATTCCTCTTCATGTTTTCATGGCTTCTATTTTCCCTGGCAGAGCTGGCGGGCCCAAATCCGATCCATGTGGGAGCCAGCTGAGCCGGCCCGGAGGCGTGACACTCCCCAGCCTCGGCCTCCCCGCCTCCCACCCCGTGGGGGCCAGAGAGCAGATTCCAAGAGAGCCCGAGCCGAGCTGTGTGATTCAAGGCTTGCCGAGGACATTTATGGTAAGAGCCGGCTGCATCTGCCTGCTGCCAGGCCAGCCTGGGGACACATGGCAGAGCCGGCGCAGCCAGGAGCAGGGCCTGCTGGGGGCTGCAAGCCCAGAGGCTTGTCTCCCAGGGGAGATGGTCCTGGAGGCGGACGAGGCACAGCTAAGCAGCACCGTCCAACCTGCTGCTCGAGGAGCAGACGGTGACACCGTCCCACGGCCCGGTGAAGTCCTACAGGGCTGCCCGGCCAGCGTGGCTCCGTGGTGGAGCATCAACCCATCAACCAGGAGGTCAGGGTTTGATTCCCCATCAGGGCACATGCTCCCAGGTTTTGGACTCGAACCCCAAAAGGGGGCGCGCAGAAGGCAGCTGATCCATGATTCTCTCTCATCGTTGATGTTTCTATCTCTCTCTCTCCCTTCCTCTCTGAACTCATTAAAACTATTTTTTAAAACACACACACAAGCCGAGACCAGTTTGGCTCAGTGGATAGAGCGTCAGCCTGCGGACTGAAAGGTCCCAGGTTTGATTCTGGTCGGGGGCATGTACCCTGCTTGCGGGCACATCTCCAGTGTGGGGGGTGTGCAGGAGGCAGCTGATCGATGTCTCTCTCTCATCGATGTTTCTGACTTTCTATCTCTCTCCCTTCCTCTCTGTAAAAAATCAATAAAATATAATTTAAAAAAATATTTAAAAGAAAACACACGCAAGTACCTGGCCGAGCCCATGGGAAGCGAAGGAAGGGCCTGGCAAGGAGGTGGGAGAAGGCAAAGCCCTCCTGGGTGCTGCTCCACGTCCCAGGCCGGGCCAGCAGCCCTTCCCGCAGCTGCTGCTTGCTCCAGCTGCCCAGCCCCTGCAGGCCCAGGTACGTCCTGGCCCGAGTTCTGGTTTCTAGGAAGAGGAGAGGAAGGAGAGAAGGGCTGTCTGGCACCTCCCCCGGCAGGAGCAGAGGGTCCACAGAGGGAGGCTACATCCACTGGGGAAATAGTGAAAGAAATGGGGGGTGGGGGAGCCTGGGCCCCATTTGGGTGGCACGTAACGGGCACACCCCCTGCAGCCTCCGGGAGAAAGGCGCTCTCCCTAGCGGGTCGCCTCCTCAGGGCACAGCCTGCCTCTGCCCTTGAGGCCCCGTGTCTTCCACGTGGAGCTGGGCTCCCAGGTGCGGCCCCTCACACCTGCCCTTGATCTGACCTGGGGTCCCCGAGGCTGTGCCATCCGCTCAAGAGAGGCCGCAGCCTGCCACCTCCTGGCCAGGTTCTTCGCTGGGGTCCAGGCACCCCATCCCTCCACCACCCCAGGCTGCTGGAAGTGCAGGAGTGGGCAAGAACCCTTTGCACCTGTCTGGAGATCACTGTGTGAGTGTCAAGTTTTTTAACAAACACACACACCACACCACACACCCCGGGACAGGGACAGCCTATTCCTGTGTTTTATACAGACAAGCTCCTTAAAACGCCCTTCCCCAACCGGCTCTGTCTCTGCCCTTCTCCCAGCGCCACCCCGCTGGGCCAGGAGCTGAGATGGAGGGGACCCTGGCGTGGGGCTGCCACCCAGCAGAGCAGCGGCCGGCCGGGCTGCCATGGACCCGGGAGGCCAGTCGATGGATGCCTGAATGACCGAGCTGCCAGCCCAGATTGGAGACAGGGGTTGGCCGGGCGCCCACAGGACCCTCCCGCTGCCGAGGTGGGCGGATCCCAGAAGCCAGAGGCCGCGCTTGGCTCTGCTCCCCCCCCCTACGCGTTCCTGGTTCCCCTCCAGCGGGCACGGTGGCACCCGGCGGCGTCCTGGTGCCCGGGAGGAGCCGCACCGGTGGGGGGGACGTCAGGTCCCCCATCCACTCCCACCTCCACTCCCGCAGGCGCAGGCCTCCAGCCCGGGACGCCGCCCCCCTCCCGCTCCGGGGAGCGCCCAGCAGGCTGCGCCCGGACCGCTAGCCTCTCCCCCCCTCACCACCCCACCCTCCCGCCTCCGCCGCCCCGCAGCCCCTCCATCCAGGCCCGGCTCCTCCTCCTACCCCAGGGGTTGGGGAGCCGGTTCCGGAAGCCTCGACGCCCCCGCCCAGGCCGCCGCCGCTGGAGCTTTGGAGAGGGCGGTCCGCGCGCCAGAGCGCGCCACGCGGGCCGAGCTTTCCGCCGGGCCAGCGCCTCCGAGTGCCCCCCTCGCCCGCGTCCCGACCGGCCCACGGGACCCTGCCGGGCCGGAGCCCCCGCCTGGCACCCCGGATTCCTCCCGCGCACCTCATCCCGGATTCCTCCCGCACCCCACCCCGGAGATCCCGCGCCCCATCCCGGATTCCTGCTGCGCCCCATCCGGAGCCTGCACGCCCCCTCCCCATCCACACCCCTTCCCACCCATACCTCCTCCCCACCCACACCTCCTCCCCACCCACACCCCTCTCCACCCCCTGTCCCGGTCCCGGTCCCCCATGGCGGTGGGGCGCGGGGTGCCCTTGCTGGCACTGCTGGCGCTGCTGGCGCTGCTGCCCGGGGGGCGCCCGCAGACGGTGCTGACGGACGACGAGATCGAGGAGTTCCTCGAGGGCTTCCTGTCCGAGCTGGAGCCCGGGCCCGGGGAGGACGAGGGCGGCCTGCAGCCGCCGCCCCCCGAGCCCACCCTGCGCCTCCGCCAAGCCCAGGCCGGGGACAAGCAGGCGCGCCCGCGGGTGGACGGAGCCGGTAAGTGCCAACCCCGGGGGTGCCGCCGGCGGGAGGGGGCCCTGGCACCCCGCGCCTCAGGTGGGCCTGGCCGCTGTCCAGCCAGCCGTCTGGCGGGTGGCACGGTTCCGCGAAGCACGGGACTGCCTGCCCACATGTCTGGGGACTCCGTGCCAGGCCCCGCCGCCGGCGCTGGCCCGCCGCCCTTTTTGGGCACCAGGCGCGCCTGCAGCAGGTCTGCGGGCCCCGCGGCTCTGACCGGCCTGCACCCTGTCCCAGCCCCCAGCCACCCCGGGGTCCAGGCCCGAGCCCCAGGGGACTTGGCTCCCCCCCCCACCCATGCCCGCCCGTCCAGCACTGTGAGGGCTCGCTGTCCCGGGGGGCCCTCCGCCTCCGTAAGGCACACACTGCCCCTGGCACCGCCCGTGTCCCAGCCTCCGCAGCCCTGGAGGGTGCCCGCACCCTGCTGCCTGGCTCCCACCCCAGAGCTCCGAGCGGGGAGCTGCTCCCCCAGGCCCCCCGGGAGCGCTCGGTCAGATGATGCATCCCCAAGGCATTCCTCTGGCCTCTTGCGCAACCCGTGGCCGATAAATCTCCGCGGCTTGTGTGTGCCTTTGGGAGGTGGCAGGGTCTGCTGGTCTGTCTTCCAGGAGACCGGCCCGCCCCCTCTCTGGCTCTTTCCTGGCTCCTACCCTTGTGTGTGTGTGGGGGGGGGGGCGGGGGCAGTCCTGGGATCCTCTGTGCCGCCCCCACCTCCAGCTCACATTCCAGGCTTGGGTGATGCTGGGGGACAGCCCCGTCTCTCCCCAAAGTCTGCCGTCTGTGCATTTTCCCGTGTTTTGCCCCTGGGCCCCCCAATCCCCTTTGAATATTCCCCACGGCACACAGGCCCCTGCCCCACCCCCCTCAGCCCTTGACTGTCCTCTGGGTGGCCGGACCTCCTGTTGGTTATGGTGCCAGCCAGCCCCGGCCCGGACTTCTCATAGGGCGTGGCCACAGGTGCCCTGCACCTTGTTGCCTCTGAGAGCACACCTGAGGCCCAGCAGTGCCCCCCCACACCCACCGTGCGGTTGGCAGGGAGGAGACTGCCTGCCCCTTGAGACTGGGGTAGCCCCCTCCCTCCGCCCGCCCCCGCCCAGACCTGGAGGGCTTAGTCACCAGGCGCTTTCTCTGTCCAGCACAGAGCAGCACCCCCTGATGGCTGAGGGGACCAGTTGGGAAGGTGCCTGTGACGGGTGGGAGGACGGGGGCTGCTCAGAGAGCGGAGCCGGCACGGGGAGGGTGGGCATGGGCGCCCGGGGCCCAGAGGTGCTGACCGACCGCAGTCCTGCAGACAGAGCCTGGCTCCAGTGCCAGCTCCGTCACGGGGCAGGTGACGTCATCTCCATCTGACCCGGGAAATGGGCAACCGGGAGCATTCCCTTGGGTGGGGGGCACAGGGGCACAGAGGGCGCCCCCCCCTCCCGCTGATGGTCCCCACGTCTGCATCTTGGTCAGCACCTCCGGAAAAGACCAAAGACAAAGGGAAGAAAGGGAAGAAGGACAAAGGTCCCAAGGCGGCCAAGAAGCTGCTAGAGGGATCCCCCCGGCCCCCCAAGGCCACAAAGAAGCCGAAGGAGAAGCCCCCCAAATCCACGAAGAAGCCCAAGGAAAAGCCCCCCAAATCCACGAAGAGGCCCAAGGAGAAGCCCCCCAAATCCACGAAGAAGCCGAAGGAGAAGCCCCCCAAAACCACCAAGCGGCCGCTGGCCGAGAAGAGGCCCTCCCCCACCCCGACGCCCTCAGAAGCCCCGTGGTGGCCACGGCCCCCGCCCCTCAGCCCCAGCCCCAAGGAGCCGCTGCGGGAGGAAGGTGTGTGTCCGCTCCTCTGGGTGGTGGGCTCTGTCCCGCTGGGCTGCGGCCAGCGAGGGGTCAGGGGGTCCCTGGTGGGTCCTGGGCCCCTGCTTCCTGCAGACTCTCAGGGCCCCCACAGTTGAGATGGAGCTCCCTCAGGCTGCTGGGCGGGTGGGTGGGTGGGTGGGGGCTTGATGGTCTCGCTGGGAGTTTGCTCTCCACTGTCCCGGGATCTGTCCCCTGGATCCCACTCAGAGCCACCCCTGGTGTGTTGCTGGGCCCCCAGGTTACCACCCAGCACTCGCCCTGGGAATGCCAGCAGGGTGCTGAGGGCAGAGCTCCCAGGCCTCCTGGGAGTGAGTGAGGCCTCAGGGTGTCAGCAGGGCCCAGAAGCGACCCCTGGCCGGCACAGGCCTCCGTCTACTGCGCTGGGTTTGTGTTGCAGGTGGGGCCCTCCCAGGCCCCTGGCCAGGCCCCGGAGGAGAGACCCCTGTGGAGTACCTCCCTGGTGAGTGGGAGACTGACCGCCTGGGCTTGGTGGGGGCGTCCGTGGGTGCCTTCAATAGGGCAGCGCTCACGTCTCCCCAGAGCCCGAGGAGCAGCCGGAGCAGCCCACACTGGACTACAACGACCAGATAGAGAGGGAGGACTACGAGGACTGTGAGTAGACCCCGCTGTCCAGCCACACTGGCCCCGCCTCCCCATCCAATCCCGACCGCTGCCTGGGGGTCCGCGGATGATCCCCCCGGGACCCCTCCCGCTCAGCCCTCCCTCTCCCCCAGTCGAGTACATCCGGCGCCAGAAGCAGCCCAGACCGCCCCCCAGCAGGAGGAGGCCCGAGAAACCCTGGCTCGAGCACCCCGAGGAGAAGGCCGAGCCCCCAGGGCAGGGGGTTGAGGCCCCAGAGGAGAGGGGGATGTTGGTGGGTGGGGGCGGGGGGGGGGGGCAGGGGAGTCCTCCCAGGGGCCCTGTGCCCACTGCCACCCTCTCTCCACAGAGCCGCCGGCGCAGCCCCTGCTGCCCCCGGACTACGGGGACAGCTTCGCGATCCCCAACTATGACGACGGTGAGTGCCCGGGGCCAGCTGGAGGCCTTGCTGCCCTCGTTCCTCTCCTTGCTCAGGCCGGGCTTCCCCTGGACACCTTCCTGGTTCCTGACTCTGCCCTTCTTCCCGCCCCACCTCTCCTGCCCTCTCGGCAACCCCTCCCTCCAGCTCCCTGTCCCCTGGGGTGACTCCCTCCCTGGCTGCGGACCTAGCAGGTCCTTGTACTTTTCCGGTCCCGTCCACCCTCCACTCCTTGCCCCCAGCCCACCTTTCCCCAGGCCGAGCCCTGCTGGGGGGGTGGGGTGCTGACTTCCTGGGGTCTTTGGACCTCCCCCTCCTCTGGACCTGTGTGGATTCTTCAAGCCCACTGACCTCACTTCCTCATTGTGGTGGGCGCTCGGCCGGTCCTGCCTGCTCTCACTGTGGGCCCTGGGAGTAGCTGGGGGGCCCTGGGAGCAGCAGCTGGCCATCTCAGCAGGGCTCTCCCTCCCCCAGTGGACTATTACTTCCGGCCTCTCGGCCCCGGGAAGCCTGGCTCTGAGCTGGAGACTGACGAAGAGAAGGAGGAGCTGAGTGAGTGGAATCAGGCTGCCCCCACCCCCCCACCTCCACCCCGCTCACCTGCACTTACTTTCCCAGCTCAGCCTGCCACCCCCCACAAGTCCCATGAAGCCCGGGGCTGAGGAACAGGTCCTGCCACCTCCCACTTTTCAGAGAAACCCAAAAAGGAGGGCAGCAGTCCCAAGCAGGAGGAGACCGACGACAAGTGGATGCTGGAGAAAGGCAAGGACCACAAAGGTGTGTCTGGGCTGGGGCTGGGCCCCCACGCCAGTCCTGGTGGCAGGACTCTGGGCTCCTGGTGGCCCCAAGACCCTCGGCACCAAGTTCTCTCTTGTGCTCAGGGCCCCGGAAGGGTGAGGAGGAAGAGTGGGCTCCAGCCGAGAAAATCAGTGAGTAAGGGCCTATGAGTGTGGGCGCAGGGTGTGCATGGCCGGCCTGGGGCACGCTACCCCCCCAGGGGCACATGTGGGTCCCCAACCTGGACTTCCTGCCAGCGCTCCAGAGCTCTTTCCTGCTCCTAAGTCCTTGGGGCCTGGAGGAAAGGGGCCTGGAGTGGCTCTGTCCGGGCCCAAGCCCAGGACACAGAGCTCTTGACTCAGGCAGATGTGCAGACGCCCGTGTGGATGAGGCCTGGGGTGGCTGTCCCGGGGTAACCCGTCTCATCTGTGTGCACCCCTTCTCTATGGCCTCAGGCCTGTTCTCGGGGGAAGGCCGAGGCTGGGGAGGGGAGCACAGCCTGGGTGGAGCTGCTCTGGCTGGCGTCCCGATGTGAGGGGAGAGGGCCCCGGCTTCCGGGGGTCCCAGCCCCACCTGAGCCCGTTCTGAGTGGGGGGAAGGGCGGGATGGAGCCACGGCCACCACCAGCCTGGGGTCTGTCTCAGAGTGCCCCCCCATCGGGATGGAGTCGCACCGCATAGAGGACAACCAGATCCGAGCCTCCTCCATGCTGCGCCACGGCCTGGGCGCCCAGCGCGGCCGGCTCAACATGCAGGTGGGTGTGGGGATGGGCCCCTCTCCCGGCCGACCGGCCGGCCGGGCTCCTGCACCCGCTCAGCCTCCCGCCGCCCGCAGGCCGGCGCCGTTGAGGACGACTACTACGACGGGGCGTGGTGTGCCGAGGACGACGCTCAGAACCAGTGGATCGAGGTGGACACCCGGAGGACCACCAGGTTCACAGGCGTCATCACTCAGGGCCGCGACTCCAGCGTCCAGTACGTCGCTCTCGGGCGCACAGGGGGGCGGGAGCCCCAGGCCCTCCTCGTCCCCCTCCAGCCACCCCTGTGGGCCCCCTGGGGCCTCAGCCCCCTCCTTGGCCAGGGTGTGTCCAGGGCCACGCAGCGGGCACGGGAGCCACTCCTGCCAGCTCTGACGGCCGAGGACCCAGGCCGGAGGCCAGCCTCGCCCTGACCGCTAGCCGCTGTCGCTCCCCAGTGACGACTTTGTGACCTCCTTCTTCGTGGGCTTCAGCAACGACAGCCAGACGTGGACGATGTACACCAACGGCTACGAGGAAATGGTGGGTGCCCGAGCCCTCTGCTCGCGCCCCGCCGCTGGGCCTCAGCCCAGCAGGGGGCGCTGCTCTGAGGCCTGCCTCTCCCCAGACCTTCCACGGGAACGTGGACAAGGACACGCCCGTTCTGAGCGAGCTCCCGGAGCCCGTGGTAGCCCGTTTCATCCGCGTGTACCCCCTCACCTGGAATGGCAGCCTGTGCATGCGCCTGGAGGTGCTGGGCTGCCCCGTGTCCGGTGAGTGCAGGTGGCGGGCAGGGCGTGGAGGGCGGCTGAGGGCCGGGGCTGGGCTGGACGCGATGCTGACCAGCTCAGGGCCCTGCCTGTCCACCCTTGCAGCTGTCCACAGCTACTACACACAGAACGAGGTGGTCACCACCGACGACCTGGACTTCCGGCACCACAGCTACAAGGACATGCGCCAGGTGGGTGCTTGTCCCAGGGCACCGGGTGCTGTCCAGAGCGCAGGCTCCTGCTCGCAGGGTCTCGTGTGGGAGCTCCATTGTGCTCCCCTCCCCAACACGGCCCCCGGCAGGGAGGGGGCCTCGGGAAGGAGGGACCCTCCACCCCACGCTAGCACCGGAGGGCCGGGCTCTCTGCAGGGGCCATGCCTACCACGGTGGCCTTCTCAGGGAGCAGATGGGCAATGCGGGGGCCACGGTCCCCGGGGAGGTGGGTGCTGGGCTGTGTGACGGGCCCTCTCCCGTGCCCAGATGATGAAGGTGGTGAACGAGGAGTGCCCCACCATCACCCGCACATACAGCCTGGGAAAGAGCTCACGCGGGCTCAAGATCTACGCCATGGAGATCTCGGACAACCCCGGGGACCACGAGCTGGGTGAGGCCCCTGTAGCCCCTGAGCCTGGTCCTCCCGCAGGTGAGAGGCAAGGCCCCACACCACAGCTCCCCCCTGCCTGCCCGCCGAATCCCGCTGGCGGGGCCCCCCAGCCTCAGCCGCCAGCCCTCGGAGGGAGGCCGCTTGTTCCTCCTCAGCCACCCGCGCCCTCGGTGGGCTGAGTGGCGGCTGAGGCCCGGCCCTTGCAGGGGAGCCGGAGTTCCGCTACACGGCTGGCATCCACGGCAACGAGGTGCTCGGCCGGGAGCTGCTGCTGCTGCTCATGCAGTACCTGTGCCGCGAGTACCGCGACGGGAACCCCCGCGTGCGCAGCCTGGTCCACGACACGCGCATCCACCTGGTGCCCTCGCTGAACCCTGACGGCTACGAGGTGGCCGCGCAGATGGTGGGTGCAGGGGAGAGGGGTTCGGGGGGTGGCCTGTGCAGGGGGCTGGCAGGGGGTGAGTGGGGATGGCCTGGGGCAGGTCTGGACCACCCAATTGCTGACACCCCCCTACCCCCTGCACCCAGGGCTCAGAGTTCGGGAACTGGGCGCTGGGGCTGTGGACCGAGGAGGGCTTCGACATCTACCAGGACTTCCCGGATCTCAACTCTGTGCTCTGGGGAGCGGAGGAGCGGAAGTGGGTCCCTTACCGGGTTCCCAACAACAACCTGCCCATCCCCGAACGCTACCTCTCCCCGGACGCCACGGTGAGGCCGCCGCCTGACCAGAAGGGTCAGGGGAGCAGCCGGGGCCCTGGAGCTCCAGGCACTGACTGCAGGGTTTGAGGGGACAGGGGGGGAGGGCGGGGGAAGCCGCCACCCAGACCTCACGCGAGCCGCCCCCAGGTGTCCACGGAGGTCCGTGCCATCATCGCCTGGATGGAGAAGAACCCGTTCGTGCTGGGGGCGAACCTGAACGGCGGCGAGCGGCTCGTGTCCTACCCCTACGACATGGCCCGCACGCCCAGCCAGGAGCAGCTGATGGCCGCCGCCCTGGCGGCTGCCCGCGGGGAGGACCAGGATGAGGTGTCCGAGGCCCAGGAGACCCCGGACCACGCCATCTTCCGCTGGCTGGCCATCTCCTTCGCCTCCACCCACCTCACCATGACCGAGCCCTACCGGGGCGGGTGCCAGGCGCAGGACCACACCGGGGGCATGGGCATCGTCAACGGGGCCAAGTGGAACCCCAGATCCGGGAGTGAGTCGGCGGGGGGGCGGGGCCGCGGTGGGCGCGTGGGGTGGGAGGAGGGTGACGGCGCTTCTGTCTGCCCCCCACAGCCATCAACGACTTCAGTTACCTGCACACCAACTGCCTGGAGCTCTCCATCTACCTGGGCTGCGACAAGTTCCCCCACGAGAGCGAGCTGCCCCGCGAGTGGGAGAACAACAAGGAGGCCCTGCTCACCTTCATGGAGCAGGTGAGGGGGGGGGAGGAGAGGCTGGGGCTCCCACCCAGAGGGGGCAGGACATGGCAGGGGCACAGGCTGCAGGGTCAGCCTGTGGACACCGGCCTCGCCCCTTCCGGCAGGTTCACCGCGGCATCAAGGGGGTGGTGACGGACGAACAGGGCATCCCTATCGCCAATGCCACCATCTCCGTGAGCGGCATTAACCATGGTGTGAAGACAGGTAACTGCTCGCACACCTTTACCCACTGCCCAGGGTGGGGGCCCAACCTGTGTTGGTCCCGGCTGGGCCCCGCTCCTCGGGGTGCCTCCAGACGCTGGGGCCTGCCCAGCAGAGGGGCCTGGGCAGGGTGCCCTCCCGCAGCTGAACCCACCTCCCCCCGGCAGCCCCTGGCGGCGATTACTGGCGCATCCTGAACCCCGGGGAGTACCGCGTGACCGCCCAGGCCGAGGGCTACACGCCCAGCGCCAAGACCTGCAACGTGGACTACGACATCGGGGCCACCCAGTGCAACTTCATCCTGGCGCGCTCCAACTGGAAGCGCATCCGGGAGATCCTGGCCATGAACGGGAACCGGCCCATCCCGCGCATCGACCCGTCACGGCCCATGACCCCCCAGCAGCGGCGCCTGCAGCAGCGCCGCCTGCAGTACCGGCTGCGCATGCGAGAACAGATGCGCCTTCGCCGTCTCAACGCCACTGCGGGCCCGGCCACCACCCCGACGCTGCCCCCCACGCTGCTCCCCACGCCCTCCCTGGCCCCCTCTTTCACCCCCAACTCCACGCAGGGGCCCTGGGACTTTGCACCTGAACCCACGGCCGACTGGGGGGAGTCCGAGACGGAGACGTACACGGAGGTGGTGACGGAGCTGGGGACTGAGGAGTTTGGGACTGAGCTGGGGCCCGTGGAGGAGGAGGAGGAGGAAGAGTGGGAGGAGGGGGAGGGGGTCGCAGGCCCCGAGCTGCCCTTCACCACGGTGGAGACCTACACGGTGAACTTCGGGGACTTCTGAGGACAGGTCTGAAACACGGGAGCCCACGCCGGGGTCACTGGGCCCGCCCGGCAGCCATCAGCACCCCAAGGCCCCTGGTGGCACACACGTGCCCACCCCCTCGGCCAGGCTTGCCAGGCTCCTGGACTGCCCGGGCCTCAGAGAGGTTGGACCCTGCAGCTGGAGGCAAGCCCGGGGCAGCCTTGTTACCTGCTGCCCAGGCCAATTAATAAACAAGCTCATGGCACCGGTGTCGCTGACCGCAGGCCCGACCGGCTGGGGGAAGGGCAGGAGGCCCGCGTGGTGGGGGCTCCCCCACAGGAGGGTGCGGGCGCAGCACAGGTCCAGCCAGATCACCGTGAGCCGTCCGGTTTATTTACAGACAAGCTGTTTCATGCCAACACGCGGGGCAGGGCCGCACGGCGACTCAGGGGCCCAGACCCAGGACGTCCTCCTCGGCCCCAAAGCCCGAGAAGCTGATGGGCTGGCAGGCCAGGCTGCGCAGGTTCACCAGGCAGGCGGTCTGCGTGGCACTGAAGTCCGGCACGGCTACCAGCAGCACCGTCTGGCCCTCGGGGCCTGCAAACAAGACACGTGGGGACCCGCGTTAGGTAGTGGGTGGGCCCGCCTCAAAGGGAAGTCTCCACCAGCACGTGGGAGTGCTGACCACAAAGCTGCGTTGGGCCAGAAATGGAAAGGGCCGAGGACTCCCTAAAAGTCAAAGGCTAGCTGACGCCCACCAGCGAGGAGCCCCAACACGGCCATGGGCGCGCAGCTCAGCGCCAGGTGGACCCGCAGTGAGCCAGCGCCAGGTGGGCCTGGGCTCCAGGGCGGGTTCTCCCATGAGCCGGACCCCAGATGAATGAGTCCTGTGACAGCCCAGGCCGGGCCCAGAAGAGAAAGCTTACCTCGGACAGTTTTGGAGCCAAAGCTGGGGGTGTTGCCGCAAAAGTAGACGTGCGGGCACTCCAGAAAGATGAAAGGGTCGCTTTTGTAGAACGGGTAGCAACCTAGAGAGGGCGGGCAGCAGAGAGCGGGCGATGCTAGGGCGGCTCCCAGACCAGCCTCGCACGCAGTAAAGCCAGCAAGCGCAGTCCACGCGGGACCCGCTGGGCATCCTGGGGCCACAGGCCTCCCCTGGTCCCTGGTCCCACCCCACACAGTGAGCCCTGTGCATTACCCAGGGTGTCAGGGGCGGTGGGGCTGATGTGACGGACGCGCAAGGTCCACTCCAGGATTTCCAGGTGATCCTCCATGCTGCTGTACCGGAAAATGTCACTCACGTTCTGTCCCGCTGTGCCCAGGAACCTGGAGGGCAAGGTGGTCTGACATCTGCGCTCCTCCACGGGCAGCTGGATCTCACCAGGCGCACCTGGGGGTGTCCCCAGCCACCCTTCGGAGAGGGGCCAAAGGCCACGGGTCAGGCTGCAGTTGTGGGCTGTGCTGGCTACCTGACTCCATCGATGGTGGCCTGGTAGGGGTTGGTGACCAGCTGCAGCGTAGAGTAGGCGGTGGCCAGTGGGAACATGCAGGGGTGCAGGGGCTGCTGGGGGAGTGTGTAGTTGGTTGGGTCAAACTCGCCTGGCATCACGTCTACGGGGACCGAGGCCTGGAGGGCACAGGGCAGGGGAGCTTCAGGGCCGGCGCCCGCCATGCAGCCTGGGGCCCACCCGATGCCCTTTGCCACCTGCCTTCCGGTGCCCGGCCGCAGCCTGGGTGTCCAATCCCATCCCTGCCAGCCCCGGTGCTCACGCTCAGCTGCAGGAGGATCTCGTCCAGCATCTTGACGGCCTCCACGCTGGCGGCCTGGGTTTTCTTGGTCAGGTATTTGGCCTGGGAGTAGAGCCGTAGGCTGTGAGGCCCTGGGGAGTCTCAGGTCAGAGGGTCAGCGAGCTACCGCCCGAGGCACTGGGCTGGGAGCAGAGCACAGCCCTCGGGCAGGGGACAGAAGGCAAGGGCTGAGCCAGGACGGTCCCTGAGCAAAGGTGGCCCCGGCATCGCTCTTGGGCACTGCCCACGAGAACTGCAAGGCCCTGTGCCCACCGCAGGGAAGGTGGCACCCTACCTTGTTGATGGAATCTCTGCTCTGGGTGCTGTGGCTGAGGAGGTTGCCAGCGAGGATGACGCGGGACACGTGGGCCGCACTGCACTGCTCCCCCTCGTCCCCCAGCTGCCCCGTCACCACGTCCACCAGCAGCTGGGTGCCCAGCAGGCTCTCGCCCCCGCCGCCGCCCAGGCCCAGCCCGGACACCAGCAGCACGAACCTGCAGCACAAGTCGGGGGGTGCTCTGGGGGCCGTGGAAACAGTGCCCCTGGCCCCATCGCCTCACAGGGGAACAGGAAGACGGAGCCCAAGGACCGTAACTGCCCTCGACCACCGCCCGGGGCCCCAGCACCCGCTCACCTGTCCAGGTCCAGGGGCGGTGCAGGTGTCTGCGGAGCCAGCCCTGCGAAGCAGTGGTCCTCCACCAAGAACTTGCCGTCGTCGCTCGCCGAGCCCAGCACGGCCAGCACCGTCCCTGGGAGCAGCGGAGTCAGGCCCAGGAGGGGAGCTGAGGGACGGCTCCTGCAGCACTCAGGGCAAAGCCTGCTGCCGCGCTGCCGTGATGGCGAGCCCCTCCTCAGGACCTGCTTCCCGGGACGCTGCCTCTGGGCAGAGGCAGGAAGCACTGACCGCTACCCGGGTCTCACCTGCTGCCGAGCACAGGCCACCCCGCCCCCCGCCCCACCTGTGACCAGC
>JAAGEH010002104.1:0-15029 GCA_011751065.1 Lasiurus cinereus
TTCATGCCCAGCGAGGTGGTTTCACGCCCAGCGAGGTGGTTTCATGCAGGCTGACTTTGCCGCCCTCCCAGTCCTCCCAGTTAGGGCTCTCTCTGCTCCTGTGCGGCGTGCTTGGGTGCAGCCCTGTCTGACTCGCCTAAAGGACTGACTCCTGGGCGTCCTGTGGGCCTTCCGGGTCACTCTTTTATCTCCAGTCTTCTCAGCGACTGTCCCCCTGGTTTGGAGATGATGTAGATGTAGTTCGGGGATCCCTCTCTTCAGGCCTCCCAGGTTTCAGCCTTTCCTTGAGCTTCTTCCCAGAGCTGCGTGCTATTCCCTCCTCCTCTGAGGGTGCCAAGCTTCCTCTTCTCATCCGTCAGAACCCATCCTTCTCCGTGGCCTCCTGACCGCTACCACCACCACCACCACCACCACCACCACCACCACCTCCACCTCCCTCCTCTCCAGTGGCTGTGCCCCTGGCCTCCGCCCTCATTGCCAACAGATACTGTGTGTGGCAGGTCCCCACTCACTGAAGTTGCTTCCCCCCCGCAGTGACTTCCGGTTGCTCTTTAAATAAAGCCCAGACTCCACGCCTGGCTGACAGACCCTGACTGCCCAGCTCCTGGCCTCCACTCCCAGGGCCCTTCCGTGCAACACACTAAACCTCTTTTTCTCCTCCTCGGACTTGCAGGCTGGTCCCTCCTCGGAGCCCTGGCTATGGCTGCCTCTTCTGCTGGGAGCACCCCCCCTTCAACATCATCTCAGGGCCCCCCCAATGTTATTCTTAGCTCCCCAGTAGCCTTCTTGCAGGGCTTTCTCACTGCCTCGGCCCCTGGCTGCGGTCCCATTTTACCAAATTCTCCAGACTCGTCCAGGCATCCTCATTGGTTTTGTGTTACCCTTTCTCTTTTCCAGAAGCGGTAGGGTGGGCCCTGTCTGTCCCTGGTGCAGGGCGGTGGTGTGTGGTCAGTGCTTAGGAGGAGGGTGGGATGAGAGGGAGACAGGAAAGATGGCATCAGCAAGAAGAGGTGGTCTCTGGGTGACCCTGGGCCAGGCCCTGAGGCCTGTGGGGACGTCCGCTCTGCACCGTGGCTCTTTCTCTTGGTTCTCCCGGGTCGTTCTCCCCTAGATCGCAGCCTGGGTCAGCTCCTGCACCCCTCCCCCTGGCAGTGCTCGTGTTGCTGTGTGTGTCTCTCTCTGAGGCTTTCTTGTGGCTACAGTCCCATCACCAGCAGCAGGCAGCGGGCTCTCAGTGTGTTTGGAAGGAATGGCTGGATTAGGAGGTGCCCAGGGCCCCACGCTTTGTGTGCCATGAACAGGCCAGAAACCCCTCTTTCTGTGTCCATCAGAAAGAAGGGGGGACTTGATGGAACGTGGGAAAGAGCCTCTGAACTGGAACATCCAAGAATGGCTAAGACTGGAGCTCAGGGTGGAAAAGAGCGGACAGCCAGAGGACGGGGCGGGCACGGAGCCTGGCTCTTGGTAGCTACTGTGTCCCTTCTTGGAAGAGCCCGGCCGGGCGGGCCATCGCCGTCCCTGCTGCTGGTCTTGCTCCTGCTTTCTGTGGCCTGCAGGGGGAATAGGGTTCTCTCCTCCGACAGGTTTCCCCTCGGACTTGCTGTCCGACAGCAGGGCCTGGAGCTGCAGAGTTGGTGCTGGTGGCTGCACTGCTGGGAAGCCACCTCTTCCAGAATGTTCTCCTGGAGGTCTACCACCTCCCAGGTCTTCTATTATGTCCCTGCTTCTCTCCTTCCATATCCTCTCTCCTCTCCTAAGAAGCTTTGTTCCTTCCTGGCAGCGCATCCTGCCTGTCAACCAGATCCACTGGGCCTGGATCGAATTTCGTTTTCTCGACTCTCTTGGGTTGGGGCAGTTCTGCCCAGTGGTGTCAGCGAGCCCGTGGGGAGCGGAGCAGGAGCTGACTTGTTTCCCGTCAGACTGTTTGCCCTGGAGCCCGTCCGGCTGGCTCCGCAGGCCTGTGCTCAGCGAGGCCTTCCGTAGATAGGTCCCTCATTGAGTGAAATTTACCCTGTTTCCCAAACACCTCTGGGGCACAAGTTTTTAAGCCCAAATCGCTTCCTGAGTTCTTAGGAATCTTTAGTCTGACAGGAAGAAGAGGGGTGTGGGCAGGGTTACATGTGGAGAGGAAAGACTGGTTGGTCTGGATCAATGGTCGGCAAACTCATTAGTCAGCAGTACAACAATGGAAATTCCTTTGGAGAGCCGAAAACCGACTTTTTAGCATGGGCCACGAAGTTTCCCTCGCGCTGTCTGTGTGCGCCCGCACGTGGTATTTTGTGGGAAGAGCCACACTCCAGGGGCCAAAGAGCCGCATGTGTCTGGCGAGCCGCGGTTTGCCGACCAATGGTCTAGATCAGTGGTTCTCAACCTTCCTAATGCCGGGACTCTTTAATACAGTTCCTCATGTTGTGGTGACCCCCAACCATAAAATTACTTTCTTTGCTACTTCCTAACAGTAATTTTGCTACTGTTGTGAATCATAATGTAAATATCTGTGTTTTCTGATGGTCTTAGGTGACCCCTATGATGGGGTCGATGGACCCCTCCAAAGGGGTCGCAACCCACAGGTTGAGAACCGCTGGTCTAGATCTTGCCCCACAAGGAGCCTGTCCCCTGAGGACGGGGTGCCAGGCCGAGTCATGACCCCTCTGGTTTCTGGGGCTGCACGTTTTTGTCAGGGGAGTCCCCACCCAGGCAGACCTGCACCAGCTGCGGCCTCAGAAGACAGCAGACAGGCCCAGAGGGCGGCCCCTTCCCAGGCGCCCGGTGCCAGTCCCTCCTTCCTGCTTCTCCTTTGCGCTTGGGGGTTCAGGAATAGGCAGGTGTCTGTCTTTTCAAATCCACACACCTGGCATCCAGGCGAGTCCTTAACACATGCGTGTATCCAAAGCTGCCATGACACCGTAGGCTCAGCCTTCCTCAGTGATGGATGCTCCCGTCTTTGGTCCGTCGCTCACGTGTCCTATGGTCAGGCAGGCCAGCGTCGTGGCAGCTTCGTCGCTGAGAAGGCCGCACGTAGGCAGGCTCAGTGGGTCACCGTGGGGCCCGTCTTGGCCCACAGCGAGTGCCATGCTGAGCTATCGGGGATGAGGGCAGACAGTGCCTGCATGCTGGCTACAGCGCCCCCCGCCCCCCTGCTTTGTTCCAGGGCTCTCTTTACCTATGAAGGCAACAGCAATGACATCCGTGTGGCTGGCACTGGGGGTGAGTATGGCCAGGGGAAACCGGGAGCTCCCGGAAGGAGGATGAGGGGGTGGAGGGAGAGTGGCTGTCAGGGTCCCACCTCCAGTGGCATCTCAGCCCTCCCAGCAGGAAGAGGGCTCAGGCAGGCAGTGTTGAGGAGTTCTGTGGCCCCTGATCAAGCAGGATGGGAGTTTCGGGAATTTCCAAGAGAAAGTAATCCTTCCACGTTCTCGGCCTGAGGTGCCGGGCAGGGCTGCCCTGTGTTATGGCTGAGAGAGCTCAACGGGGGCCTGGGCTGGAGGAGGAGGAGGAGCAGACGCACTTTTCCTTCCGCCCCATCTGATGGGTCAGGGTGCAACAGGGCCCCTGCTCCGCTAGGATGGGGTGACCTGGCATGGGTGGTCGGTAAGGAGGTCTTCCCTGGCTAGAGCCAGTGAGGTGTCAGGCTTCGTAGGCTCCAGGCCAGCTCCCCGACCTGCACCATTTGTTGCGCCCCGTGCTGTGGTCCCCAGCAGCCATTTCTGGGGATTTGTTGGGAGAGCGCCCCGCTCTCTCTCCAGCACCTTCCCCACGGCCCTCTTTCTGGAAGGACTGCCACTGCGGTAGCCGCCTGTGCTGGGATGCTGCGGGTGACGGTTGCAGAGTTGAGCGGTTGAGCCCCTCTTCACAACCTGGGGAGGTGTGCAAGGCAGGAGAGAGCCACAAACCCTGGGCCTTGGCCTCGAGGACAGAGAAAATGTCTCAGACAGCCCTGCCTGCCTGTCACCTGCGAGCATCCAAGAGCGGAGTGTTGAGGGTTGGTCCTGTCTACTCACAGCCCTCCAGGTGGCCCTGTGTTCTGAGTAGCCACATGGGCAGAGCCCTTGGTGGGATCTAGGAAAGGAGGGAGGTACGGGGAGAGACATTGACATGAGAGAGACACATCAATGGGTTGCCTCCCGTACACACCCCGACCAGGGCTGGGGGGTCGAATGTGCTACATAGGTACATTCCCTTACCAGGAATCAGGTATGTGACCATTCAGTGCACAGGCTGACACTCCCAGCTGCTGAGCCACCCCAGCCAGGGCTCATCGCTGCTTTGGAAAATGGTGTTTACGCTAGGGCGAGTTTCATCAGCCCAGTCCTGCGTCCGCCTGCTGGCCCTTCAGGCCAGGATCTCACTCTGATGCAGGAGGCAGCTTGGGCTTCCTCTCCTGGTGGGTGGGGTGCTGGGTGGGCGGGGTGCCTGCTGCCTGTGACCCTCTTCTGACTGCTGCAGAGGGGGGCCTGGAGGAGGTGGTGGAGGAGCTCAGCAGTGGGAAGGTGATGTACGCGTTCTGCAGGGTGAAGGACCCCAACTCTGGACTGCCCAAGTTTGTCCTCATCAACTGGGTATGTGAAACCCAGGGCTCGTGTCTCCTGTGGGTGGGACCAGGAAGCTCCCTTTCTGTCCTGCTCCGAGTGATTGGAGCAGAGGAAAATTCACAGCTGGAGGGCCAGTTCACTGTGGCAGAGAGAGGGCCCGTCACTCCCTCCCAGCCCAGAATTACTCCTGCAGAATGAAGGACCAACAGCCACAGGACACCCTGTTCTCGTCCCCTGGGAGCCGAGGGCTTGGAGAGAGGCCGGGAGGGCTCTGGGGAGTGCAGGGCAGGTCTGGTGGGGATGAGGATTCTCAGTGCCCCACAGTGGAAGCTGCCCCCAACAACCTGCCGGTCCCTAGGAGGGCATGGGCTTCAGGGAAGGTTAGGTCATGCTGGGTGTGTTGTGTTGCAGACGGGCGAGGGCGTGAACGACGTGCGGAAGGGGGTGTGTGCCAACCACGTCAGCACCATGGCCAGCTTCCTGAAGGTGAGGGCTGCACCTGCAGGGCCTCACGGTTCCTCAGGCCTCAGGTGTGTGGCGTGAGAGAGGCATGCCCCACGTCCTGCTCTGTTTGAGCCTCAGGGTGTGACCGAGGCTGCTCAGCAAAGGCCTGGGGGTGTCTTCGGGGAAGGCGGGGCCACGGACTGCGAGCAGCACCATGCGGGCGGGCGGGAGGGTGCTGGTCCTGGCAGGCCTTGCTCCTGCCGGCCTCCTGAGTGCTGTGAACAGGACCCAGCCGTGTTGCAGGGATTTTAGGAGGCGGGGATTGCAGTGCCTACCCATGTCCCCCGAGGCACTGGTTTCCGTCTGTTTCTGCATGTCAGTCCTAAGCGGAACCTTGTGTGGTTTCAAAAGCATTTGTTTTTGAGGGTCAGGGGTCTGCGTTTCCTTGGTCACTAGCAAGGAGACCTGTGACTTCGATTTCCGGTTCTGCCAATACTTCCTCAGACGTGCCTCCATTTCTCCAGCTAGGAGCGGGAAAAGAGGGTCACTGGGTGTCTGGTGACGGGCAGAGGCCATAGCCTGGCTCCTCCGCGGCCGGTGGCCCGGGTAGAAGATGTGTGCTGGTTTCTGCACGTCTGTCAGGGCTGGTGTCCCTGAAGACAAAGAACCCTCTGAGCCACAGGACACGCTTTGGCCACGAGGGCCTCCCACACGAGCAAGACGGGTCCCAGCCTGCACCCAGGCCGTGCGGTCTGCCCTGGAGCTGCAGCAGCTGCTCTCCCTGCAGGGCGCCCACGTGACCATCAACGCGAGGGCCGAGGAGGACGTGGAGCCTGAGTGCATCATGCAGAAGGTGGCCAGGGCCTCGGGCGCCAACTACGCCTTCCACAAGGAGAGCAGCCGCTTCCAAGACACGGGCCCCCAGGCCCCAGTGGTGAGTGGGGCCGGGGCCGCGGAGGGGGCCATTCCCAGTGACCAGACGGCTGCCTCGGCCTCGGCTCCTGCCTGCCTGGTCTCAAGGCCACAGCAGCAGTGTGTCCCGTGTGGTGGCCGCCGTGGGGGGAGCGAGTGCCAGACAGGCCAGGCCCCTCCTCGTGGGGCAGATGCCTGTGGTGCTGGGTGGGGAGCGGGGGTCCATGGGAGGTGGTGGGCCCTGCCATGGTGATCAGCTGTGTCTGCGCCGGGGGGCCATCCTCCTAGGAAGGGCCCCTGGCCAGAGGTGAGCCCCAGACCTGCCCTGGTTCCACCCACAGGGCCTGGTGCAGCCAGAGACCCACCCTGCCGTGTGGGCGGCACCTTCTGCTCAGCAGTGTCCAGGGCCTTCCAGGCCGACCTGTGGTCAGCCTCCCTCAGGCACTGGGCCAGGGACGACACTGCGTCTGCCGGGTGCTGTCCTGACAGTCCCTGCCCGGGCCCTGCGCTCTGTCCCCGTCCCCTCAGGGCTCCGTGTACCAGAAGACCAATGCTGTGTCAGAGATCAAGAGGTTCGGCAAAGACAGCTTCTGGGCCAAAGCAGAGGTGAGTGCAGCCAGCGCGACGATGGCGGGCGTTTGTGGAGCTCCCAGTGTGCGCCAGGCATGGAGTAAGCACGCCCCTCTCTGCCAGTTTCCTCATAACCAGCTCCTAGAATCACCCCTGGGCGCAGACAGTGAGTGTGGTCAAGGCCTGGGGGAACTGGAGGGGCGGGGGACAAAGGGGAAACGTCTGTAATACTTTCAACAATAAAGATAAGTTAAACAAGCCGAGACCGGTGTGGCTCAGTGGATAGAGCGTCGGCCTGTGGACTGAATGGTCTCAGGTTCGATTCCGGTCGGGGGCATGTACCTTGCTTGGGGGCACATCTCCAGTGTGGGGAGTGCAGGAGGCGGCAGATCGATGTCTCTCTCTCATCGATGTTTCTGACTTTCTATCCCTCTCCCTTCCTCTCTGTGAAAAATCAATAAAGTATATTTTTGAAAAAAAAGTAAGTTAAAAAGAACTGGTGCCATGTTCTCGTCCGTGCCGGTGCACAGATGGCCCCCAGGGTTAGCCGGTTTGATGAGGAGGCCAGAGCTGTGCTGGGTCAGGCTGAGCACGCTCCCCTGCAGGAGGAGGAGGAGCAGCGACGGGCCCAGGAGAAGCGGCGGGCGGAGCAGGAGCGGCTGGAGCTGGAGCAGGAGCGCCGGGAGCGGGAGCTGCGGGAGGCCGCCCTCCGGGAGCAGCGCTACCAGGAGCAGAGCCAGGAGGCCAGGCAGAGGTGAGCCCCGGGGAGATGGGGTGCCCAGGGTCAGGGGTCAGCAGGCAGAGGCTCAGCGTGGCCCTCTGCCCTCCCTGCAGGAAATGGGAGCAGCAGGAAGTGTTGGAGAGGAGCAGAGAGGAACAGGTGAGGGATGCTCAGACCGGAGGGCCCGTCCCGCAGTGGGTGGGTGGAGGCCGCCCACAGGTGGGAGCCTGGGATGTGTGGGCGCACCTCACCCCATCCTGGGGAGGCTGCGAGGCCCAGCGCTGTGGGAGGCGGGCAGGCTCGTGGTTCCCGCTCACCCTGGGGCCATGCGTGTCCCCAGGAGCCTGGTCGGCAGTCACCCCGGGAGATGTTCATGCAGAAGGAGAGAGCTGTGTCTGCCACGTCCACCTCCGGCCCCCAGCCAGGTGAGCAGGGCTGGGCGAGTGAGCCAGGAGCACTCGTGCGTGAGGACGGCTTGGCCCTGACCTCCTGCAGAGCCAGACCTGGAAGAAAGGATGGGTACCTGCAGCCCCAGCCCTGTAAGCCCCGGTAGAGTCATCCTCTACCACAGCAGTGGTTCTCAACCTGTGGGTCGTGACCCCTTTGGGGGCCGAACAACACTTTCACAGGGGTCGCCTAAGACCATTGGAAAACACAGATGCGATTCATATAACAGTTGCAAAATTACAGTTATGAAGTAGCAACAAAAATAATGTTATGGTTGGGGGGTCACCACAACATGAGGAGCTGTCTTAAAGGGTCGCGGCCTTAGAAAGGTTGAGAACCACTGTTCTACCAGGTCTGGCTCTGCAGGAGGCGCACTAGACTGTCAGCTGGGTCCCAGGGGTCCACGCAGTCACCCCTCTGGCCTCCAAAGAACACAGGACTGGTCCTTCAGCCAGCTCTCCCACACTGCACGGGTCCCCCCAGGGGCTGCTGGGAGAGAGTCCCCATTCACTCCTGGTGGGGTGGGCAGGGCCTGGAGAGGGCAGGGCTGTGTGCGCCCTCCTCCCGCCGTGAATCCTGTTCACCATCCATTTGCAGGCAAACTGCGGAGCCCCTTCCTACAGAAGCAGCTCCCCCAGCCAGAGAGCCCCCTCGGCAGGGAGCGGGCTCACGCCGCCTCAAGGCCCAGTGCAGGCAAGGCTGTCGGCCATCCCAGGGGGAGGTGGGAGAGAGGGGGGGAGCCGGGGTGTCCTCTCTCGCCCCAGGGTCTGAGCCGGCTGCACCGCTCTTGCAGGCGTCTGTGAGGAGCCGGCGCCCCGTGCCCCTGCGTACCCGGTGCAGGCGGAGGAGGAGGCCCTGTACGAGGAGCCCCCAGAGCAGGAGACTCTCTACGAGGAGCCCCCCGTGGTGGGTTCCCTGCAGCTGGGTCAGGGCCCTGTGAGGCCTGGGCCCCGAGACAGCCTCCCCGGCCACACCTGGGAGGCTCACTCCTTGTTTCGATTGGGAGCCGCTGGCGCAATAAGTTGTATGGCGTGTGCCACCCCATGTGGGAGGTTCTGGGTGGGGGGCCCTGTGGGGTTCCCCGAGGCCTGGCCTGGGGCACAGCCGAGGGAGCCCGGGACCCAGACTTCTTTCCGGTTCGTGCAGGGGGAGCAGCAGGACACTGGCTCTGTGCGTGTGGACCACGACCCCGGGCTGAGCGGGAAGGGGCTCTGTGCCCGGGCCCTGTACGACTACCAGGCAGGTACGGTGCCAACCCGCCCCCCGCCACAGGCTCCTCAGAGCAGCACCAGAGGTTCAGAGTAAGGAGAGCGGGAGCGGACAGGCCTCTGTGTGGGTGCCGGGCCGCTCCTCATCCACAGGCGACCCCCTGTGCCAGCCCCGCTGTCGAGCCTGAAGGTGCGGCTGAGCGGTGGCTCTGGGGGTGGCCTCGGGGAGCGGGCAGCTGTGCGGGAGGGAGTGCCGCCTCCAGTCTTTGGCTGGAACGGGCCCAGAGCGAGGCCCTCGGGGAAAAGGTGCGTAGGGAAAGGTCCCGGCACCGTGTCGGAACGGGCGGGCTGGTGCCGGGTCCCGAGGCTCCCTACGCAGCTTCGGGCTCCCCTCCTTCCAGCGGATGAGACCGAGATCTCCTTTGACCCCGAGAACCTCATCACGGGCATCGAGGTGATCGACGAAGGCTGGTGGCGCGGCTACGGGCCCGACGGCCACTTTGGCATGTTTCCTGCCAACTACGTGGAGCTCATTGAGTGAGGCTGCCGTGGCCATGTCCGCCCCTCGTGGCCTCCCTGCTGGAGGTGGCGCCGTGGCACCGTGCCCGTCCTCTGTCTGGCGTGGGCCGCCAATGTAGCAATAACCCGGGGGCTCCCACACGCTTCTAGCAGCCCCCACCGCAGGGGCCTCTGCCTTTCCTGTTCCCTGCAGCTCTGAGGGGTGGCGGTTGGAGAGCCGTGGACTCAGCGACTCATTCCAGTTGGTCCCGGCAGCTCTGGTGGCGGCAGCTGGTCTGGGTCCTCCTCCTCTGTCCCCTGCCTGGCTCTGGGCACTGGGGAGGGGACGACAAGGCCCTGAGTACCTGGGGCGCAGCAGCAAACACGTCTGTGCTCTTGCCTGCTGGCCCTGGGGGGACACCTGCCGTCTCCCCCGTCCCAGAACCCCCTCCCCCACCACCTCTGTTCATGGAGCCAGCATTGCCCACCCAGGCCCCAGCTCCGATGCCGTGACAGCCTGGCGGCCCCGGGTGAGACCCACCTTCCTGGTGTCTGGGATTGGGTGTGCACCTCAGGCTGCTGGCTGCAGCCACCTGGACGAGGCCTAAAGATGAAGATGTGACCAATGTTTCTCAGATCAATAAAAAAATAAAAATAAAAGAGATTAAGGTGTGAGTGAAGTGAGCCTCCTGCGCTGGTTCTCTGGGAGGACTGAGGGCCTGCCTTGTCCCCTCCATGGGGCCTGTGCCCAGGCGGGACTGTGTACGTGTGTGTGTGTGTGTGTGTGTGTGCAGTGAGGCGCCTGGCACCCAGTGACACCCGGACAGTCTACTTCCCTGTGTGCCCTGGGTGGAGGCAAGTGGCCCGCCCTGTGTGGCCCTGGGGCAGGCCAGGCTGCAGGCAGGCCTCCTTGATTTCTCTCCCACAAAGACAATAGTGCTGCCCACCCCCAGCTGTGGAGGCCCCGTGAGTCAGGTGTCCCCGGTTTTGAGGCCATCTGGGCGTGTCCCCAGGCAGGGGGACTCGGAGACCGCAGAGGACAAGCGTCTGCAGGGAGCTGGCCAGGTCACTGAGCCTCCCTAAAACCAAGTTACAAGCCGATCTTTGGCTTTGGGGGTCACCCCAGGGACTTGTTAGAGCCACCTCCTGGCCAGGGACGGGAGCCAGGTCCCCACACACCATGGACCTGGGCAGACAGGCGGGCCCCGGCGTCCCTTGGGCAGCGTTTGTGCACGTCGGCTCCGAGTGAGCGTCGGACACGAGGTGGGGGAGGCGCCTTTATTGCCAGAGGGGACGCTTCACTTGGCCTTGCCCTGGGCGGCCACGGCCTCCATGGCCTTGCGCACAGTCTCCTCGTCGCCTAGGAACCGCATGGGCTTGGTGGGCTTCAGGGCGCTGTCCAGCTCGTACACGATGGGGATCCCGGTGGGCAGGTTCAGCTCCATGATGGCCTTGTCCGACATCCCTGGACGGGAGGAACCAAAGGCCTCAACACCTCCCGGCCTCTCCACCAGCTGCTGACCTTTACGAGCCGCGGCTGGTGGGCAGACACGGCCTTCCCTGCCAACCGCGGGGCTGGGGACGTGTTCCCGAGAAGGTCAGAGCAGACGGAGACGAGGCGACAGAAATAGCCAGCAAAACCACGGGCTGTGTCCTGGGCCAGCGCCCGGTCTCTGACCAGACGGCCAATGCTTGGTGTAGTGGGGACATTAGCCATTCGGTTACAGGGGGTGCTGAGCTAGGGTTTCCCGAGCAGAGGGGCAGGGGTGCTGCTACCCAACAGGGTGGGTGAGGAACAGCAGGGGGGGGGTCACTGGTGCCACAGCGGGCGAAGGCTCTGCCAGGCCAGAAGGCTGTGTTTTCTGAGGAAACTCGACCTACTGCCTCCCGCCGGGAATAGCTCGCCCTGTGGTATTTCCAGCCCCAGGAAGCGAGGAGCGAGTTCCCAGCAGTGGAGACCCTGGCACGAGGAGGCATCGTCTGTCCACCCTGCTGGGCTCAGTGCCCACATGAGGGTTCTGCGTCACCGGGCATCCCGGGCAGGACAGAAGCTGGCCAGGCCTCCGGGCCGGCCTGTCTGCTCCGGCAGCCGCCCACCACCCCACCTGCCTTCCTCTCTTCTTGGATCCCAAACTTGAAGGCCATCGGAGGCTGACAGACCGTCCGGTTGTCTGAAACTCCGGGAGGGCCCGGTCCTGTCAGGATCGTCTGCCATGCAAGCCCTGGGAGGAGCTGCCAGGTGCTTCATGAGGAGCCTAGCGATGAGGCCGGGGTCTCCGGCTGCTGTACACCTGCCCCCTTTGGAGTGGTCTCACCTCTGCCCGAGTGGGTGGAGCTGGGGCGGGGGCGGGGCCAGCAGGACCAGGTGTTGCTCCAGAGGGTGGTTGAGGCCCAGCCAGTGACACGACTGGACCAGGGACACACAGCAAAGCAGGGTTTGGAGGCAGACGGCCCTGTTTTCCTGGCCAGTGTGCCTGGGCAAGATGCCACCCCAGGAAGCTGGGGGGTACGGGGGGGTACGGGCCTAGCCTGGTCAGAGTGGGAGAGGCCTTTCTACCTTCAGTCTTCTAAAGGAAATGATACGGTGTCCCAGGGCATGCACAGAAATGAAACCGAAATCCTACAAAGCCGTTTCCTCCATGGTTTGTCCAACCCTCCCCCTCCCTGGGCCCTGAGGCCTGCAGAGCCACCCCAGCCAGGCCGTGGGCACCTGCTGGAATGCGAGCGAGTGGGGCAGGTTCAGGGCCCAGTGCCCCTCTCCCACCCCCACCCAGGCCCACCACATGAGGGCCTCACCTTCCAGGTGCTTGACGATGCCCCGCAGGCTGTTCCCGTGAGCAGCAATGAGCACCCTTTTGCCGGCTTTGATCTGGGGGACAATCTCCTCATTCCAGAAGGGCAGGGCCCGGGCAATGGTGTCCTTGAGGCTCTCACAGGTGGGCAGTTCCCCAGGCTTCAGGCCTGCGTACCGGCGCTCCTGGGGATGGGGTGGGGGGGGTGCAGGGCGCGCCGGTTCACATCCCCAGCAGTCGGTCCCCCGCCTGGCCACCCCTTCCCCAGGCCCCTGACCCCAGGCTTGCCCCTCGGGCACCCTGAGTGGCTGACCTTGCTGATGGCGCTGTAGTAAGGGTGGTTCTCATCCATGGGGGGAGGCGGGATGTCGAAGGAGCGCCTCCAGATCTTCACCTGCTCCTCCCCGTGCTTGGCGGCCGTCTCCGCCTTGTTGAGGCCCGTCAGGCCCCCGTAGTGCCGCTCGTTGAGGCGCCAGGTGCGCACCACCGGCAGCCACATCTGGTCCGTGCCGTCGAGGATGGTCCAGAGCGTGCGGATGGCCCGCTTCAGCACCGACGTGTAGCAGATGTCAAACTCCATCTTGGCATCCTTGACGGCCTGGGCCCCCCGCTTGGCCTCCTCGGCCCCCTTCTCGCTCAGCTCCGCGTCGAACCAGCCGCAGAAGCGGTTCTCCTGGTTCCAGGTGCTCTCGCCATGCCGGACCATCACCAGGCGGTGGGTGGACATGGCTGCGGCGGGGCTGGGGACCGTGGCAGGCTCCTGGGGAGGACAGCTGCCTCAGCCCCGGCACCAGCTTTATAAACAGTCCCTCCCCCACCCCCACCCCCGGCCAACTGCCAGTCTGCATTCCACGGCGACAGGCAGACGCAGGTGGCCAGCAGCAAACCTCCAACTCCCAGGGGAGGCTGGGCCAAGATGGACTTAAAATAGTCCCACAGCCACTGATCCCGTATGACCAGAGACTAGAAGGTGAGGGGTGGGGGGTGAGGATGGAGGTAGGGGGAGGAGAGTGGGGGGCGGGGATGGGGGGCGGGGACAGCTGCTGGGCAGAGCTGGGAATGAAGGACAGAAGCCCTGGCCTGGACCAGCCTGCGGAGTGGGCCCAGCAGAAACAAGGGCTCTCTCGGGAGAGCTCCCCACGTTGGCACTCCAGCCCCCGTCAACCCCTCCCTCCCAGGGGCCTGGCACAGGACACTGGCACCAAGTCTCCCACCCCTTGCTTTCTCCTGTCCCTGAGCACAATGGGAGCCCACCTGCCTGCTGTGAGGAGGTACCTGGAGTCAAGGGGGGCTGAGCAGGTGTGTGGACTGTGCATATACCTGCATAGGTGCTACACACACGTCTGTGTTGCGTGTGCCTGCATGGGTGCGTGGGCCTATGTGTGAACGCGCACGTGTGTGGGCTGTGTTGTTTAAGCCCAAACTTTCCTAATCTTCTGTCTGGACCATCTGCCCATTGTGGAGAGGGGGGTTCTGAGGTCCTGCTGGTCTGTACCCCGTCCTTTCTCTCTTGGGTCTGGTACTGCGTACTCAGCTATGTCGGCACTCCTGGGTGGATATTCTCTTGCTGGGTTGACCCCTTTGTTACGTAACGACCTTCTCTGTCCCCTGAGAGACTTTGAATAAAGCCGGTTCTGTCTGATGGAGGTAGAGTCCTCCTTCCTTTTGGTTCCCATTTGCATGGAGGATTGTTTTCCATCCTTTCACTTTCTCAGTGTGTGTCCTTAAAGCTGAAGCCAGTCTCTCCCAGGGAGCACACAGGTGGGTCTTGTTTTTATAATCCATTCAGCTGCTCTAACACACACACACACACACACACACACACACACACACTTTTATTGATTTCAGGGAGGAAGGGAGAGGGAGATAGAAACATCAATGATGAGAATCATTGATTGGCTGCCTCCTCATGGCCCACACTGGGGATCGAGCCTGCAGCCGAGGCACGTGCCCTGAACCAAGAATCAAACCGTGACCTCCTGATTCACAGGTCGGTGGTCAACAACTGAGTCATGTTGGTCAAGAGGCAGTGGTTGGGTTAGAGCAACTGATGTTGGTCATCTTTTTTTTTTTAATATATTTTATTGATTTTTTTACAGAGAGGAAGGGAGAGAGATAGAAAGTCAGAAACATCGATGAGAGAAAGACATCGATCAGCCGCCTCCTGCATGCCCCACAATAGAGATATGCCCGCAAGCAAGGTACATGCCCCCAACCGGAATCGAACCTGGGACCCCCCCAGTCTGCAAGCCGACGCTCTATCCGCTGAGCCAAACTGGTCTTGGCAATGTTGGTCATCTTTTGATTAGAGACTTTAGTCTATTTACACTTGAAATAATTATTTTAAAATATATTTCATGGCGTGCCGGGTAGGGTGTGCATGGGGAGTGGGGGTGCACAAGGGGTTCCCCCAGGAGGGTGAGAGTGGCAGCCACCTCTCTGGCCTGCAGATAGTCAGTGTCCAAGGGCACCCGTGGTCTGGAACTGTCATGTGCAGCCATGCCGGTCCTAACAATGACAGACTGAAATTGGGAACACACAGGTCCTAGCCACGCAGTCAGGTGGGAAAGGGAAAGAAAGGCACCCACGTTGGAAAGGGAGAAGCAGAGCACTTGGTGCCGGGGGCACGGCCTTGGACACGGAACCATAGGAATCCTCCAAAGGGCGATCCGATAGGATAGAAAGTTCAAGGTCCCACAGTACAGAAACCACCGACCCCATGTCTGCACACTAGTGAACAATCAGAGGGCAAAATTAATAAAATTCCACTTAAATGACATCAAAGGATTAAATACTTAGGGATACATTTAATAATTTATTAAAGCTTATAAAATTTTAATATAAATTTACTCTGAGAACTTTAAAGCATCGCTAAAACTAAAGGAGATGGAAATACACGGAGAGG
>JAAGEH010002104.1:20029-43149 GCA_011751065.1 Lasiurus cinereus
GGGCCGGGCCGGTGGCCGCGGACACCAGGCGGCGTCGGGAAGGCGCTGGTGCGGCGGCCGCTTCCGCCCCGGGAGAGGCTTTGAGTTGAATGGCGTCGGGACAACTGGCCGGCCCTCCCTCACTGACACCAAAATAAAATCCAGATGGATCAAAAAAGGAAGAACGTTCTGGAAAGGGGGTGAATGTTTTTGTCTTAGGTGATTAAAAAAATTCAACCATGAAAGAAGGATAATCTTGACTACATACAAATTTATTTATTTTTTAAAAATATATTTTATTGATTTTTTTACAGAGAGGAAGGGAGAGGGATAGAAAGTCAGAAACATCGATGAGAGAGAGACATCGATCAGCCGCCTCCTGCACGCCACACACTGGAGATATACCTGCAAGCAAGGAAGGTACATGCCCCAGACCGGAATCGAACCCGGGACCTTCCAGTCCGCAAGCCGACGCTCTATCCACTGAGCCACACCGGCCTCGGCTACATACAAATTTAAAAGTAACCCCAGAGGAAAGTGCCTGACACATTTTGAAGTTAAGTCTAATTCATGTACATAAATAAGGAACAACGATCTAATAGAAAAATTGGCAAGAGCAGCAGCAGGCAAGTCACAGAAGAGATGCTGCTCGTAAACTTACGCCATGTTGCCTGACCTGCCCAATCATCAGAGAAGTGCACATGCAGGTGAGACAAATCCACCCGCCACGTTGGCGAGCGTTTAAGAAATCAGTCACGCGTGTTGAAGATGTGAGGGGATTGGCAATTTGTGGGAAGGTCTTTCGGAAACCAGTTCGCAAACATATCCAATTAAAAAACATCACAGCCAGCAATTCCCCTTCCCAGGTTGGGATTTCGCTGCATCTACCGCTCGGGGTTGGGAAAGCTGACGTCGTGGAAATACTGAGCGTTCCTGTGTGCACCACGGTGTGGAGTCTCTTGGTTAGAGCAGCGTATGTAGCGGACGAGGTGGGACAGGCCAGATGGGGCCGACCTCAGCCTTTTCCTCCTCCACCCCACATGCAGTGGGCACGGGGCTGAGGGCGGCAGGTACCTCAGCCCAGGGCTCAGCCTCCCACCCCAGCTCCCAGCCAGCCCTCCTGAGCCCCCAAACACACACCCAGGAGACTCTGTAAAGGGTGGGAGCCTTGGGTGCCACCTTTCCTCAGAGACCATTTCCTTTTCTTCTAACGCCCACCGTCTCTGCCCAGGCACCTGGACTCTGTCCTGGGGGGCAGAGGCAGCTTGCAATGATCCATCGCACGTGAGTATTTAAAACACTGAGCAACTCGCACAATTGAGGAACACGGGGCTTCCTCAGGTGTGGTGAGGTTCTGTGAGGGCGAGGAGCGCCTCAGTGCCCACTGCGTGGAGCGCCTCAGTGCCCACCAGTGGGCAAGGTCATGGGTGGCATGCTCCTCTCCCTGGACCACCACCAGGTCACTGTCCAGCCAGATAGGAAGCGAAGACCTCAGCCCCCTATTTCCAAAAACCCTGGCTTGGGGCTCTCAAGTGCCTATGTCCCCAGCATCCTGCTCCCCACACCAAGACCACCCCCCAAAAAAGTCAGACAGGGTGCCCAGATGAGCTCCTGGCTGGCCCTTCCGGCTGCCCTGAGGGTTGCCATCCCCCTCCCTGTCCCGTGCTGTGCTGTCTCATCCTGTGTCTTGGATTAATTTTACCCAGATGTATGAGTTTGTATTTTCCAAGATGCATCTGATCCAGCTATTTCCTGTTCTCACGTCCAGCTCCCCGTGGTCCCTGGGGGCCATTATTCAGTCCTCCTGATCTTCAGGGAACACCGTCTGCGAGATTCACATCGGTGCTGTTGGCACGGCCCTGGGCCTGTGGGGCCTGGCCACCCCTCCAGGTTCCCGTCTTCTGTGGCCTGCTGGCCAGCAGCGTTCCAGTGACACGTGGTCAGTCTGCTGATGCTGCTGGATCCAGCTCCTGCGGGCCGCTGAGCACAGCGTGCTGGCCTCTGGTGCTGGCCGGTGCCTTCCTGAGCTCTCCCCATACCCCTGCGGGTTGGGTTACCTGGTATGTCAGTCAGCTAGGCTGACATAACAAAATGCCAAGAACTGGTGGCTTCAACAACAGAAACTCGTGTCTCCTCGGTTTGGAGACTGGAAGTCTGCCATCAAGGTGCTTGGCCAGGTGGTTCCATTCAGGCCGTTGCTCAGGACCTCTCCCACGGCCTCTGCACAGGTGTGGAAACTGATGAAGAGATTCCCTCCTCTTCTAAGGCCCCCACCTTTATGACCGCTTTTAATCAATTAGCCCCCAGAGCCCCACCTCCAAATGTAGTCACAGTGAGGCCAAGGTCCAATGGAGGAATTTGGGGGCACACAGTTCAGTCCATAGTATGTACCTGGTGTATCTGTGTCCCATGGGTGCTCTCCAAATAACCACAAACCACCTGGCTTAAAACAACAGGCACGTATTCTCTCCAGGTCTGGAGGCCAGAGTCTGAGACTGAAGTGTTGAAGGAGTTAGGGGGACCTTCCTGCTGCTTCTAGCTTCCAGTGGCTCCCGGTGTTCCTGGTCTGTGGCTGTGCCCCTCCATCTCTGGCTGCCTTCCCTCTGCCTTCTCTGTTTCTTACTTTAAAAAAAAAAAAGTACCTTTTATTGACTTTAGATAGAGAGGAAGGGATAGGGATAGAGAGAGAGAAACATAAGAGAGAATCATCAATCAGCTGCCTCCTGCACAATTCCACCAGGGATGGAGCCCGCAACCAGGGCATGTGCCCTGGCCAGGAATTGAACCATAAGCTCCTGGTTCATACGTCAATGCTCAACCACTGAGCCACACTGGCCAGGCCCTTCTCATTTCTTATAAAGGTACCAGTCATTTGACTTAGGTCCCACCCTCATTCAGGATGACCTCATCTTGAAATTATTTTTAAAATATATATATTTTTTATTTATTTTTTATAGAGAGTTAGAAACATCGATGAGAGAGAGACATCGATCAGCCGCCTCCTGCACGCCCCTTACTGGGGATGTGCCCGCAACCAGGATACATGCCCTTGACCGGAATCGAACCTGGGAACCCTTCAGTCCCCAGGCCGACGCTCTATCCACTGAGCCAAACCGGTTTCAGCTGAAACTCTTAATTACATGTGCAAAGATCTTTATTCCAAATAAGGTCGAATTCGAGGATCCACATGAACATGAATTTTGGAGGCCACCATTCACCCTCCTATCCTGACCCAAGTTCAGCTCTGGACTCTGTGACAGACTCCAAATGTCTGTAAGCAAGTGCATGTGCACATAATGAGGTCAGTGTTCTCTGCCAGGCACGGTTCTCGGCCCTCCCCTGGCTCAAGCGGGCTTACTGGCGCCCAGACTGTGGCTGTCTAGGGATGACATCCATGTTCCCTTGTACTAGGGAGGAGATGAGACACAGAGGCCAAGCCACGTGCCTGCGTTTGCACAACTAGTGCACAGCAGTGCAGAGATCTTGTCCTGGAGCAGCACAGCTGTGCTCTCCACTCACTCAACTCGGCTCTTCTGATGCCGGGCTGCGGACTTTCCACACGGAGCACCTCTGTGACCCCAACCGGCTGGTGATAAGGGAGCCAGTGCGGCTTCGGATAGGATATAATTAAGATTAACTCTGTGGCAGAAAATGTTATGATAAAGAAAATCTGGAGTAAAATCGGTGCAGTGACCTATAATTTCTTTTGTGTCTGGGGTTCTTTGGCTAGGAGGAATTGACTAGCAATGGTGACCAGTGGTAATAATCAAGTGGTTAGTAGAAGTAGTGGGGTGGGTAGAGAATTGGAAAAGAATATTGTTGATAGGTCCTACAGTCCAGCTCAGTCGCATCACGCGTGCGTGCGCACAAACACACATACTTAGATGTCAAGCTTGTGTCCAGGTTAGCCCCTGTGCTTCTGACCATCCAGCTATAAATTGGTTGGTCAGAAGCACAGATGGATTTGATAATTAGTTAGAATGGACTCACAGGTAAACAGTTTACCTACTAGATTACCAGCTCTTCACCACGGAGGAACAAAAACCACTAGAGAGTGGTTCTCACCAAAACTGGTTTGGCTCAGTGGATAGAGCATCGGACTGAGGACTGAAAGGTCCCAGGTTCAATTCCCGTCAGGGGCATGTACCTTGGTTGTGGGCACATCTCCAGTGGGGGGCGTGCAGGAGGCAGCTGATCGATGTCTCTCTCATTGATGTTTCTAACTCTATCCCTCTCCCTTCCTTTCTGTAAAAAATCAATAAAAATATTTGGAAAAAAAACACACTAGAGCAGTGGTTCTCAACCTTCCTAATGCCACGTCCCTTTAACGCAGTTCTTCATGTTGTGGTGAGCCCCAACCATAAAATTATTTTCTAGCAACAAATGAAAATAATTTTATCGTTGGGGGTCACCACAACATGAGGAACTGCATTAAAGGGACGTGGCATTAGGAAGGTTGAGAACCACTGCACTAGAGGAAGAGGTAACAGGGCAAGGCCTGGCAGGGTCCTGAGCCCAGAGGTGGCTGTGCCTCCCTCCCATGGACGTGTGGGACAACTCAAAGCTCCCTGAACCCTGCACCTCAGGGGGCGTCAGCAGGCTTCATCACACAGGTGGGACCCATCACCAACAGTCTCCCCTCCCGAGGGCGGGGGCAGGGCTGAAGGTTTCAAGCGTCTCATCCTGGGCTCTGGTCTTTGGGGTAACCAGCCCCATCCAGGGACCCACCCAGATTCCTCTCATTAGAACAAAGCACACTCCCTTCACTCAGGAAGTGCCGGGGATTTCAGGAGCTCTGGGCCAGGAACTGGGGGCAGAGACGGGTGTGTATGTTTATCATTATCCACACATGTGACCCAGTGCTCCTGGCTCCACCACAGACCTCTCAGAACATCTGGCCGACCCTCTAACAAGCTGTTGCCTGTTCTCTCTGGGAAAGTGGGGTGGTCTGAAATGCGGTACAACTTATCATCAGCATTTGCTATACGAGAACTTACCAGCATTTTATTATTTTGCCTTTCTATGTTTTCTGATATTTCTACAGTGAGCACACATCACTTGCATCACAAAGAACGCTGACATAAGAAAAGTGTCCAGCCGAAACCGGTTTGGCTCAGTGGATAGAGCGTCGGCCTGCGGACTGAAGGGTCCCAGGTTCGATTCCGGTCAAGGGCATGTACCTTGGTTGCGGGCACATCCCCAGTAGGGGGCGTGCAAGAGGCAGCTGATCAATGTCTCTCTCTCATCCATGTTTCTCTCTCTCTCTTCCTCTCTGTAAAAAATCAATAAAATCTATATTTAAAAAAAAAAAGTGTCCAATGGGCCCACAGCCAGGAGCTGGAGGAATGGGGGGAGTCACAGCGTCAGCCAGGTGGGGTGCCAGCCGGGGAGGGGGCGGGCGTGGAGCAGGCACTGGGGCTTCCCGGTCTCCAGCCCTGTCTCTGATGAGGGCAGCTGGCAGAATCCCAGTCCCAGAAGCAAGATGCTGGATCCCCGCTATGTCCAGCCCCACAGACAGGAGCCAGGCACAGGTCCGTGCCCTGAGGCCTTGCCAGCCCCTCTGCACCAGCTCCTGTGGAAAGTGGCATCTGAAATGACACCGAGTGGCCAGCAGGGGGTGCTCTTGGCCCTAGTGGCTCTCTGAGCCCTCAGAGAACAGTCCATCCGTTTCCTCTCCGTGTCTGGCCATTGGGACCCGTGTTCTCTGTGGTCCCTGAATAAACCGATTCCGCTGAGGGAGCATTTGTTTAGGTCAACAGTGGCATCACCACCTCCATCTGGTCTGTCACCAAACCTGCTGGCTGGGCTCACTGCCCCCTCCCCACACACTCACTCCTAGAGCCCACCAGTCAGCCCTCAGTCCATGCTGCCCATGCGTGCCCAGCTGTCCGCGGAGCAGGCCCCACACTAGCCTCCCATCCCTGTTCTCCCCAGACCCTTCAGCACCCACCTTCCAGCTCCCAACCAGCTAGTGGCTTTGCTGGCTCCTCCCTCCCCATCTAATAGGCCCAGGATCCAGGGCCCTGCCCAGCCTCTTCCCTTGACCAACACCCTGCACCACAGCCCCTGGCCTCCCTGTCTACACTCAGCTGCAGGAAGCCCCCCGTGGCCCACGGGATAGAACCCAACCAAGCGCAGGGTTTTCAGAGAAACAGAACCTAAAGGGTCTATAGAGAGACAGTCTGAAGGATTGGCCACATGATTACAGCCCCCGTCTGCTGTCTGTAAGGCAGGGACCCAGGAAGTCTGTGATCCAAACCCTGAAGCCTGAGAACCAGGGACTGCCATTCCTCCCCCACGCCCCCGCTCCCCATCATCCCCCCAAAGCCCCCACTCCACCCCCCACACAGGCATCTGCTTTCTCGGCTCATGGATTCAGATGAGGGGCTCTCTTCTGGAGCCGTCCTCACAGCCACACCCACAGCTGCCTGGGTCCCTGACCGCCCAGTGGGCAGTGAGAGCGAGCTGCCACAGCGGGGTTTCTGTTCTTTGCAGCCCCGTGGCCTGGAGGAGAGCAGTTCCCAGCCCCGCCCACACCAGGACCTCTTTCATCTTGGAGGATTCCCTCGAGGAAAAACAGTGCTCAGCCTGTGTTAATTTGCATTTTTGTGACTTTTAGTAAGGTCACCATGTTTGCGTGTTTACTGTCCGCTGACATTGCTTCTTTGGTGAATTGCCTGAATGGGCCTCCTAGCTCACTTTTAAAAAATGGGAACAAAGTCAAATTGGCCTGAAAGGTGTAAAGAACTTCATGCAACACTTTTTCCTCTACCTAAGACTTAACTATTTTGCAGGCATAACGTCTCAGCTGGCCGAACCCCAGTCCCGGAAGAGGTGGTGGTGTTACCCACTATTCAGAGGAGAGAAACTGAGGCCCGGGCCTTGGCCAGCTCCTAGCATGCTCACCTCAGACCGAGGGACTGCACTTCCTTTCATGTGCTTCTGTTTGCCTGTTAACTTCATTTTCAGTATAGTTTGAACAGAAAGCTAAATGCGGTATGCACCCAAAATTCCCCATCTTTTTTTTTTTTTTTCCTTCTCCAGCCTCTGCGGAGAATATAAACGCCGACTCCCGTTTTCTTTTAATCCACGGCTGTTCTCTTTGACCCCTGCATCTGGCCTCGTGGAGCGCAGGGAGGGGACGGGTGATCTGTGGTTCAGGGGACCCTCCTTTCTCCACCCGTGGGCTCACACAGGTCTCCTCACGCTGCCTCCCACACCCCTGTCTTCCGGCTGCTGAATTACTCACGGCCCTGGAAGCCAGCCTCCCGCCCCCTCAGCCGGGCGGCCCCCCTCCCCAGGGCTGCGGTGACCCCCCAGGGGCTGGGTACTGTGGTGAGTGGAAGGAATTTGGGTGAACTCTTGCTCGCTCAGCAGTCTGGGCCTGGGGAGCCGGGCGGGGGCACTGACAGTGGAAAATCACAAGTGCTTTTCAAGTTGTCAGAAACCGAGGAAACTGCTTTGCTGGCTGTGCACATGGCAAGACTCCGCACGGAGACCCCGGGCCCCCTGGCTCAGGAACCACCTCCTGTGGCCCCACTAGCCAGATTGTGGACATGGGTTGCTTCTAGCCTCTCCCACCAGAGGGACAGGGCAAGCCTGGGTCCTTCTCCCCGAGTCCCAGAGGCAGATCCGGGACTTTAGGAGGCTGGGAGGGGCGGGGGCTTGACCTTGGAGCCGGCTGTCCAAAAGCCGGGGTCCTGGATCTCCATCCCCAGTATCAGGGGCACTTCTGACCGCACAGCTCTCAGAGATGACCCTGTTCCCAGCCCTGGGCCCCGGAGGAAGGCACCTTGCAGGGCTCACTGGGCCATCTCAGTATCCTGGCTTCCCGCCCGTGGGGGCCCAGCCTCCAGGGACTGAGCTGCTGCCTCCAAGGCCCAAGCACCCAGGACAGCCTCCTCCAGGCCTCCCAGACCCTACTCCTCTCAGTCCCTCATCCTGCGGCTACCCAGCGAGAACTTGGCGCACTGGCCCTGCTAGCTGGTGGGGTCCCGCACTGGCCCTGCTAGCTGGTGGGGTCCCACCTCGGCCCAGGCTGAGGCACCAGCAGGAGGGGCCCATGCCCTGTGGACCAGTGACCGGAGACCAGAGACCCTGAATGCAGGAAGCGTTCGGTCTGCCTCAGAGGCCTCGCAGAACCCTTCCTGTCCCTGAAGTGCTGGGACCTGGTGCGTCCCTTCTCGCTGGGCCTCGGGGAGAATGGGCCCGCACTCAGCGAGCACCGATCACTGCCCGTGTGCTGCCACGTGCAGGGGCCCTGCACTGGGGACTGAGGTGGGGAATCAGCCTGGGCAGAGCCACCCCAGGGCAGAACTCCACTCCTGGGTCAGTGCCCCCCTGTGCCCTCTGTCCCAGGGCCCTCGCTGATTCCTGTGTCCTCCACCTGATCCTCCAGGGGGAGGCTGCATCTCTGGGCACCTTGCTGACGGCTCCGTAGAGACCTGCCCCATGACAGGCTCCCCTGTGCCAATGGCCTGGGACCCGGTGGGAAGGCTGGTGCCATGGGAGAGGGTGTGGGCAGGGGTAGGGGGTGGAGGGTGCCGATTTCTCTCGCTTTCCAGCCACAATGGCATGAAATGGATGGCAGCGCCTGGCCCCACACAACAGGAAGATGGTAGGTTTCATTCCTGCTCACTCCCGGTGTGGGAGCTGCTGGCTCTGCTGGGGCAGGGAGGAGGGGCATAAGGTAAAGCAGCCCTGGTGCCCCGTGTGCCAGCTTTGCCTACATGCCCTCTTGCCCCTCTCTGTAGCCTGCGGGGCTTCTGACTGCACAGCTCTCTGAGATGACCCTCTTCCCAACCCTGGGTCAGGGAACCCCACCCTGGCTCCCTCAATAACTCTCCTCCCCTCTCTGGGAGCAATGAGGGTAGACCTGCTGGGTGACCTGTCACCTTCCCTCCCTGACAAGCCAGTTCTGCTGCGGTCCCTCGGGTAGACCCTCCCTCGGAGGGAGGAAGCTGGAGTGGGGGGGGGCTCCTAGAGTGTCCAGCAGACCCCCAAACTAGCTCACAGAGTCCTTAGACAAGGACACAGATGCCCTGCCGAGGGGTGGGCACTGGACCCTGGAAGAGTGAGCAGCAGCCACAGGGGGCAGGAGCCTCCCACCCCCACCTACTTCTCCCCGGGGAGTTGGTTTCGATGCTGCCCCCTCAGCACACGGGGGCTCCTGACACAGCCTGGGTCTGCGGGGCTCCGGGGTGCGGTCTGAAAGCAAAGTGGGGTCCCCGCCCCACCTACCTGTCTGGCACGGAGACCAGTCACCCCTCCTCTCTACCTGCCCACACCTGCGGGGTGAAGGACCCCCCACACCCTGGCCCTCCCCAGCGTCACCCAGGGCCCCCCAGGATCCCTTTGCCTGTGTTCCTGGTGGTGAGTCACGATGGCTGAGAAGAGGCTCTTTCTATTCCTCTTCATGTTTTCATGGCTTCTATTTTCCCTGGCAGAGCTGGCGGGCCCAAATCCGATCCATGTGGGAGCCAGCTGAGCCGGCCCGGAGGCGTGACACTCCCCAGCCTCGGCCTCCCCGCCTCCCACCCCGTGGGGGCCAGAGAGCAGATTCCAAGAGAGCCCGAGCCGAGCTGTGTGATTCAAGGCTTGCCGAGGACATTTATGGTAAGAGCCGGCTGCATCTGCCTGCTGCCAGGCCAGCCTGGGGACACATGGCAGAGCCGGCGCAGCCAGGAGCAGGGCCTGCTGGGGGCTGCAAGCCCAGAGGCTTGTCTCCCAGGGGAGATGGTCCTGGAGGCGGACGAGGCACAGCTAAGCAGCACCGTCCAACCTGCTGCTCGAGGAGCAGACGGTGACACCGTCCCACGGCCCGGTGAAGTCCTACAGGGCTGCCCGGCCAGCGTGGCTCCGTGGTGGAGCATCAACCCATCAACCAGGAGGTCAGGGTTTGATTCCCCATCAGGGCACATGCTCCCAGGTTTTGGACTCGAACCCCAAAAGGGGGCGCGCAGAAGGCAGCTGATCCATGATTCTCTCTCATCGTTGATGTTTCTATCTCTCTCTCTCCCTTCCTCTCTGAACTCATTAAAACTATTTTTTAAAACACACACACAAGCCGAGACCAGTTTGGCTCAGTGGATAGAGCGTCAGCCTGCGGACTGAAAGGTCCCAGGTTTGATTCTGGTCGGGGGCATGTACCCTGCTTGCGGGCACATCTCCAGTGTGGGGGGTGTGCAGGAGGCAGCTGATCGATGTCTCTCTCTCATCGATGTTTCTGACTTTCTATCTCTCTCCCTTCCTCTCTGTAAAAAATCAATAAAATATAATTTAAAAAAATATTTAAAAGAAAACACACGCAAGTACCTGGCCGAGCCCATGGGAAGCGAAGGAAGGGCCTGGCAAGGAGGTGGGAGAAGGCAAAGCCCTCCTGGGTGCTGCTCCACGTCCCAGGCCGGGCCAGCAGCCCTTCCCGCAGCTGCTGCTTGCTCCAGCTGCCCAGCCCCTGCAGGCCCAGGTACGTCCTGGCCCGAGTTCTGGTTTCTAGGAAGAGGAGAGGAAGGAGAGAAGGGCTGTCTGGCACCTCCCCCGGCAGGAGCAGAGGGTCCACAGAGGGAGGCTACATCCACTGGGGAAATAGTGAAAGAAATGGGGGGTGGGGGAGCCTGGGCCCCATTTGGGTGGCACGTAACGGGCACACCCCCTGCAGCCTCCGGGAGAAAGGCGCTCTCCCTAGCGGGTCGCCTCCTCAGGGCACAGCCTGCCTCTGCCCTTGAGGCCCCGTGTCTTCCACGTGGAGCTGGGCTCCCAGGTGCGGCCCCTCACACCTGCCCTTGATCTGACCTGGGGTCCCCGAGGCTGTGCCATCCGCTCAAGAGAGGCCGCAGCCTGCCACCTCCTGGCCAGGTTCTTCGCTGGGGTCCAGGCACCCCATCCCTCCACCACCCCAGGCTGCTGGAAGTGCAGGAGTGGGCAAGAACCCTTTGCACCTGTCTGGAGATCACTGTGTGAGTGTCAAGTTTTTTAACAAACACACACACCACACCACACACCCCGGGACAGGGACAGCCTATTCCTGTGTTTTATACAGACAAGCTCCTTAAAACGCCCTTCCCCAACCGGCTCTGTCTCTGCCCTTCTCCCAGCGCCACCCCGCTGGGCCAGGAGCTGAGATGGAGGGGACCCTGGCGTGGGGCTGCCACCCAGCAGAGCAGCGGCCGGCCGGGCTGCCATGGACCCGGGAGGCCAGTCGATGGATGCCTGAATGACCGAGCTGCCAGCCCAGATTGGAGACAGGGGTTGGCCGGGCGCCCACAGGACCCTCCCGCTGCCGAGGTGGGCGGATCCCAGAAGCCAGAGGCCGCGCTTGGCTCTGCTCCCCCCCCTACGCGTTCCTGGTTCCCCTCCAGCGGGCACGGTGGCACCCGGCGGCGTCCTGGTGCCCGGGAGGAGCCGCACCGGTGGGGGGGACGTCAGGTCCCCCATCCACTCCCACCTCCACTCCCGCAGGCGCAGGCCTCCAGCCCGGGACGCCGCCCCCCTCCCGCTCCGGGGAGCGCCAAGCACGCTGCGCCCGGACCGCTAGCCTCTCCCCCCCTCACCACCCCACCCCACCCCGCCCCGCAGCCCCTCCATCCAGGCCCGGCTCCTCCTCCTACCCCAGGGGTTGGGGAGCCGGTTCCGGAAGCCTCGACGCCCCCGCCCAGGGCGCCGCTGGAGCTTTGGAGAGGGCGGTCCGCGCGCCAGAGCGCGCCACGCGGGCCGAGCTTTCCGCCGGGCCAGCGCCTCCGAGTGCCCCCCTCGCCCGCGTCCCGACCGGCCCACGGGACCCTGCCGGGCCGGAGCCCCCGCCTGGCACCCCGGATTCCTCCCGCGCACCTCATCCCGGATTCCTCCCGCACCCCACCCCGGAGATCCCGCGCCCCATCCCGGATTCCTGCTGCGCCCCATCCGGAGCCTGCACGCCCCCTCCCCATCCACACCCCTTCCCACCCATACCTCCTCCCCACCCACACCTCCTCCCCACCCACACCCCTCTCCACCCCCTGTCCCGGTCCCGGTCCCCCATGGCGGTGGGGCGCGGGGTGCCCTTGCTGGCACTGCTGGCGCTGCTGGCGCTGCTGCCCGGGGGGCGCCCGCAGACGGTGCTGACGGACGACGAGATCGAGGAGTTCCTCGAGGGCTTCCTGTCCGAGCTGGAGCCCGGGCCCGGGGAGGACGAGGGCGGCCTGCAGCCGCCGCCCCCCGAGCCCACCCTGCGCCTCCGCCAAGCCCAGGCCGGGGACAAGCAGGCGCGCCCGCGGGTGGACGGAGCCGGTAAGTGCCAACCCCGGGGGTGCCGCCGGCGGGAGGGGGCCCTGGCACCCCGCGCCTCAGGTGGGCCTGGCCGCTGTCCAGCCAGCCGTCTGGCGGGTGGCACGGTTCCGCGAAGCACGGGACTGCCTGCCCACATGTCTGGGGACTCCGTGCCAGGCCCCGCCGCCGGCGCTGGCCCGCCGCCCTTTTTGGGCACCAGGCGCGCCTGCAGCAGGTCTGCGGGCCCCGCGGCTCTGACCGGCCTGCACCCTGTCCCAGCCCCCAGCCACCCCGGGGTCCAGGCCCGAGCCCCAGGGGACTTGGCTCCCCCCCCCACCCATGCCCGCCCGTCCAGCACTGTGAGGGCTCGCTGTCCCGGGGGGCCCTCCGCCTCCGTAAGGCACACACTGCCCCTGGCACCGCCCGTGTCCCAGCCTCCGCAGCCCTGGAGGGTGCCCGCACCCTGCTGCCTGGCTCCCACCCCAGAGCTCCGAGCGGGGAGCTGCTCCCCCAGGCCCCCCGGGAGCGCTCGGTCAGATGATGCATCCCCAAGGCATTCCTCTGGCCTCTTGCGCAACCCGTGGCCGATAAATCTCCGCGGCTTGTGTGTGCCTTTGGGAGGTGGCAGGGTCTGCTGGTCTGTCTTCCAGGAGACCGGCCCGCCCCCACTCTGGCTCTTTCCTGGCTCCTACCCTTGTGTGTGTGTGTGTGGGGGCGGGGGCAGTCCTGGGATCCTCTGTGCCGCCCCCACCTCCAGCTCACATTCCAGGCTTGGGTGATGCTGGGGGACAGCCCCGTCTCTCCCCAAAGTCTGCCGTCTGTGCATTTTCCCGTGTTTTGCCCCTGGGCCCCCCTTGAATTCCCCACTGCACACAGGCCCCTGCCCCACCCCCCTCAGCCCTTGACTGTCCTCTGGGTGGCCGGACCTCCTGTTGGTTATGGTGCCAGCCAGCCCCGGCCAGGATTTCTCATAGGGCGTGGCCACAGGTGCCCTGCACCTTGTTGCCTCTGAGAGCACACCTGAGGCCCAGCAGTGCCCCCCCACACCCACCGTGCGGTTGGCAGGGAGGAGACTGCCTGCCCCTTGAGACTGGGGTATCCCCCTCCCTCCGCCCGCCCCCGCCCAGACCTGGAGGGCTTAGTCACCAGGCGCTTTCTCTGTCCAGCACAGAGCAGCACCCCCTGATGGCTGAGGGGACCAGTTGGGAAGGTGCCTGTGACGGGTGGGAGGACGGGGGCTGCTCAGAGAGCAGAGCCGGCACGGGGAGGGTGGGCATGGGCGCCCGGGGCCCAGAGGTGCTGACCGACCGCAGTCCTGCAGACAGAGCCTGGCTCCAGTGCCAGCTCCGTCACGGGGCAGGTGACGTCATCTCCATCTGACCCGGGAAATGGGCAACCGGGAGCATTCCCTTGGGTGGGGGGCACAGGGGCACAGAGGGCGCCCCCCCTCCCGCTGATGGTCCCCACGTCTGCATCTTGGTCAGCACCTCCGGAAAAGACCAAAGACAAAGGGAAGAAAGGGAAGAAGGACAAAGGTCCCAAGGCGGCCAAGAAGCTGCTAGAGGGATCCCCCCGGCCCCCCAAGGCCACAAAGAAGCCGAAGGAGAAGCCCCCCAAATCCACGAAGAAGCCCAAGGAGAAGCCCCCCAAATCCACGAAGAGGCCCAAGGAGAAGCCCCCCAAATCCACGAAGAAGCCGAAGGAGAAGCCCCCCAAAACCACCAAGCGGCCGCTGGCCGAGAAGAGGCCCTCCCCCACCCCGACGCCCTCAGAAGCCCCGTGGTGGCCACGGCCCCCGCCCCTCAGCCCCAGCCCCAAGGAGCCGCTGCGGGAGGAAGGTGTGTGTCCGCTCCTCTGGGTGGTGGGCTCTGTCCCGCTGGGCTGCGGCCAGCGAGGGGTCAGGGGGTCCCTGGTGGGTCCTGGGCCCCTGCTTCCTGCAGACTCTCAGGGCCCCCACAGTTGAGATGGAGCTCCCTCAGGTTGCTGGGCGGGTGGGTGGGTGGGTGGGGGCTTGATGGCCTCGCTGGGAGTTTGCTCTCCACTGTCCCGGATCTGTCCCCTGGATCCCACTCAGAGCCACCCCTAGTGTGTTGCTGGGCCCCCAGGTTACCACCCAGCACTCGCCCTGGGAATGCCAGCAGGGTGCTGAGGGCAGAGCTCCCAGGCCTGCGAGTGAGTGAGGCCTCAGGGTGTCAGCAGGGCCCGGCACAGGCCTCTTGTCTACTGCGCTGGGTTTGTGTTGCAGGTGGGGCCCTCCCAGGCCCCTGGCCAGGCCCCGGAGGAGAGACCCCTGTGGAGTACCACCCTGGTGAGTGGGAGACTGACCGCCTGGGCTTGGTGGGGGCGTCCGTGGGTGTCTTCAATGGGGCGGCGCTCATGTCTCCCCAGAGCCCGAGGAGCAGCCGGAGCAGCCCACGCTGGACTACAACGACCAGATAGAGAGGGAGGACTACGAGGACTGTGAGTAGACCCCGCTGTCCAGCCACACTGGCCCCGCCTCCCCATCCAATCCCGACCTCTGCCTGGGGGTCCGAGGATGATCCCCCTGGGACCCCTCCCGCTCAGCCCTCCCTCTCCCCCAGTCGAGTACATCCGGCGCCAGAAGCAGCCCAGACCGCCCCCCAGCAGGAGGAGGCCCGAGAAACCCTGGCTTGAGCACCCCGAGGAGAAGGCCGAGCCCCCAGGGCAGGGGGTTGAGGCCCCAGAGGAGAAGGAGAGGATTGGTAGGATGGGGCCGGGGGGGGGGGCAGGGGAGTCCTCCCAGGGGCCCTGTGCCCACTGCCACCCTCTCTCCACAGAGCCGCCGGCGCAGCCCCTGCTGCCCCCGGACTACGGGGACAGCTTCGCGATCCCCAACTATGACGACGGTGAGTGCCCGGGGCCAGCTGGAGGCCTTGCTGCCCTCGTTCCTCTCCTTGCTCAGGCCGGGCTTCCCCTGGACACCTTCCTGGTTCCTGACTCTGCCCTTCTTCCCGCCCCACCTCTCCTGCCCTCTCGGCAACCCCTCCCTCCAGCTCCCTGTCCCCTGGGGTGACTCCCTCCCTGGCTGCGGACCTAGCAGGTCCTTGTACTTTTCCGGTCCCGTCCACCCTCCACTCCTTGCCCCCAGCCCACCTTTCCCCAGGCCGAGCCCTGCTGGGGGGGTGGGGTGCTGACTTCCTGGGGTCTTTGGACCTCCCCCTCCTCTGGACCTGTGTGGATTCTTCAAGCCCACTGACCTCACTTCCTCATCGTGGCGGGCGCTCGGCCGGTCCTGCCCGCTCTCACTGTGGGCCCTGGGAGTAGCTGGGGGGCCCTGGGAGCAGCAGCTGGCCATCTCAGCAGGGCTCTCCCTCCCCCAGTGGACTATTACTTCCGGCCTCTCGGCCCCGGGAAGCCTGGCTCTGAGCTGGAGACTGACGAAGAGAAGGAGGAGCTGAGTGAGTGGAATCAGGCTGCCCCCACCCCCCCACCTCCACCCCGCTCACCTGCACCTACTTTCCCAGCTCAGCCTGCCGCCCCCCCAAGCCCGGGGCTGAGAGACAGGTCCTCCCACCCCCCACTTTTCAGAGAAACCCAAAAAGGAGGGCAGCAGTCCCAAGCAGGAGGAGACCGACGACAAGTGGACGCTGGAGAAAGGCAAGGACCACAAAGGTGTGTCTGGGCTGGGGGTGGGCCCCCATGCCAGTCCTGGTGGCAGGACTCTGGGCTCCTGGTGGCCCCAAGACCCGTGGCCCCAAGTTCTCTCTTGTTGTGCTCAGGGCCCCGGAAGGGTGAGGAGGAAGAGTGGGCTCCAGCCGAGAAAATCAGTGAGTAAGGGCCTACGAGTGTGGGCGCAGGGTGTGCATGGCCGGCCTGGGGCACGCTACCCCCCCAGGGGCACATGTGGGTCCCCAACCTGGACTTCCTGCCAGCACTCCAGAGCTCTTTCCTGCTCCTAAGTACTTGGGGCCTGGAGGGAAGGGGCCTGGAGTGGCTCTGTCCAGGCCCAAGCCCAGGACACAGAGCTCCTGACTCAGGCAGATGTGCAGACGCCCGTGTGGATGAGGCCTGGGGTGGCTGTCCCGGGGTAACCCGTTTCATCTGTGTGCACCCCTTCTCTATGGCCTCAGGCACGGGGCGTCATCAGCCTGTTCTCAGGGGAAGGCGTAGGCTGGGGAGGGGAGCACAGCCTGGGTGGAGCTGCCCTGGCTGGCGCCCCGATGTGAGGGGAGAGGGCCCCGGCTTCCCGGGTCTCCAGCCCCACCTGAGCCCGTTCTGAGTGGGGGGGAGGGCGGGATGGAGCCACGGCCACCACCAGCCTGGGCTCTGTCTCAGAGTGCCCCCCCATCGGGATGGAGTCGCACCGCATAGAGGACAACCAGATCCGAGCCTCCTCCATGCTGCGCCACGGCCTGGGCGCCCAGCGCGGCCGGCTCAACATGCAGGTGGGTGTGGGGATGGGCCCCTCTCCCGGCCGACCGGCCGGCCGGGCTCCTGCACCCGCTCAGCCTCCCGCCGCCCGCAGGCCGGCGCCGTTGAGGACGACTACTACGACGGGGCGTGGTGTGCCGAGGACGACGCTCAGAACCAGTGGATCGAGGTGGACACCCGGAGGACCACCAGGTTCACAGGCGTCATCACTCAGGGCCGCGACTCCAGCGTCCAGTACGTCGCTCTCGGGCGCACAGGGGGGCGGGAGCCCCAGGCCCTCCTCGTCCCCCTCCAGCCACCCCTGTGGGCCCCCTGGGGCCTCAGCCCCCTCCTTGGCCAGGGTGTGTCCAGGGCCACGCAGCGGGCACGGGAGCCACTCCTGCCAGCTCTGACGGCCGAGGACCCAGGCCGGAGGCCAGCCTCGCCCTGACCGCTAGCCGCTGTCGCTCCCCAGTGACGACTTTGTGACCTCCTTCTTCGTGGGCTTCAGCAACGACAGCCAGACGTGGACGATGTACACCAACGGCTACGAGGAAATGGTGGGTGCCCGAGCCCTCTGCTCGCGCCCCGCCGCTGGGCCTCAGCCCAGCAGGGGGCGCTGCTCTGAGGCCTGCCTCTCCCCAGACCTTCCACGGGAACGTGGACAAGGACACGCCCGTTCTGAGCGAGCTCCCGGAGCCCGTGGTAGCCCGTTTCATCCGCGTGTACCCCCTCACCTGGAATGGCAGCCTGTGCATGCGCCTGGAGGTGCTGGGCTGCCCCGTGTCCGGTGAGTGCAGGTGGCGGGCAGGGCGTGGAGGGCGGCTGAGGGCCGGGGCTGGGCTGGACGCGATGCTGACCAGCTCAGGGCCCTGCCTGTCCACCCTTGCAGCTGTCCACAGCTACTACACACAGAACGAGGTGGTCACCACCGACGACCTGGACTTCCGGCACCACAGCTACAAGGACATGCGCCAGGTGGGTGCTTGTCCCAGGGCACCGGGTGCTGTCCAGAGCGCAGGCTCCTGCTCGCAGGGTCTCGTGTGGGAGCTCCATTGTGCTCCCCTCCCCAACACGGCCCCCGGCAGGGAGGGGGCCTCGGGAAGGAGGGACCCTCCACCCCACGCTAGCACCGGAGGGCCGGGCTCTCTGCAGGGGCCATGCCTACCACGGTGGCCTTCTCAGGGAGCAGATGGGCAATGCGGGGGCCACGGTCCCCGGGGAGGTGGGTGCTGGGCTGTGTGACGGGCCCTCTCCCGTGCCCAGATGATGAAGGTGGTGAACGAGGAGTGCCCCACCATCACCCGCACATACAGCCTGGGAAAGAGCTCACGCGGGCTCAAGATCTACGCCATGGAGATCTCGGACAACCCCGGGGACCACGAGCTGGGTGAGGCCCCTGTAGCCCCTGAGCCTGGTCCTCCCGCAGGTGAGAGGCAAGGCCCCACACCACAGCTCCCCCCTGCCTGCCCGCCGAATCCCGCTGGCGGGGCCCCCCAGCCTCAGCCGCCAGCCCTCGGAGGGAGGCCGCTTGTTCCTCCTCAGCCACCCGCGCCCTCGGTGGGCTGAGTGGCGGCTGAGGCCCGGCCCTTGCAGGGGAGCCGGAGTTCCGCTACACGGCTGGCATCCACGGCAACGAGGTGCTCGGCCGGGAGCTGCTGCTGCTGCTCATGCAGTACCTGTGCCGCGAGTACCGCGACGGGAACCCCCGCGTGCGCAGCCTGGTCCACGACACGCGCATCCACCTGGTGCCCTCGCTGAACCCTGACGGCTACGAGGTGGCCGCGCAGATGGTGGGTGCAGGGGAGAGGGGTTCGGGGGGTGGCCTGTGCAGGGGGCTGGCAGGGGGTGAGTGGGGATGGCCTGGGGCAGGTCTGGACCACCCAATTGCTGACACCCCCCTACCCCCTGCACCCAGGGCTCAGAGTTCGGGAACTGGGCGCTGGGGCTGTGGACCGAGGAGGGCTTCGACATCTACCAGGACTTCCCGGATCTCAACTCTGTGCTCTGGGGAGCGGAGGAGCGGAAGTGGGTCCCTTACCGGGTTCCCAACAACAACCTGCCCATCCCCGAACGCTACCTCTCCCCGGACGCCACGGTGAGGCCGCCGCCTGACCAGAAGGGTCAGGGGAGCAGCCGGGGCCCTGGAGCTCCAGGCACTGACTGCAGGGTTTGAGGGGACAGGGGGGGAGGGCGGGGGAAGCCGCCACCCAGACCTCACGCGAGCCGCCCCCAGGTGTCCACGGAGGTCCGTGCCATCATCGCCTGGATGGAGAAGAACCCGTTCGTGCTGGGGGCGAACCTGAACGGCGGCGAGCGGCTCGTGTCCTACCCCTACGACATGGCCCGCACGCCCAGCCAGGAGCAGCTGATGGCCGCCGCCCTGGCGGCTGCCCGCGGGGAGGACCAGGATGAGGTGTCCGAGGCCCAGGAGACCCCGGACCACGCCATCTTCCGCTGGCTGGCCATCTCCTTCGCCTCCACCCACCTCACCATGACCGAGCCCTACCGGGGCGGGTGCCAGGCGCAGGACCACACCGGGGGCATGGGCATCGTCAACGGGGCCAAGTGGAACCCCAGATCCGGGAGTGAGTCGGCGGGGGGGCGGGGCCGCGGTGGGCGCGTGGGGTGGGAGGAGGGTGACGGCGCTTCTGTCTGCCCCCCACAGCCATCAACGACTTCAGTTACCTGCACACCAACTGCCTGGAGCTCTCCATCTACCTGGGCTGCGACAAGTTCCCCCACGAGAGCGAGCTGCCCCGCGAGTGGGAGAACAACAAGGAGGCCCTGCTCACCTTCATGGAGCAGGTGAGGGGGGGGGAGGAGAGGCTGGGGCTCCCACCCAGAGGGGGCAGGACATGGCAGGGGCACAGGCTGCAGGGTCAGCCTGTGGACACCGGCCTCGCCCCTTCCGGCAGGTTCACCGCGGCATCAAGGGGGTGGTGACGGACGAACAGGGCATCCCTATCGCCAATGCCACCATCTCCGTGAGCGGCATTAACCATGGTGTGAAGACAGGTAACTGCTCGCACACCTTTACCCACTGCCCAGGGTGGGGGCCCAACCTGTGTTGGTCCCGGCTGGGCCCCGCTCCTCGGGGTGCCTCCAGACGCTGGGGCCTGCCCAGCAGAGGGGCCTGGGCAGGGTGCCCTCCCGCAGCTGAACCCACCTCCCCCCGGCAGCCCCTGGCGGCGATTACTGGCGCATCCTGAACCCCGGGGAGTACCGCGTGACCGCCCAGGCCGAGGGCTACACGCCCAGCGCCAAGACCTGCAACGTGGACTACGACATCGGGGCCACCCAGTGCAACTTCATCCTGGCGCGCTCCAACTGGAAGCGCATCCGGGAGATCCTGGCCATGAACGGGAACCGGCCCATCCCGCGCATCGACCCGTCACGGCCCATGACCCCCCAGCAGCGGCGCCTGCAGCAGCGCCGCCTGCAGTACCGGCTGCGCATGCGAGAACAGATGCGCCTTCGCCGTCTCAACGCCACTGCGGGCCCGGCCACCACCCCGACGCTGCCCCCCACGCTGCTCCCCACGCCCTCCCTGGCCCCCTCTTTCACCCCCAACTCCACGCAGGGGCCCTGGGACTTTGCACCTGAACCCACGGCCGACTGGGGGGAGTCCGAGACGGAGACGTACACGGAGGTGGTGACGGAGCTGGGGACTGAGGAGTTTGGGACTGAGCTGGGGCCCGTGGAGGAGGAGGAGGAGGAAGAGTGGGAGGAGGGGGAGGGGGTCGCAGGCCCCGAGCTGCCCTTCACCACGGTGGAGACCTACACGGTGAACTTCGGGGACTTCTGAGGACAGGTCTGAAACACGGGAGCCCACGCCGGGGTCACTGGGCCCGCCCGGCAGCCATCAGCACCCCAAGGCCCCTGGTGGCACACACGTGCCCACCCCCTCGGCCAGGCTTGCCAGGCTCCTGGACTGCCCGGGCCTCAGAGAGGTTGGACCCTGCAGCTGGAGGCAAGCCCGGGGCAGCCTTGTTACCTGCTGCCCAGGCCAATTAATAAACAAGCTCATGGCACCGGTGTCGCTGACCGCAGGCCCGACCGGCTGGGGGAAGGGCAGGAGGCCCGCGTGGTGGGGGCTCCCCCACAGGAGGGTGCGGGCGCAGCACAGGTCCAGCCAGATCACCGTGAGCCGTCCGGTTTATTTACAGACAAGCTGTTTCATGCCAACACGCGGGGCAGGGCCGCACGGCGACTCAGGGGCCCAGACCCAGGACGTCCTCCTCGGCCCCAAAGCCCGAGAAGCTGATGGGCTGGCAGGCCAGGCTGCGCAGGTTCACCAGGCAGGCGGTCTGCGTGGCACTGAAGTCCGGCACGGCTACCAGCAGCACCGTCTGGCCCTCGGGGCCTGCAAACAAGACACGTGGGGACCCGCGTTAGGTAGTGGGTGGGCCCGCCTCAAAGGGAAGTCTCCACCAGCACGTGGGAGTGCTGACCACAAAGCTGCGTTGGGCCAGAAATGGAAAGGGCCGAGGACTCCCTAAAAGTCAAAGGCTAGCTGACGCCCACCAGCGAGGAGCCCCAACACGGCCATGGGCGCGCAGCTCAGCGCCAGGTGGACCCGCAGTGAGCCAGCGCCAGGTGGGCCTGGGCTCCAGGGCGGGTTCTCCCATGAGCCGGACCCCAGATGAATGAGTCCTGTGACAGCCCAGGCCGGGCCCAGAAGAGAAAGCTTACCTCGGACAGTTTTGGAGCCAAAGCTGGGGGTGTTGCCGCAAAAGTAGACGTGCGGGCACTCCAGAAAGATGAAAGGGTCGCTTTTGTAGAACGGGTAGCAACCTAGAGAGGGCGGGCAGCAGAGAGCGGGCGATGCTAGGGCGGCTCCCAGACCAGCCTCGCACGCAGTAAAGCCAGCAAGCGCAGTCCACGCGGGACCCGCTGGGCATCCTGGGGCCACAGGCCTCCCCTGGTCCCTGGTCCCACCCCACACAGTGAGCCCTGTGCATTACCCAGGGTGTCAGGGGCGGTGGGGCTGATGTGACGGACGCGCAAGGTCCACTCCAGGATTTCCAGGTGATCCTCCATGCTGCTGTACCGGAAAATGTCACTCACGTTCTGTCCCGCTGTGCCCAGGAACCTGGAGGGCAAGGTGGTCTGACATCTGCGCTCCTCCACGGGCAGCTGGATCTCACCAGGCGCACCTGGGGGTGTCCCCAGCCACCCTTCGGAGAGGGGCCAAAGGCCACGGGTCAGGCTGCAGTTGTGGGCTGTGCTGGCTACCTGACTCCATCGATGGTGGCCTGGTAGGGGTTGGTGACCAGCTGCAGCGTAGAGTAGGCGGTGGCCAGTGGGAACATGCAGGGGTGCAGGGGCTGCTGGGGGAGTGTGTAGTTGGTTGGGTCAAACTCGCCTGGCATCACGTCTACGGGGACCGAGGCCTGGAGGGCACAGGGCAGGGGAGCTTCAGGGCCGGCGCCCGCCATGCAGCCTGGGGCCCACCCGATGCCCTTTGCCACCTGCCTTCCGGTGCCCGGCCGCAGCCTGGGTGTCCAATCCCATCCCTGCCAGCCCCGGTGCTCACGCTCAGCTGCAGGAGGATCTCGTCCAGCATCTTGACGGCCTCCACGCTGGCGGCCTGGGTTTTCTTGGTCAGGTATTTGGCCTGGGAGTAGAGCCGTAGGCTGTGAGGCCCTGGGGAGTCTCAGGTCAGAGGGTCAGCGAGCTACCGCCCGAGGCACTGGGCTGGGAGCAGAGCACAGCCCTCGGGCAGGGGACAGAAGGCAAGGGCTGAGCCAGGACGGTCCCTGAGCAAAGGTGGCCCCGGCATCGCTCTTGGGCACTGCCCACGAGAACTGCAAGGCCCTGTGCCCACCGCAGGGAAGGTGGCACCCTACCTTGTTGATGGAATCTCTGCTCTGGGTGCTGTGGCTGAGGAGGTTGCCAGCGAGGATGACGCGGGACACGTGGGCCGCACTGCACTGCTCCCCCTCGTCCCCCAGCTGCCCCGTCACCACGTCCACCAGCAGCTGGGTGCCCAGCAGGCTCTCGCCCCCGCCGCCGCCCAGGCCCAGACCGGACACCAGCAGCACGAACCTGCAGCACAAGTCGGGGGGTACTCTGGGGGCCGTGGAAACAGTGCCCCCGGCCCCATCGCCTCACAGGGGAGCAGGAAGACGGAGCCCAAGGACCGTAACTGCCCTCGACCACCGCCCGGGGCCCCAGCACCCGCTCACCTGTCCAGGTCCAGGGGCGGTGCAGGTGTCTGCGGAGCCAGCCCTGCGAAGCAGTGGTCCTCCACCAAGAACTTGCCGTCGTCGCTCGCCGAGCCCAGCACGGCCAGCACCGTCCCTGGGAGCAGCGGTGTCAGGCCCAGGAGGGGAGCTGAGGGACGGCTCCTGCAGCACTCAGGGCAAAGCCTGCCGCCGCGCTGCCGTGATGGCGAGCCCCTCCTCAGGACCTGCTTCCCGGGACGCTGCCTCTGGGCAGAGGCAGGAAGCACTGACCGCTACCCGGGTCTCACCCGCTGCCGAGCACAGGCCACCCCGCCCCCCGCCCCACCTGTGACCAGC